>JASVER010000037.1:6820390-6870309 GCA_030449065.1 Oceanodroma leucorhoa | reverse complement strand
CTGGATTGCCAAAACCATTACTGATGAAGACCAAGACAAAAAAAAAAAAAAAAACCAAACAGTACTTTGAACACAGAACTGCCACAGTGATTTTTTTTGTTCCTCTTCAAGCAAACTAGGCATAAATGCTAAACATTATTCAATGGGATTTTTAAAAAAAAATGCAAGCCATAAAAAGTATCTAGGGAAATAAAGTGAAATAATCTGGATTGCCAAAACCATTACTGATGAAGACCAAAAATAAATTAAAATGGGAAATCAGAAGGAAGTGGTAATTTGAAAGTGGAATGTTTATAAGCAATCCTCAACACAGTAGTAAAAGAAAAGTATGTGATCCCAAAGGGCATTTGTTCCAGATTCTCCCACGCACAAACACTGCACTTCCACCGCTGCCCCAGCAGAGCTCTCTGCTCTCGCTAAGGAATGCAAACAGGGGGAAACGGCCAGGAGCGACTCTTCCCTCCTGGCTGCTGTGCCACTGGCAAAGGGACATAGCTGGTGATATTGTGGGTCACAGGAACAGGGAGAAATACATTAACAGCATCATTCTACACCTTGTCTGAGAGCCTAAGGCTGACCTACAGCTCATAGGATACCTGAAAATTTGGCAGCAAATATTAAATTCTAGATGAAGCTTTAGAGGCCAYTCAGGTTCAGACTTTGGAGGTTTTTTGATACATTTTGCCCACCAATGGTCCTTCCATGTTCAGGTATGATTTATCTTAGAGGCAGTTGCCTTACTTAAATAACATAATTGTATTTTAATATGAGAATTCAGAACTCACCTATCCAGTGACTCTCTCCTCTTAAAAATCAATGGGACTTTTGCCACTTTGTCTTAAAAAGGAACAAGAGTTCGGGGTTTCGGAGACTGATCATATAAAGATGTGCAAGGCTCCTTCTCTGTGTCACATTGTTCAGGCAACTTTTACTGAGAGCAAAGAGACTATAAGTCAGATATACACAGTGTAAGAGGAYAAAGTCATTATTTATTGGCTAATACACGCAACAGATAACTAGAATGAATGTGCAATTATGCTAAGGATTAAAAAGCTCTCCACCCGGATGAGACACCTTATGAGTCTCTGCTGACCATGGAGTTGTCATTTGGTGGAAAGGATGGGTCGAAACAGGGAGATCCTTCATTTTGCTGTTTCCATCTTCTGATTCTCTTTTTTCTTAGGGTTTTTAGTTATGCCAGTACTTTTCCTCTTGAATATTGTTGTATTTCAGTACTGAAATACGGGTACTGAAAAGAGACAGGAATCCTCACAGTCTCATCATCTTTAACACTAATTCCCCAGCAGCCTTGTGCAAGATATTTAAGTTTCCTTTGCCTCAGTGCCCATCGTAAAAGGGAATTAATAGTGCTTAATTGTTCATCATGTTGGCATGTGGCAAGAATTTGACCATTTCTTAATGTGTTTTTTGAAAATGTAAATTGTCACCTACAGAAAATTTTAAATATCACAGACCTGACTCAGGAAAACACATGCAAGAAAACCTCTGAAAAGAAGAACTTCTGATTAAATAATGATTGTGGGATTAGATCTGTTACTAAAAAGATAAAACCAGTCTATTATCTAGCTTTTGTAGCCATCAATGTTCTCCATAAATCATAATGAATAAATTAGTTACATAAAATAATATTGAATTTAGAAGAGTTATCAGTGTAATTTTAGTATTACTTCTAACTACCTTCATTTTCTTGGAAACTTTTTATCATCTTTTTTTAAGCATCATTTTGAGAAAACACTGAGAATCAGAAATTTAATATATTCAAGCAAGCCCCCTTACTGAAAACAGTTACAGTATTTTCTCTCTTTTTCTCCCCTTTTCTTCTGAAAGCTTCATCAGCTCAGCTCATTACCACTACCTTTTGATCCACATGAGAGTTCTCCRCTGGAAGTTGGATGAAAAATACACTAAAAAGAGAAAAAGTTAGCACAAAGTAAGGTACAATGCCACAAGAAGCAAATTCCATCCCTTCCAGGCTGCCTCGAGTTAGCTGGGAGGGGATATTACTGACAACCCTGCTGCCATTGCTAGTACTTTTAATTTTCACCTTTTTCTACTCTGTGAAGTAARACTATTTTACAACACAGCTCTACCTTAGCTACATCTTGAAAACTCCCAGCTGTCCCTGCTGCTAACAGCATCTAGCCGCTGGTTGGCAGACAAGAACTTTGATGCTTCCATGAATACCTCTGGCATAAAACCATATATTTGACGTCTTCAGCCTTAGAGGTACGAGGGTGATCAGTTCCAGCCTGGATATTTTCTCGGAAACTAAAACTATCAAAGACAATGATAAAGAAAAACCAAAAAAAAGCTGTTTGCATGGTATACAGTGAATTGATACTCTGCAGGACTGGGTTCACTAATAAAATAAATATCTAGGGACCCTGATTTCTCACTCCATTATGCATTAAGATGGCTTATAATTGATTAATGATGTATGCAGTCTCAACATTTTACTTTTACTGAACATTTTCATATTACAATGCCCAGAAACATTTCCATTCTAAGTCTTTAATGGCAGAAATAGATTGTATCCATCTTATATTGACTGGCATCTGCTATGCATTACTCCATGTCAGAGGGGCAGTCATTACTGTTCAAGAACATCAACTTTATTAGACAGATAGCCAAGAGAACCTACGCTTTAAATCGAAAAACCGCCATCCAGCCTTTTCCCTTTATATATTTACAATTTGCATTTAGCTTTTTACTCTTCCAATATGCAACTTCTCCGAGATATTTTCTCTAGGATGCTTTATTGTTTGTTTACAGTAATTTAGCTACTTTATCAACCACTTAGATGATATATTTACTCAGCTACTTCATCTGGAACATGTATTCTTTTATGTCTATTAATCTACATTGCACTTTCTATAGGAGAATTGTAGCTATTCAATAATTTAAACTTCGATATTATGAGACTTTGTCAAACATTCATAGTACTATTCTGGAGAACTCTTACATTACCACATACTACTCTAAATATTCTATACCGGTATGTATTCAACGTTTCAATTTAAAAAGTTAAAATATAAATGCTAATTGTGTAAATGTGCATGATCACACAGGTTATCATTAGAAGCAATTAYTAAATAGAAGCCAAAATTTGTGCTAAACTGTAATGTTATAATTTCATTCCTTTGCTCTAAATCTATAAATTGTTAAAGACTGATCTGCGAGGTTTCAGATACATACGTCTGTTTCCTCCACAGTAACAACATAGAAAAAATACTGGAAAATAATGAGCACATTGCACTGCTCTTCAAAAAATAACTGAGCTGAGAAAAAAGGCTGGAGAATTGTTAGTGTTTTTAAAAATCCTGTACCACAAAAAATAAAATTCTGTCCAAAACCCACTGTATCAGTTGCAGGCACTTTTCCAAAATCTTGCAATGCATTTTTTCTGCAGTGTGTGCAGCATTCATCAAATGAGAGTATACCATACTTTTTTTGATTACAGTTTAAAATTGAAAAATAAAAATCTTGAGTCTCAAATGGTTTTTTTTTCATTCAAACTTGTTCTTTTTTATTTCCATGGCATGTAACCATGCCAGCTTTATTTTGTAGGGCTTTGTACACAGACTACTCAGAGGGTGACACATGCAGAAAAAAACATGTTTATAAATCTTTCTCAACCTGAGAAATAAGTTTTTGAAAATCCTGCAATGATGATTTTTTCTTTATCAGAATTTGGTGTTAAATGGTTTTCAGCTTTAGATCTGGAGCTATAAAAATGTGTTTCAGGAYGAAGGAGGATAGATTGGTTGAAACTTAAAAGCTTTTTCAACTATTCCATGTAAAAATGCAAATATGCTCTATAAAAGCTGTTTTAATTACAGAAATCTTCTTAGGTATGGTGACCCAAATTCTCTATTAGCCCAGTTCTCTTGCGGCATCGGGAGAGTTASTTCAGCAAGCAATTTTATGCATAACACTTATTCGGACCACCGCCTGAGACTATAAATACCTTTATTTTGTGCAGGGCCAATCCAGTACAAAAATTACAGAGCCGCGCTAGGAACACAAGGCCAGGCAGAGAACAAGTCTCCGACTTCCAAAGCTATCCCATAAGATAGATAAGGGCTCCCATGTTATCTCTTATGACCTGACACTGTTCCCTAGCACCTGACTTTCGCAAGCTGGCAGGGCTCAGCTGAATCCTCGACTCAGACCACTGCAACTGCAGCCCTACCTGCGGCTTCAGCTGGTGCTTTGGATACACAAACGGCTTGATTCAATGTGTCTGAAGCTCAATCCAAATTTAACTTGTCTGCCTCAGGATTGCTACAGTGACCTTACAGAATTTCCAGCCAACGTGTATGATAAGAAACAACTCAAAGATCAAAAATTCCTACAGAAGGAGAGAAAAAAAAAAGCAGTTTAGTTATAATTCATGAAATACACATCTTTCACAGCAAAAGCACCAAGTCAATGACTTGGTATTTAGTACCAAAATGTTGAAGTACCATTAGATATTGAAAACCACAGCTGCCCCCCAACAACCAAGGGGCCTAAATTCAATGGCCATCTAAAATTATCTTTCTTCATTCCTTAAGAGTTCGCAGATCTGAACAGTGCTTAGTATCATAATTCTGATGATGCTGGTAAGGTTGTTTGAAACTCTAAAATATTGCCAAAGAGCTCATATCTTAAAATGGCATCGGCTGCTTGATGGGCTTCTTCACTAAATGTGACCTCACTTGGGATGCAACTAGTGTCGCCAGAGACTTCTGTAAATCATGGAGGGGAAAGAAGCATCCAGAGAGTTTGGGAAACATTCAGAGAGGAGCAAATACTGTAAAAATAGAAGAACACCAATATTTTCTTAATTATTTTATGGATTTGTTTTCACTGAGCTTTTGTTTGCCCTCTGCAAATATTTGCATAATCAAGTTTCAGAGACATTAATGTTCCCAGAAAACACATTACAGCTGTTGAATTATAAAACTGAGATTTTTCAAACTCCAGACTAAATCTATAAAAAAAAAATGTACTCATGGACATAAACTGAGATTTTACTAAGGCAACTGTGGGGAATTCACAGCTCAAACATTATCACAGGGAAAGAGCGTCATGGGTAGCGTATATTTGGTCTTTAAACGGACTAATCCTTGGTTGTATTGACTTCCAGAAGTCAGATGCTTTTGTGTGAAAAATTAGTTGAAAATATTTCTTTGATGAGCACAGTCCTATCACCTCAGGGCTGAAAGCAAAAATCAAACCAAGTCTAACAKGTGCACACACAAGCAAGATATGTATGATGTGCCAGCAACGGACATGCCTCCTGAGGTCACCAGAGTAGCTCTGAGGGATTCACTTTTCTTCCTCTTCTTGTTACTCAGTCTTTTTCTGCCACTTGTCATCCTTTCTCTTTTTCCTCCCTTTCCCCCTAAGAATACTGCTGCCCCAGGCTTGGCTGAACACAGYGACACAGGGACTAAGCCAGAGTCGATTCCCTCCAGTCTGTCCAGCGGCTAGACATAATCTCATTTTACGCCATGGTCATTCACTTGCTCATGACTCTCCCACGCAAACAACCTACGAATACTCGCACCCAGAAGGAAACGCAAAGCCACAAAGCCCTTGCAGTATAGCACAAAGGGAAAGAAAGGGAGAGGCCTCAGCTCCCCTTCCCACAGCACAAAGGTTACTCTGACCTTCAGGTTAGCTGGGGCAGCGTGGTAAGTCAGCAGAAAGTTTCCTCCCACCTCCGAAAGAGAAACAGTTAACTGAAAGAGTTTGCCTTAACTCCACAGAAAAGCTCAACGTAAATAAACAGGAGCAGGATCTCTCCCTGGATGAACACTGTTACCGCCAGAGGTAACGGAGCTTACGAGCCTACCCCAAACTTCAATTTTCCAGTTTTTAGCTCCAGCCATTAGACTTTGTGTCCTGTACAAAAAAGGTCAACTAAGTAATTATTGATATGTGTATAAATTACAGCACTGCTGAGATGCTTTTATGGGTTTGGATTAGCAGGAGAGAGGGGAAAAGGATCCTTACAAGCAGCAGAAACTAATATGTCCCACAAGGGGCCAACGCAGAAGCACAGCAATTTCCTTCCAACCTCACAGCGAAGCAAGGTTAGGACAGAGATTGAATAAACAGACTATCGTGCTGCTCAGCACCACACACGCTGGATTTGCTTGTATGGGTAAAATGTGAGTGATGGGAAAGCTCAAAAGCTTTGGGAGTTTGATTCCTTTCAGCGTTCAGGAGCTGTGATGGTAATCACAAAACATATCCAAACTTATTTATACTGACAACAGGCAACCAGGTTAAAAAAAAAAAAAAGTCTCCTCCCTTTCCTAGATTTATCCAAAAAGCTAAAGTAAGCCCAAAGTCTTCCCTGCTGTTCAGTRGGACCGGCCTCGGTTCAGGTTTTAGGACGCCAGGTTGTGTGCGCTCATAAGC
Organism: Oceanodroma leucorhoa; assembly: GCA_030449065.1. Lineage (NCBI taxonomy): Eukaryota > Metazoa > Chordata > Aves > Procellariiformes > Oceanodroma > Oceanodroma leucorhoa. Next base: position 6,863,874 of record JASVER010000037.1, on the reverse strand, counting down.
AGCCCGTAGTGTTGAGCGTGGAGGGAGCCACGTGTGCCGATGCTCCCGCGGTGCACGCAGAGAGGGGGCATGGCACAGCCAGACCCACCGCAGCCAGAAAGCGATGCCAGCAACTGCCCGAGCCCGAGGAGGCAGCGGGGCTGGGCGAGGGGATGGATGGGCCATCGGGGAGGGGGCGCCGGCTCTCGCGCCTGCTCCCCTCCTCGAGCCCGTAAGAAGAAATAAAGGAAAACGGAGGCAGGTTTYGGCTCTCAGTTATCACGCACAAGGAATTATAAAAGCTATTTTTTAACATGATGCTCATGTCTGCAGGTCATCTCTGCAGCAAGTATGAAGAGAAATGTTTGTGGCATTAATCCCACGCTGGCAGACTGATGCAGCTTTCAAGCTGAGTAAGTGTTTAAAGCTCTAAAGGGAAGGGAAAAAAAAGATTTCTTTTAGATAAATTGCTTAATTGGGAAGTCAGGAATTCTCCTGCCTAAGCAATCGATTTTACAAAGAAAAAAAGTTTATTTCAAAATGTAAACCTGCTATTCATCTATAATATCCAGGGAAAACTAAGCAAAGGGATAGACACTCGCCTTTACACTGCTGAAATTACAACTCTAAAAACATAAATAAGGCTAATAAACCAATATTATTTAAATAAACTTTCTTCATGCCTTGACCGTTGTACTGAAGAGTAAATCCAGTGCTGGACACACCAAGTTGCCGGATCACTGACTGATCATTTCCCCCAACAGCAGGGGACGAGGAAATGGGGTCCCCAGGGCGGGGGAGCCCTCACCACTGACATCTAATGGTTTTGGAGACCAGCTTCCCTTAAGCTTAATGGACTTTGGAGTATTGAATCGCACAGCATTGGAGATCTCAGGGCAAAGCTCCAGTACCTTCCCCTGACTGGGAAATTCCCCCCACCTTATGCAGGTGCATGAATGGAGCATTTACTGCCACCAGTGCGACGGCCAGGCACAGGCGTCTGCCCCCACTTTCTCCTTCCCCCCGTGAAAAATGTTCAGCAGGTCTCGGTTTCGTGCGCACAGAAAATGTTTGCATCTCACTTATCCACAGGGCGAGAAAACTCTCTACCTACCGCACCTACAGATGAAAACCAGGGCTCTCTGATGAACAACCACAGGACACGTCGCCAGCCAGGGACTTCCCCTCGGGCAAAGCACAATTAGCGCAAAGGAGAATTAGGATCACTGAAGGGGTCAGACACACCACTTGCCCGGGAGTCAGCAGGAGGAGAAGGAACAGGATCACCACCTTAAAGAACAGGCTCASCTTTGAAGACAAAGTTCATCTTTTTAATGGTCTAAATTTTAAAGCAAATTTGATAYTAAGTGCTAGATTGTCGTAACTTTCTCAAGCTGTAGAAAAATAAAACAACCTAAGTGTTGTCCTTTAATACAATAGCATCAACTTTTCCATGCATAGCAACCCGCTAAGCACCTCTGACGTTCGCTACTGTAAATCACAGGAGCTTGCACACTTTTGTTACACAAATAGTTTTAATTTTGATTTCTCCACAATTGTGTTAACATAAAAATTCTTAGAAATCTGTGAGTAGAAATGTCACTGGATTACTATATCTGACATCTCTTACTTACAAAGGTAGCTCAGATTCTACAAGAAATAATAGGTTTATTATTATTATTGGAATATTCATTTTTACAAGCTACATCAATTAAAACATTACAGAGTAAGTTTAAAACAACTTATGATTTTGAAGAGACTAAGAATTTAACACCTACATACTGTCATTGCCTCTCACAGTGCTAAAACGTTATTGCACAGGTAGCTGAATTTGGGCAAAGATTACCAAAATATTATGTTCGTATACTTCCAAAACATTCTTTCAAAGGGGGGAAAAATGTATAGTTATTGCCATAACTTTTCCAATAAACTCATGGGTTTGACTTTTTTTTGTTACTGTTTCTATGTTACTACACACATCAAGGGACCTAGTTGTAACTAACCCTGTATTTATATTTTTCTAGGTTTCTTCCTCCTATTACCTAACTCTAATAAACTGAATAAAGCTAGGTGTAGAAAGCCTATGTAATGTGAGCAAAGCATTGGTTTTTTCCCCAGCATGAAGTTTGTGAACACTGTGCTACCTTGCTTCTCGGGGGCCGTACTGCGATAACATTGCAAACCTCACTTCTGACACTTCGCAATAAAAGTACGGTATCTCTRTCTCCTGGTTTCTCTTTAAGGCAGTGACCTTCTGTAACAATTTTAGTGTGACTGGCCAGGTCTAGTAACGTAATCTAATCTAACAGCCAATATCTCTAGTAACGTCTTTTTAGCTGAAGCTAAAATACAATACTCCTTCCTAATCTTTCCTGACTTGCCAGCTGCCTTTTAACAGTCAGTTGTACTCTGAGATCCCACCTTCCTGTGACTCCTGTGTCTCTGCCTTCTCCTGMCAAGCTGCCATCACCGCCTCAAGGCATCCTCCAGATATCATCTCTGTTCCTTCTCAACTTTCTGTAAAACTTCCACAGGGTTCACCCTCCACATCCTTTTCCCTCGGTAAGGTCACACACAAACAAACTGAACGGCAGTCTCTGTGCTGTGGAGTCACAAACCGGTTCAGTTCCAGTCTCCCTCTTTCCAAACTAAAATTTCAGATTATTTTTCTGATATATCCTCAGGGAAGAGTTCAGCAGCTCAAGACCAGCATCATTAACACTAAGCTTTAAACACCCTTTCACTCTATCCTGCTTCCCTTGAGGCCCCCGGATGGCACCAGCACCCTCCCTCTTTCTGGSACTCCTGATGTGGGGATGAGACCCGTTAGATGCTCACAGCACCCGTCCACCGTTCGGCTTGTTAGCTGGTGCTCCCTTTGCTGTCAACACTGAGAAATGAGCATTTTACAGCACAATTCACTCAAACTGTTTTACTGGTTAAATTTAATATGAAATAAATCACRCCCTCATCTGCAGCAGTTGCATTAACTTCACAGCTCAGGACTGTGGAGTCTTTTAATTAAGCTGATGACWCTGATTCTAGGTGTTGCCTTCCCTTAGGTACCTCGGGTTGGCGTATATTGCTGTGAATCACTCTTAACTCCATTCACAGTGTAACGAACCTGCGTGTCTAATTSTGTTTCTTTGAAACAAAAAGCCCTTGAGGCATTCTGCCACTATCAGGTGCCTCATTTTTAGGAATCATAGATGTTAATTTGTAGGTGCATAAGATGATTCTTTGCTTCTRGCACATACTGCTAGTAACATTGGGTGTTGTCAACACAAGAAGTCAAAGTCACTGATCCAAAAAACTGTCAAATGATTGACACAGCACAATCACTAACYTGGATGTTGCATAATTTAGCATTTATAATTCAATTTGAGAACCTCAGATAAAAATCTTTAAACATGAAAGGTCCTAAATAAATTCTAAAACAATGTTCAGCCGGTGGACAGCATGCAAGTCTTACCATGMTAAGTTTAAGAATGAAATAGTGAACAAAATAAGCACAAACCTATCTTTACATGCGTTTAGTAAAACAGTTTTGGATTAAAGAAYGAGAAAGATTAAATTCCTCATGATGTGGCATCCTTTCAGGAAAGTGTTAGCTAACACTCACAGAACTATATCTTAAGAGAATCAAACTTAACGCCATATTTCTTAAAGTAATGATTTGCAGTAGGAAAATTTTTATATGATTACAACCCAGGAAAGTACTAAGCCATTATTAAATACAATTTATCATAACGTTCATGTATATTTGTGTATATTAGTATTAAAGCACTGCCTTCTAAATTCCTAGCATTATCATTAAATTGAAAGCTATAAATCGCACATGTATTAGAATAGACTGGTATGCATGTGTGTGGCTACATACGTTATATATATAAAATCTATACCTCAGAATCAGTGTATATACTTAAACATATAGAAGTATCCAATATTTACACTTTTTGCTAATTGCGTTTTTTTATGAAAAGAGCAAGGAATTAAGAATGGAAAGTTTTGAAAGCATACTAACCATTTGTACGCACAAGGAAGAGCCAACAAACGTAACCCACGAGCAAGTTCACAGCAGGCAACGGAACCGCGTTCCCCTGCAAGGAACAATCCCGATCGCTTCCATCTCTGCTGAGGAGTGCTGGGCAGTTGCTGCTCAGATACGTTGTGCCCAAGCGTCAGACCTATGCTGCACCGCTCCTTACAGCATAAACTTGGGAGTTGATAGCATCTCTTCCCTTTTCTCTCTTTTTTTTTTTAATAGTACTGTGGGTGTTTGGTTTTTTTACTAGTACTAGTTTTGTTCCAATTGGTACCAGATGAAAGTCACCTAAATAAAACTAATCTTGATATTACCTTTGACATGGAGCAATTGTTTCTTCATAGACTGGAAGGGAAAAATAAAAGTATTTCAAATGGTTTTTTTCCTCATTCCTGCAGCTTTTTATTTGTAACTGTGCATCTTCTTATGATGAAGGAAGAGTTGTTTTCAAAAAGGAAAAGGCACTGGTTATTCTCTGGTAGTACAGATGTTGGCAAGGAGACTGAAACAATACAGAAAGSTAATATGGGGAAATGGGAAGATTTACAAGTTGTGATTAGTTCTTCAAATTTTCATCTACAGACCTCCAGCCTGTTCTCTCCATACATACATATGGCTCTATTTTTTGTCTGCAAAATACTAATAAATCACACCAGCAACTCCACTCAACCCAAATGTGATCAAAACCAGTTTACCAGAATGGAAGAAAAGCAACTGCAGATGATGAGGATGCAAAAGAGCCCAAAATGCTTCCAGGGAACGAGACTCAAGGCATTTCTATCATGCTCCAAGCCAGTCTCTTTGATTAGTGCTATGATCACTTTTGGTGTCCCCTAATGGGTCACTATGCTCCTTCAGACAGTCTCAAGAACAGGATAAACACAAGGGCATTGTACATCTGCTCAGCATTTACGAAAATAAAAATATTTACTTTGTTCTAAACATGCATTGAGATGGCCACGTCCAGAGGCACGACAGCGACCTGCCTTCCCCATCGCCAGCCTGCCTCCAGCCTCCACTGCCACCTCCGCACTGCGCTTCCCCAGAGCTGTGGTTCCTCCCGTGGCAATACGAACGCGTTTCCACGTGGCACAGCAGTGCTCTAATCAGCTAATGCCTTAAACAAAATACCGTGCAAACCTATTAGTTTTCAGTGTATCACTTTTTCTTTTTTTTTTTTTTTTATTATTATGCTGCCATAGACTGCCTTCCTAACAATGACACAGCCCTGTATTACTTGTGCCCTTTGTTACGTATTACTCTGGATAATTCACAACTGAACACTCACTGGATTATCTGTTAGTGATTTGGTTTTGATGTAATGGATTTCAGAAATGCTGTTCTCATTTTAAGGGATTTATTTCCCAAACAGCTGCTAGATTTGAATGATTCCCACACCTGCACAAAGCCTATTTTGTGCACATCCTGTGGGCATTTAAAGATCTAACTACCTGAAGTTTCAGCCTGCGAAGTATTACCTCRCAGCCTTTATGAACAGGGACAGCTACATATTAGTATCTCTTTCTCTTCAGGAGGAGGTGCATGTATAGCAGTTTACAGGAGCAAGCAGATGTTTCCTGCTAAGGTGCAAGTTTGGTGTAAAAATCTTAGTTGCTGTAAATATAACACAAATAAGCCCACAGGGAACACAACAAACCCTCTTTAAATATGTGCTCCTCAACCTAACTGTAAATAAGAAAACTATTAGTAARCCACTATTCATCAATTAGTGAGTGTTGAAACACTACTACCATAAACCTGAAATGTAAAAATTCAYGATATTGTCCCTGGATACTGATAAAACTTGCTGCAGAATTTTTGCTAAGGACCTTTCTGCTCTTGCCTTTTATAGTTTACAATCTAAAAGCTAATGAATAAATAAAAGTGAAAGGAAGGCAGGGAAGAAGGAAGAGTAGAGTAAAAGGGTATAACATACATATTATATTACACCGTAATTATGTTTTTCTGAAATGCCAATTAGTAATTCCTTCCATGATCCAGCTCACAGTCAGATCAATATTAGGTTGATAACAGCAGAGAGTCATGATCTGCTAGGGAATGTTTTATTATTAAAGAATGTAGCAAGCCACAGAAACTTTAGCTTAACTCGTTTTTTTTTTTTTTCTTTTTTCTAAGTACAAATTGTAGTCCCGAYTGTGTTAAGAGCAAGACATAAGTATTTCTGTTCCGCGGTCCCTGTAATTTCAGTACAAATGTTTGGTTTGAAAGAACTTATAATGGCAGACCCTAGCCAGCCAAGATAATAATTCTTTTCTATTTCTGGGTTGCGGGTTTTTTTTCTTTTTTTTCCTACAAACAAGGCAAACAATGTTTTAACAGACGTTTTCTCTGTCAGGGGGGAAAAAAAATTTAAAAAGTCATTTGGCCATCAGTGCAACATGAAAGTGCACAACAACAGAGTGATTCCCCTGGAAGAGCTAATTTACTTGCCGTGTTGACAAGATGAGCCAAGAGTGTGAAGAATAAAACCAGGTTTGTTGCCCTGGGGGAGCTCCTGAAGTCGAGGCTGTAATGATACAGAAACAAGGCAGGTATTTAGCATTCCCAGCTAGACCCTAAAAGTTTTTGTTATAGATCTCAGAGTAAAAGATCATTATTCATAGTAGTGTCAGCAAGGTGGTAAGATCTGCAATCATTTCAGAAAAGCTGTAAAAAGGCTTAGAGGTAAAAGAAGGCTTCATTAGGAGATTTTGCATTTTATCCAAGGGGTTTGGTATCTTTGGGCTTTTTTTCTTGCTTTATATTAGATTTCCTCTATCAACTTGTTTCTCCGTCATCAAAACTACTTTGGATGCAGTACGCTCAGTTCTCATGGACACAAAAAGTTTCACCCTTCCCAAGACCAAAAGGGTGTGAGAAAGGGATGGGATGTCCCTGTGTCCAGGCACCAGCCCTCCTGCAGGCCCAGGGTGACTCAGAGCAGCAACTGTCAYGGATAAAGTTTGCACAATTCCATTTACTGGACAAGCGGATCATTCTACTTTTTTGTGATGTAGATTCAAAAGTTTATTCTGCGTTACAAAGCAGTGAGTAGCTGAACCAAAAAACATTGAGAAGTAAYATTACATTGATCGTAACACACAGGAGTTGAGATGTCATGAGTTCGTGTGTTGGAGAGAAACATGAAGTATAACAAAAAGAGAAAAAAGAAGGGTTTTTCTAGATCTCATTCCAATAAGTGTGAAGTTTTCCTGTAACCTTTTYTCTTGAATCTTCATAATTGCTGGAACTAACACCGTTTCTTGGCAAGTTATGATTAATATGCAATTTATATTTGTCTAGTCACTAACAACGTATTTTCAAAGTAATTTCCAATACAAGGTCCTCATTACCATAGGGTAGTTACTGCTCATCTACGGTCACAAATACTTTCTCATGGAGTATCCATTTGCCTAGCATGGAAGCATTTGAAACTATTTATAAAGCACATTTTACACCTGACACGTTGAATTAAGAGCAGAAAAATGAGACAGTTTTCTAATGGCATCAGTTGGTTGGTTGTAAAATGGACTCATGTCTAGAAGGCTGTGATTCATGTTCTCTCTTTTTGAAGACTATTGACTCGTCTGGGTCTTTTTTTTTTTTTAATGGCATATTGATATTGGTTGTTGTTGTTGTTTTGGCTTAGAAGTCCAGTCAAATGAATTTAATAAATGTTRCTGTCAGTGAAAAATTAGCATTGGCTGCCCCAAATGTAAGAGGGRAATACTTCCCAGAGCAAGTACCACACTGTTCTCTGTTCTCTGGTACTTTCAGAGATAGACCTAGAGAGGATGAAATGGTTTTAAGCAATTTAATATTATATATGCTGACTCTTTGAAGTGGCCAGGGCAATTGTAATTCATCACTTCCCGTGACCTTGCCCATTTGAGCATGAACTAACCGGCCGTTTACGGTGTGATGGATACAGTTACGCATTACACAACTGGTCATTACAGCCACAGGTCAATCCCCACCTCGTCCCCGAGCCTACAGAYATTCTGCATTACTGATTATACACTGCGAAGGGTAATGCAGCCTATATAAAAATGACAGCACTAACGAAAGATTTATACCTTCGATCCCCTCCTGCCTCAGCTCTAAGTCATGAGTTTTATTCCCAGCACTAACTGGATAAAGCCCAACTGACAATTTGATAACACAATGTGCAGTCCAGTTGCTCCTTCTCAGAAGACAAACAAACCCCAAACCTTCCAACTYTGCCTGCAAACGGAGCAAAGCCCCAGCAGCTTTCCTCGTCCTGCACAAACCTGTACACAGCCCCGCACTGGACGATCCTGAGTCACCAACAGCAAAGCACTGTAGTGAACTTTTCAGGCTTTCACATCAGTTTATGAAACAAAATAGCTGGTGTAAAATTTCTGGATGTTGTTTTTTCAGCACTAAGAATCAATAATCAAATACTGCCACCGATTGCATTGTTATTTTATTTCAGGGAAAAAACCACTTATTTCTGCAGAGATACCTCCTAGTGAATACAAATCTGTTTAGGGATTTCATTTTATCGCTGTAGAGAGCAGTAACTCGGCTAGAAAGTAGTTTTCGATCAATGCAAAGGCAGAATCGTGTCAGAGGCTGGGGAAGAAGGCAGTCAAGGAGAGAGCCTGCTACTCCCCTTTGGGTATTCCCCCACCATCATCCTCACTGCCCAGCCACAGCACCCACACACATCTCACACGTGAGGACAACAAAACCAGCACACAGSCTCTTATCTTCTTGGATCGTTCAGACCGGGCAACGGCAAAATCATGACTAACACGTCGATTTTAAAGTGTATTCTTCAAGCACAGCCTTTAACCATACCGTTACTACAAAGCAATGATTAGGGAGGCAACAACAGCTCCATGCCAGTAGCCACTTCCTCCAGGGCCAACTTTTGGAGGAGCCCCTCGAAGGCATTCTGAGCGCACGGTGAAACCAGCAGGCAAAGTTGTCAGCAACGTGCCCCCGCCCCGCGCACTCTCCGGCGTTTCGCCCTAACCTTGAGCAAACTTTCCCCGGGCCCGGCACGGTTCCTCCCCGCCMCCCCGACAGGTAAGAGGGCGCAGAGGCGGCAGCTCCGCGCTCCCCCGCCGAGGGGCCAGGGGAGCCCCGCCGCCGCCCGCCCCGCCCGAGCCCGGCGGTGCCCGGGCGCCGGCCCTACCTTGACGGCCCGGGAGGACTGGCACTGGACGTGGTGGGACACCGTCGCCGTCTGGTTCATGTTGCCGCCGCGGCGCGCACCGGCTCCGGCGGGCTGCGGCGCCGGGAGGGCACGGGGCGCCTGCGGCTCCCGGCGCCTCCGAGCGGCCGGGGGGGCTCCGGCTGCGGCTCCGGCTGCGGCTGCTCCGCACCCCGGGGCGCCGCGACAGCTCCGCCCGGCGGGGGCCGCCCGCCCGCTACCGCCCCGCCCGGCACCGCCCCGCTCCGCCCGCCGGGGCCGGGGCCGGGCCGGGGCTGGGGCCGGGGTGCGCCCAGCCGATGAGCCCTGCCCTCGGCCGCGGGGCCGGGGAGCAGAGGCTGAGCGAGGTCAGCCCCCCTGTGTGAAAGCCCAACCCCGCAGTGCTCTTAGCTGAAATGAGCAAGATTGCAAAAGAAAGTTTGTGCTGACTGCTTTTTCTTCTTGTTCCCCGGCATCTTTGTCCTTTCTCCTTTCCCCGTTCCCTTCTGCCGCCTCTTCCTTCGGTTCTGAAACGACTCCAGCCCGCTGCGGTAGCGGGATACAGGCGTTATTATGTTACGCAGGTACAAGACACAAGCATCAGCCCCACATCCACTGCCAGCGCACACGGGATTTCGGAAATCTCTGGGCTTTGTTAAGCACTGCAACAGCTCCACACTTCCCCACAGATCAGAAGAAATGCAGCTCTGATTAGACTTTTACCCAAATTACTTTTTGTGGGATTGTTTGTGGTACAGTCTAAAAAGCTATCCCCTCCAGCCTCATGAACAGGACTTGCCAGAAACACAGAAAATACTCTTTCCACGAGTCCAGCCCAGAGCTGGTATCAAAGCCACAGGATTTGGGGATGGAAGCTGGAAAGCTCTGTGAGCAGATTGTGACACCTCAGGCTAATAATGAGCAAGTAATATTTTATATATACACAACATTCTTAAATGATCTCTTACTTTAGGGAAACCTCCCAATAAAACAAGACATAGTGTGCCACACACCAAGGCGTTCCTGGGGCGTCTTTGAGGGGTGCGTGACACTGCAGCCGGGGCAGGTAAAGTCAGTTCAGGAGGAAGCAAAGAAGAAAAAGGACAGACTAGAGCCGGAAGCCATGGCACAAATCTCCCAAAGAAACTGCTGATTTGGAGTCTCTCACTGCATGAGACTGCAGCTTCAGGCATCTTTGAAGCATCTCTTCTTTCAAGAGGGGGGTTGTTGAGCCTATTTGATACCGTATCAAAAGCTACACTCCCAGTGCAGGAAGCTATTGCTCAAAAATAAAATGGCTTTTAAAAATTCAGGCCCCAGGTTGAGCTCATTCTCTGGTTCTGTCTCTTGGTTTTCCTCTCTATCCCCCCTTTTTTTTTAAGTAATTTGAAGAAACTGTACAAAGCATGTGTCCAAAAAGTAGGAATGCAAGAAAACAAAAACAAGTTTTGCTAAAGACTTCAAGCTGTGCTTAGAGCGGCATGAAGAAATGCCAGGCAGGCACTCATCTCTGCCAAGCACCTGCCCAGAGGCGCCTGCGTTCAGGTCTGGAGGTGCAAGTCGAAGGTCCGTCTCACTCTGCAAGGGAGGGACAGGCCAAGGGAGAAGGCTGAGAGCTTGCTGTGCTCGCAGCTCAACACGTACTCTGGGAGGACTACGGGGACCTTGAGCTGTGCTCAAACCTCATCGTGACTTCAGATGTCCGCCTGAGCTCTTTCAAGTGGGGTTCATTTTCAGAAGATTTGAATTTCCTGGAAGAAAATCTGCTTTAAATCATCTCAAATCCAATATCTCCAAAGTCAAAATTCATTTTGCACATCTTAACTCAGACTCAAAGGCAGGTACTGCTGCAAACGGATGGCAAAAGAGATTGAGCTGCTGAGGAAAAGACTGGTCTTCTGCTCAGTCTGCAGAAAGCTGCCAAGGAAGCCCTGTACAGGAACCCGCCCTGCGTACAAACATCCCCTCCAGAGACGGGAGAGCAGTCAGACCGTGTTTACTCCAGTGATACCCAGAAAAATGTAAATTCCGATGGAAGCCAAATGCAGAGTAAAGGCACAGCAAGAGGGTTCCTCCCGGCCCAGACACGGTCACCTCTGGGCACCACAAGTGCAGCATCCAGGCTGGCCTCTAGCCTTCAGGACTTGCTCACATTAGCCTCCTTCACCTTATCGGATTTATTGAATTTTGAGCAATAAAAAACACATTTAGCAAGCATATCAGGGGCTCAGCAGTGCACTTTCACCTCCCTCCCTCGTATGCAGGCAGGAGTGAAACTTAATGGATACAGATGGGAAAAAAACTCACAGAAAAATAAGACATGATTCGACTTGAAGGTCCTTTGGTTGGTATTGAAGAGGAGGGAACGAGTAAACGGCTGTTTGGGAAAAGGGCTAACAGTCTAACTTTCACCATACTCTGCCTTGCGCCCAAACATTTGTTCTGAAATGAAAATGATGGCTTCGAGTTATTGGTACCAGGAGCTCAAGCAAACAGAGGCAACCTGGAGGATTCAAGGACATTCTTCTTCTTCTTCATCTTGAAATATATTTGTGTTTAACAATCTCAGATGGGAACTACTTTAAGGCAAAAGAATGAACTCGTAATATTTTTAGTTGGAATAAGTATATGTGGATTTTTATAAGCTCCTATGAGAACTTTGTGTAAAGTTTTTATGCTTGATTTTGTGCTTCACAGTGGCTGACCTTCCATGCAAGCCCCAAAACCAGCATTAAGCTAACACAGAAATCTCTTCCTTATAATAACAAAGAAAAAGCAGCTTGGGTAAAAAAGCTGCCAAAGACATAGATAAGATCAATAATTTGCTGGCGTTTTTAAATGAACTTCTACAAATTTTAATATATCTATTCCTAGAAAGTATAAATTTTGCTGATTAACCTCCCGCTCTCACAAAGTGGAACCTAATTAGAGTATGAACTTAACAAGGGTGATCAGGAGTTGTAATGACTCTATAAGTAAGTGCATCATTTGTCATTACAAAATATCTCCGAAACAAGTTAGATCAATAGAGCTGGATTCCACAACATGCTGACTGAAATCCTCCAGAGCACCACTCCGCTGCTTACTTCTCCGGTAATGTCATTCACGGCCATCCCTGCGGTTCCTCGATGCAGCCGTTAATCCTCCATAGTGTGTAATCTTCTTTGGGAACTGGCTGCTTAGCAAAATGCAGTTCACCCTGGCTGTTGACTGCTAATGCAAGTATCCACATTAGCCCTGCAAGGTTTTCAAAAATTTCAGTGCCTTTAGGGTGCAATTAAATAACTGAGTGATTACCAAAATATGGTGGAGAATATTAAAGCTGTGAGCAGATGCCTCTGTTACATATTGCAATAGAGCAGGTGGTACCTGCTGGTGTCGGAGGGGCACCTCAGCGCACTGAATGAACCTCCTTCCTGAAATATTTAAAATTATTAAGAAATCAACATGATAAGCCAGGAAAATTGATTAAGCTATCCAGAAAGCTTAAGTGTAAAGAACATCCCTCTTTCTGATAGAAAACCCTGCCTGCCCCACTGTCCAAACACAGCGAGTGGCCGTGGGCAGCCGGATCTGCTGCTGGAGGCAGCATTTCCCAAAGGTTCCTGATCACTATTCAAGTCCTGCAGTAATCTGCTGTTAGTAACTCCCAATATAGTTCCCCGGCCACACATTTTCCTGCCTCTTGCTTGCTCGTTTGCTTTCTAAGCTTTACATTCTTTAAAAAAATCCCCACAATGCACAACCCTTTCTTCCTTTTTTAAGTCACGTTTCATGAATTACATTGTATAATCATCATTTGAGAAATAAAAAATTAAAGTGTATATTGGTAATTATACATACTTCACGACAACATGTTTTTCTATAGCTGTTTGCTTTCTTTTCTGTTTTATGCAAGTACATAAAATTTACTCTTACCGCTGTTCCACATACCCAGGGTCTAATTCTGCGCTCGCATACATTGGCACCTATTGATCTGAGTGAACTCAATTTCTAATTCACACTGGTTCATAATCAGATTACAGACTTCTCTGTTTATGGACGAAGAAGTTTTAATACTGCAAGGGAGGCTGACTCGGGATCGCTGCTAGGCTGCYGGCTTCCTCAGAATTATTAACCACAAGAGCTGCGCTGTGTGTTGATGCTGGGCTTGCGTGAAACAAAGACGGCGTAGCCTCCCTCCAGTCAACTGTGCAAAAATCCTCTATTTCTTTCCTCTTACCCCAAAGAGCTGTCAATGGAAAGGCCAGCAGCTATCATACGCTGCTGGTCATGGCCAGCAAGTTCACATGCAGCTGAAGGTACCCCGGGAAAAGCTGTTCTGGAGGATGGCAATCCAGCCGCATGCACACACGCGTGTGCCTACATGCACACCCCCACGTCCCCTGCAGCCGGCAGTCTGGCTGCAGCTGATGGAGGGAATGTGAAGGAGAATTCCCTCAAGTAAAGCGTAACTTCAGACAGAGTCAATAAATCAGCAGGATGCCAGGCTTCAGTCTGGCTGCAGTGCCAGGAAYGGCCGCTGCTCTGTTAACCCACAATGTCAGCGCTTGGTTACTGTAAGGAGGGCTTCCTCAGAGTGGACAGTTTCCCATTGGGAAAGCACTGCATTATCCCTGCAAGGTGTTGTCTTACTCACTGTATATATTTCCACTCCTTTTACCATCCCAAAATTCCCTCACAGCTTACTGCCTTCACGTTTTGAGGGGCGTTTTCTAAACAGCCCATTGTGGTTCAGTAATTGATATTTTGAACAAAACCAAGGAGAATTCACACCATTGCTGAAAGACATGCTCAAAACTTACAATATCCAGTCCAATATATGGAACTGATGAAGAAACAAATATAGATCTTCCTCATTTGTACAAGCCGATATCCACAGAAGTATATGGGTACATTTATTATGATTACTTTCTGTTCTTATTCACTACATTTACTTTAATAGAAAACGTTTAGATGAAATATTTGTACCTCTTTTTAGAAACAGAAAGTGTACTAAAATACTCTGGTACATGCACAATGATTCCTTCAATTAATTTTCTGCAAAAAATGAAGGTGAAAACTATTAAATTACAGCCAGAAGATGAAAAAAATCCTCCCTCTTACAATAATAATGAATTATTCTGACTAGATTTTGCCTGCAAACATGGGATGTCATGAAAATAGGATCAGTAATGTCTACGTATCACTGACTTAGTATGGGGAGTAGGTTGTGAAAAGCGATGGAAGTGAAAAACAGCCTGCATACAACTGCCTTGTTACCAGGGAAAAGAAGCAAGTGGTTTTTGAGATACAAAACTGTAAGCAGGGGCAAGAGAAAACAGTCTGATGGACTGAACGTGTTGCCTGCAAAAACCTGCACAGACAGTAGGTGACTTTATGAGCAGTACTTCGGAGTGCACCTCTTAGCAGGTCTCTCCGGGCTGCTGAAGGAATTCTGATGAGCCACAAGCAGTGGCAGGAGCAAAGAGTATCCTCAGGATCCCTTCAGTCTGCTTTGTGTATGCCTGTTACCAAACTCGAACAGGGAATGAGAAAAGAGCAAGTATTTACATTGTGGTCATTCCTTAAACACCAGAGACCAAAGTTATACTCTGCTTGGTGTGAATGCACCAGTCACATAGCATTTACAAACTAGCCAGAAAATGCACAAAAATGTAGGAAATAAAAAAAAAAAAAAAAGACAGATACACATACTTTACACATGAGGAACTTCAGGAAAGAACAACAAATTCTCTTTCTTCGATCTCACATGAAGTCCATAGTAGACCCCAGGTGCACTATGCTCCATTTTACTGCATTCATTTAGGCTTCTAYCTGCAGGAGCTATTGCATTATAAAAAGAATAAGGCGAACCTGACTGATTTGAGAAGTAGATTTAATTTCATGCATAACTATTACTCACACTGCTAACAGGATTCAATATTTCTACCACACGAGAGCTACAGGATGAGTAATGTTTTTGCATACATGAAGACTTACAGGAACACAGCTAACCATCTCCCTACCTATAAGCGTAGCCATGTTCCCAGTCTCATTGCACAGCACTCAGGAACTGCCACAAAATACTGGAGACATGCCAAAAGTAGTGTGAAGTGTCTTTCTGGACAAGTTTATGCTTCTTTAAGCCTTAAAATCTTGCTTGCCATGGAAAACACTGAACCCCATGCAGAACGCTTAGTCTGCAAGAACATCACAGCCCTGATCCTCCAGGGACATTTTTGCTCACTGAAGATAGGCCTTAGTATCGTATTTCTGGGCTGAGACCATATCCAAAATCCACAGTCCAGAGGAGCTTTATTGAAGGTTCAAGATTAGGACACAAGCTTGAGTGAAATGTCAAGCAAGACCGAGGGTAGTTTGTCTAAGCAAGATCCTCTCCTTTATTTTCAGTAGATATAACAAGCCACTTAGAAGCAACACCACTTTTTAAAGATCAGACCCCAGCTAGTAGCTAAACTTCTGAAACACTATAAGAATTCCCACACTGAGAGTCAATCCAGCTTTCCAAGTATTTATGTACCTAACAGGTAGCCCTGCAAACTTGTCAAGGCTTTGCCAAACTTACTATGACAGAACTTGATCTGATCAAATTCTTTGTCCCCTCAACATGAAGAAGTTTTACTGCGCAATTCCTTCTGCATTTGGGATATCTGCAATAGATATCCCATCAAGCAAATTTCATTCTGAGCCATTGTGTTGGGCTGAGAAATTTTGCCCCAAGTCGTTTGTATGTAGAGGTAGCATCCTGAAATCAGCTGGCAGTAAAGCCGGAATGAAAAAAAAAGGAAAGTTCACATATTTAAAGGGTTTGCAGTTTTAATTAATAGTTTGTAGCTATGGAGACTGAAGTGGGGGAGTAGGATTTTTTACATTAGATCTAGAGGCTGCAGGAAAGAAGGATGCTTTCCAGATTAAACAAAACAGAAAAGTTCAATGACAACAGCAAAAAAAGAGAAAGCAAATTGACTGCTGTAGACCATTTTCCTTCATCTATCTGGGTTATACAAACCTACGCAAAATTTTAAAGGCATGCTATCACTTGTGGGCATAAAAAAAAAAAAAAAAAACCTTTAGAAGAATAATCATAGAATAGTTTGGATTGGAAGGGACCTTTAAAGGTCATCCACTGCAACCCCCCTGCTGTGCGCAGGGACATCTTCAGCTAGATCAGGTTGCTCAGAGCCCCATCCAGCCTGACCTTGAATGTTCCCAGGGATGGGGCATCTACCACCTCTCTGGCCAACCTCTGCCAGTGTTTCACCACCCTCATTGTCAAAAATTTCTTCCTTATAGCTAGTCTGAATCTACCCTCTTTAAAACCATTCCCCCTTGTCCTGTTGCAACAGGCCCTGCTAAAAAGTTTGTCCCCATCTTTCTTACAAGCCCCCTTTAAGTACTGAAAGGCTGCAATAAGGTGTCCCCAAAGCCGCCTCTTCTCCAGGCTGAATAACCCAACTCTCTCAGCCTTTCTTCATAGGAGAGGCGTTCCATCCCCCTGATCATTTTCATGGCCCTCCTCTGGACCCACTCCAACAGGTCCGTGTCTTTCTTGTGCTGAGGACCCCAGAGCTGGACGCAGGACTGCAGGTGGGGTCTCATCAGAGCAGAGCAGAGGGGCAGAATCCCCTCCCTCGACCTGCTGGCCACGCTGCTTTGGATGCAGCCCAGGGGACGGTTGGCCTTCTGGGCTGTGAGCGCACGTTGTCGGCTCATGTCCAGCTTTTCATCCACCAGTACCCCAAGTCGTCCTCAGCAGGGCTGCTCTCAATCCCTTCATCCCCCAGCCTGTATTGATACCGGGGGTTGCCCCGACCCAGGTGCAAGACCCTGCACTTGGCCTTGCTGAACCTCATGAGGTTCACATGGGCCCACTTCTCGAGCTTGTCCAGGTCCCTCTGGATGGCATCCTGTCCCTCAGGCGTGTCGACCGCACCACTCAGCTTGGTGTCATCTGCAAACTTGCTGAGGGTGCACTCGACCCCACTGTCTATGTCATTGATGATGTATCATAATACTGAAACCATAATTATTCCCAACACTATGCTTCAATGTTACTGAATAACAGACCAAAACTCYCCCTTCCTTCGCTTACTGTAAATCTAATAGCACATAACATGATGGGCTTTCTTACAGATGAAAGGTAATCTACAAGTACTTTTCCTAAAACACTGCAGCACAGTTTGCTCAAGGAGCAACAAGGAGCAGTTGCCATCAGAAATGAAAAGATGCTTTTTCTGCCCCTCAGGCCAACCCAAAGTCTCTTTTCCCTACAAGACACGTATTCCTGTCTCCTCACTTTAAAGATGTTTTTACAAGACTCCCAGGATGCTGAAGAAGGCTCTAACTCATTGCCACATGTATAAAGTAGCAGATGAGTGATTAATCTTCTGGCTTATTCTTTCCTCACAGTATTAATTTATTGGTTGGGCATAGTTTGTATACGTTTCTTTGTCGTGGAAAAAGCCATCATTTTAATTAAACAGGATGAAAGATGGGATAGCAAACAACCCTGTTAGAAGGACTGCAGCTCAGTTTTCCAAGRTGGCTGTTACGAGGACATTGCTTTGTCTTCCCACCACTGGGGCAAAAGAGGGCAACCTGGAAATAGCAGCAGCCTCATGCAAGCTGCTAGCAGTCGTTCTGGCAGTGTTGATATCTGAGAGTGAACCTACCTGGTCAACTAAGGATTCTGCACGATTTCTAATCGTTGCTTCAGTAAAGGAAAATGCAAGATGGTACAAGGAAAACACTGGTGGGGAAAAAGCTKAAACAACTACTTAATGAAGCTGGGAGAAGGCAGACCACAGGAATTTGAAGGAAGAACTTGGCCAAAGCACCAGTAATGAAAGAGGCAATAAACCTCACATTTTAGATATAATCCCTGCCATAGGGCTATGAAGACGATGGTAGGGTTGCAGTCCAGGATCAGACTTGGCCATGCTATGCCTTTGATTGCTGTTGCTTGTAGCCATAAATGCTGCTGTTTAGCATGTTCCTGGAAGACAGTCCTCTTCTTCCATGCGCAACATTTCTCAGTCTCTTCAGCTTTGTGATTCCTTTTCAATAAGAAAACGTCTGAAATCCCCCTTATCTCTCTTTTTCTTTTCAATCACAAGTGTGTCAGTCACAAGCCCACACTACTCAGCCACCATGATTGCTGCTGCACTTCAGCTGACAAGCTGTGAAAGTTTTGGCTGCCCAAAATCATTGTGAACATTTTTGCTTCCTTTTGTCAGAATTATGTGATGTTCGCATCTCATTGCCGTGTACCAATGTACCTTCACACATACACATCAGTGAGTTTTAGTGACATGAAGTATAGCATCCAACTAGTTAGGAAATACTACCTTGTTAATGAGACGCAACATTACTGCCAGCTGCTCATTCCAATACCACTTAAACATGCATAGAAATCATTTCCTTAAACTTTAGCATCTTTTTTATATTCCAATTATWAAAAAGTAGAACACTGTGGGGAAAAACAGTGTGGATCATCCACTCCTGTACTTTGCAATGAACCAAGGACTGTTTCAATGGAAATTACATTCAATGTTGCAGTGCTTAAACCAACCAAGGAAGAAGATATGAGATTAGAATGGTTTCTTCTTTCTGTTGGGCTGTGAGGCTTTTCGTAAATCCCAGAGAGATGTTGAAGACCTGTGGGACTCAAAGTGTTGGGAGGAATTTGTCAAGGAGAACCACCAAGTCTCATGCGCAGTTACATATTCTCCAGCAATTGTGCAATCTTCTAATAACTAAATCCAGAAATTATATCATCCTGCTCTCAGTTTAAATATAATACTACAATTTATGCTTATTGTCATGCTGAAGGCCTCAAACACAGGCTTCACTGACAGCTACAGTACCTGTAGGCAAGCGCTGTTCATTACATTCACTTATAACTTCTGAGACAAATGTTAACATAGCCATACTGCACACACAATAAAAGGACAGTAGCTCCAAACACATAATCCAGCCATTATTTTGATTGCAGTATATTTTCCAAATCATTCTGAAAATATGTTTTTATTAAAGTGCATGATTTGTCAAAAGCACTTCCAGCAGGTGTAAGAAAAAGAGCAGAGAAATTGGAGCTTGCTTAACCAGGTTTATAAACCTGCTGTTTCAGTCTCAGAGATGAATTACACTGCAGGAGCACATTCACTAAACGTTCATGCTCTCCTTCTTGCCCTCCTACTCATGTTCAAAGAGTAGAATAGGAAAACATAAATCAAAGCCTCAGAACGTATTTCTTCTCCAATCCCGAAGCTGCCATATCTCTATACTAGAATCATAACCCCCGCAATACAAATAAAAAGCATGGCCCAGCAATCACCACTTCAAAATAATTACAGGCAACACAGTAATTTACACTTATCTAAAGCCTTTCACCCCAAGGATCCCAAAGCAATTTATATACAATATAGATGTGGCTGATATAAAAACAATAATGCCAAGGAGCTGCCTGGGAATTGAGGGATTCTCTAAACCATGCAGATGTTTGCAGTCCAAAACTTTACATACGCCCATTACCCTCCTAGCAGTTTGAACCAAATCTATTACAACCTTCTGTCCCAAATTTAGCAATAGTCTAGGCATTGACAGGCACATTCGGAACCTTCCTTTAATTTCAGTTGATGATTTTGAGAAATTAAGAAAGGAAAGGGCTTGATACAACACTGCCCATTAGAAGTCATACCCAGCTTCAGGAGGTGCTCATGTGAAGCACTACCAGGATTAACACATTCTTCTGGAGAGAAAAAAGGTCTCAATTTTTGTGCTTACTTCCCTTTTCCTTTATCAAATTTATTTCTGATCTATCCAGGCTCTGGGTAAATACTACAGGTAGAGCCTCGCTGCTTCTGTGCTAGCTCTGAAACATGATTTACTACCAGCTGCTCAGCAAATTAAAGCAGACACTCTATGGGTGCTTGCTGGAGTCCCAACACTGTCAATAGCACCAGGCTGTGGAGGTGTAAATTGGTCTTTAAACATAGCTGTGAAATAGCTACTGCTTCCCTAATCCTCAAACTGCACCCCTGGGGCATTGGGTGAATGGAAGCTTGGGAACTGAATGGATATGTATTTCTAAAAATTAACTGGTAATCCATTTACATTTTCAAGCGATTTTCACATGGAAAAGGGCTACTGGCTCTTTCTATATTATAAAACATGGATTTTGTATTGGCTTTCCTCAGTCGACAAAGTGTGGGCACACAAACTTTGAAAGCATTAGTTGTTCACTTTGTAGGATCCCCAAAAGGCAAATTTGGGGAAAACAAAATCTCTTTCACAATGTGAGTTATAGATGACAGCAATAGGAAAGCTCCCTGGCAGTCTTCAGATCCAAAGACATCACTGCAAACCCCAGCATTTTAAGGGACAGCTGTATATTACTACCACATTTTAAMATTGGGAAATTTAATCAAAACACCTTAATGCCACAGGACGCTTTGATCTCAGGGGTAGGAAACTTATTCTTTTCCCTTGCTCAGACCTCTGTAACATATTTCTCTACCAAAATATGTACATAGGCCTGTCAGGGAAATACGGAATTTTTAATGGCTTGAATGAGAACAGCACATACAACAAGACAGTAACATCTGATCTGCATGTCATCTGCAGTCAATCTGATCAGCGAAAAGGATTGGCCTCACTGCTTGTCATCAGGAGCGTTACTGGCTTAGGAAGGAGGAAAAGCTAAGTGTGTTTTGGGTGGTGGTGGTGGTGTTTGTTTTGGTTTGTTTTTTTAATAAAATAACATTGGGGAAATCTTACCCTTTTTGCTACCAACATGGCACCACACTTCTGTTTCACTCCTGGGTGGCAGCTGCAGCATCTCTCAGCAGAAAGACAGGAGTTTGCTATGAAAGTATACAGAGAGAAGTAATTGGGTGGGAATGTTTTTGCCTTTCCTCATGATCCCTGGGCTGACAGCTGATCCACTAATGACACTCGAGACAAGTGAATTATTCAAGAATTTTTCATAATGGGATGCTGGAGATGGTTGATTGCATTGCCTCACACTGGATATCTTTTCCTTATTACTTTTTTAGGGGGCAAAGAGGCAACAAAATGAAAATCTTTCTTTAATTAGAGAGTCCTTAGAAATTGCAAGTAGTGTTGTCTGTTAAGAGACAGATACCAAAGAAAAAAAGGTGAATAAATAACAGACCTCATAATGACACTGGTTTGGGCTAAACCCTGAAACTAAAACAGCAAACATATGGGGTTTRTTTATTTTTCAATCTTCATACTGCTTCAATTTGTATTTCACATCTTCAAGAGGTGAAAAACAATTTCATTTAGWAGAAAAGCTGCCCAAAGAAGTGATGCCAATTTATACCACCTGGGAATCTCGCCCCGTGCTAATCTGTTTCATTCATCCCTATTTCTTGACATATAACTGCCAAGGGACTAGCCTGGATCTGGAAATATATTACCCGAGTGTCACTAGTAACGCTGTCTCTTTCTCTCCCATTCTCTCCGGAGCGTCTAAGCCAGAACAGACTTCAAAAGTGGATTTGTGCAAGTGAGTGGAGGCAAGGGCAAAAAAAAAAAAAATGGACTGAAGGATAAGATTCTGTAGTAAATTCTGGATAAAACAGGCTCTGTCRTTGCCTTTACTGGAGACAGGAGTTAATT
The DNA here is from genome assembly GCA_030449065.1 of Oceanodroma leucorhoa. NCBI lineage: Eukaryota > Metazoa > Chordata > Aves > Procellariiformes > Oceanodroma > Oceanodroma leucorhoa. The sequence goes on along the minus strand of JASVER010000037.1, from coordinate 6,842,041 downwards.
CCATAGTTCAGTTTTATCTTCTGTGTTCATATATTTATGAAAATGATTTACAACATGGAGCTTGTAACTGCGAAGGAGTGTATTGGATGACCCTAGTGGTCCCACGAATCTTCATCTGTGGTTTCACTGCTCTCGTGGAGTGCAGCCATTGTGAGAAGTTGGTCTGGAAATAGCAAGGATTTTGATTATCAGCACAATAGGTCTTGCACTGACTTTGGAGTTCAATAAAGAATCATTGCAGAGACCTGATAACAAGGAGTACATATCTGCTGCTTCCTATGTTTCTAATCATAGTACACTGGACTGGAAAGACATTCTGGGGTATTCAGTCCAGTCCCTTGCTATTGCAGGTGACCAAATAATAAAATCCATTTTATAAACTGATGGATTGTTTTGTTTTGTCATAAGATATTTCATGTCCTGTAGTTTTATTTTTAGTTACAGAAACTTTCAGTCAGTGTCAGGCATACTCTTGATGGAAGTGTCTTTTGTAGTCTCGGGATATTAAAGCATTAGGAAGGAAGGAAGGAAGGAGAAAAGAGAGAGGCCCAAAGAGGACCCTTAAGCTCAGACACAACTTTATTAGGTTCCCTTAAGAGAAAAGGTTGTTTAAAAGAAGCTGAATTCTTCAAAATTCAGAAGCACCATTTTCTCCTTGCCCTATTTCAGAACAGCAAATCTATGCACGTTCTCACCTCAGCTAAACAGGGTGAAAAAATTAATCCTTCATATACATCTAACACAGATYTGAGCCTTTCAAGTACTGATATAATTGCAGCCTGCTTTGCCTCAGTGGCTGTGTGCATTTACTGCCCGACACTGGGTGGTCCCTAGGGAGTGGTGTGGGTGCAAACTCACCTGGCAAAACACACCTGTACCCCACAGCATGCTATGCTCAGGCCAGGAGGTTGTGCGTGTTCTCCTGTACACTGGGATCTTCAAGAGACAGAGTTTGTGTGCTTCCCATGCTGAATGATAGCAGCCCGTGAAACACAGGGAGCTCCGCAGCCCTGGGAAAGAGCAAACATCTCAGTATCAAAAAATACCAATGACATGCCATYAATAAAGAATTGGGACTTAGGAGTATACATATTTACAGTGTACATGGCCGTACGGAAAATAGGCCTTCTCAAACAAAATTCAGGTTGCCTTACCATTAAAGTACAAAGTTGGCTGTAAAAGTAGCTGTGCTGATGGAATAAAATTCTGTATCTCATTTGGTTTGCTTCCAGAAGATGCTCTAACTGAAAAGAGCACTATGACACTACACAACAAAGTTCATGCTAAATGGATTAAAATTATAGAGCYGATAGATCTTAAAGCATAAATTTAAATGTAAGTATGTGTCTTAGTTCAGTGCTGCTGTACTTTGCATTTAGAAGCAGATATAAGTGATCATTAATGAAATTCATAGTAACATTAAAAACTAGTGAGGTAGTCAATAATTTTGGGAACTGCTCAATTATGTAAATCAATCGGCAGAGTAAAAAAGATTTTAAAACTGAAAAATGTCAAGTATTAAAGTTTCTTAAAAGGTGGGAAATAGTAATAGCTGGACACACTGGCAAGGAAAGGGATTCATCATAGAAAATCCCCAATGAAATGCGACATCCACAACTGAGAAAGTGTGAGAGAAAGGGCAGACCAAATATTTGGCTGCATGAGAAGCAGAACCCAAAATGCCCAAGAGGGATCTTTTTCGTATTTTTTAAAGGAGCTGTTGAAAATGCTGGAGAAAGGGAAGGGAGGAAGAGGAGGCTGAAGGCAGAACAGGGCAGGACGGAACACACGAGTTGTGTGACAGACACGGAGATATTATCACTATTGAATAACTCGGAGCTCACCTGGTATCACATAGGTTTATAATCAGGACATAACTGTGAGAGGCTTCAATCTCGTCACAGCTACTGTTGGAAAGAGACTTCTTTACCTCTAGCCTGCAAGAACACTGATGTCTTACAGCTTCTGCACTGCTTGGTAGATACCTTGCTAGTTTATTGTAAAGCACTTCCCTAAAGTAATACTCTTCCATTCCCTGTTAACTTTGTATCCAGCTTTAAACAATTAATTAGGGAAGTATTCAAAGACCTAGATTTTAAACCACTTAATTAATAAGGAATGAACGTTTAATGGCTATTCCTCTCAGACTATTTAATTTAATGAGAGAATTTGCAAGAAAAAGCAGCAAGAAAAATCCATTTAGTGTATAACAAATTGCAACAGAAAACAGAAATGTCTGAAATGAACATATGTATCTATTTACTGTTCGACTGTATAAAAGCATCCCTACCAGAGCTCAGGGTGTTGCACATTTTTGGTAATGGTGACACAACTCATTAGTTCCAAGGAACTTCCCCACCCAGTCAAACAAACTGGTATTTCCATCACACCCCAGGATGTCAGAGTTTCCATCCCACCTACTAAAAACAAAATCCAGAAATACAAGAATAGAGGAGCCTCGTCATGTGCCCCAGATCCAAGAAAAGGCTGAAAAAAAGAGCAATGACCTCCCGAGGTCCYGGATGTCCTCCTGAGCCCAGATGCCAGCAAGTGGCATTCAGCTCAGCATCGCGCTGGGCCAGGAGGCTGAAGGTACCCGTCGAGGTATCACAGGGGGAAGGAGACCCTATTCAGAAGGAGATAGGATGCATGTGGCACCATAATGTCCCTGACTAGAAAAACTAGTGAGTCCTCATCCTAACACCCAGCTGAGCCATGTGATTTCATGCAGGACACACTTATTTGAACTAAATCTTTCTATTACAGAAAAAAAAAAACGTGCAGCAGCAGCAGCCTATCAGTTTTATTTTGTAAGAGCTGTCACACTGACATCTCTCTAAAAGCAAGATTTCTTTTTATGTCAGTGGAAGGTCTGAATGCCAAATGATGGGAACATGCCCTTCTAAGTTACTGAAATGTTTTTAGTTGTTTCGTTCCCTGAGGTATCTGCCACAAACAAGAAGAGCCAAGACTGAAGACAGGATAACTTAGTAAAGAGCACTGAAATATTTCTAATAATATGAGTAAGACCTAAGAAAATATCAGAGCTGCTGTTACACTAAGCTTTGTAAAGACCATAAAAGAAACTGCCCCTCTACTGAGACATTTCAAATCTAAGCTCTGCTTTTAAAACAAAATTACTCTGGTACATACAAAACATCAGGCTTTGGGTTGGGGAGAGCTGTTGCTTTGTTGTTTTATTTTAAGAACCTGGAATTTGGTAAGATCTAAGTATAAGCGTTCAAAAAACAATAAATTTGAAAAAAGGTTTTGTTCATCAGTACTGGCAAGACTGATTTGTGTTAAGATGAAATGAGACTCCGACATATATAAAATTTCAAAATAAACWCTAGCACGTAGCATTGCCATGATTTTGCCAGCCATCTGCATGACTCATCCCCACATGATGGTTTAGCCACCTATCTGTTTTTGCCAAGGCATTTGGAATATAGGCTTGCTGATACAAAGCATAACGTTTTTTTCCTCAGCTATTGCTAATTAAGCCTACCACTATAATTCAAATCAATCCAGTAAGTCTAATTGAATAAGGAATTGGATCTCCACAGAACTGGGCCTCTCTTCTGCAGCTCATATAGGAAAGGTATTTACTGTGAATATTGCTATTCCACATTAGGAATTGTTTTTTTAAAAAGCTAAGAGATAACCCTTGGTCAAAAAGAAGAGGAGAGGGGGAAATAATGGGGAAAGCTTTTTGACTTTCTGAGGGCAAACCAGAATGCAAAGCCCAAGAAACTCCAAGTAGTAAGGAATAATTACCGTATTGGCCAAAAAGCAGTGAGACTGGCTGGATAAGTGAGCAGACTGGGGTAAACAACAAAATGTTTCCTCAGCAAATCCCTGAGCCCACCCCAATAAATTTTAGTCTGTCCAGCAGCAGCCTCTCTGCCAAAGAGGCAGGATGCCTGCACATTTTCTGTTCCAGCCAGGACAGGATTTAACCCTAAACATGTTTTAAAAAGATCATTTGAACTCTAAAATTTATGTAATCACTTATGACTAACTCCTCATTATAACAGAAGTTATAGTATATGCAATTTTCTCTTTAGTTGGGGTTTTAAATTAATATGAGTCATTCTCCTTCCATTTAAAACCTCATTTTCCACATGTACAACACTTCCAACCAGCTTTGGAACAGAAATATCAAAGGGGCTAATTCCCCTGTTTTAATTTAACTGAAGAAAATGGAGTTACATAAAGGACAGATTTGAATCATTACAGTGTGTCTGAGCTCTCACAAGGAAGACAGAAAGCAATGGCAAATCCATGGGTGCATAAAAAATTCAGTGTCTTTTACTGGGTTTTAATGAGGCATTTTTGTCTTAACTGAGGGGAGGGCAGGGAAAGAGGAAAGTACTGCTGCAACACTGTACTAAACATACCATGGAACAAGACTTGTCCTCTTCCCTGACCCCTATTATACTCCTGAAATTGCTCACAAAACGAAGCATAATTGATGTGATTGTCAAATCCCCTTTCTCCAAGCACCATAATAACTTCCTGCACCTAAATACCRCGGGACTTTTGTCAGAAGAGAAGAAAGCTCTCAGCTCCCTCCAAGAAGCGACAGCTTTCTTGGCACCGCCATTCTGTTTCAACAAAATTATCTAATCTATATGCTAAATTATTCCCACGTTTAGAGCAGCACCACTGCTGTGCTGTCACTCTGGCGCTGCCCCAGCACGGCTGGTTTTTGCTTTGGGACATTTTGCAAGGCACCACACAGGGATGCGAGGGCTGGCGTGTTCGAAGCTTGACGGTGCCTTCTGGGCTTGACCCACCAGGTGCGTTTTGCGCCGACCCTTTACTGTGTGGTTTACAGCCTCAGAAGGCTGCTGCTCTGGCTGCAGACAGGGCACGGTGACGGGCTCCCATCAGCTGCCCACGCCTCTGATGCTCTCCTAAACTGCACAACAGATATACACCTTGGAACATGGATCAATGAATTTTTAAAATATTTTAATTGATCCTTGCCTGTGGACATCTTGTGCCTATGGACATGTTTATGATTGCGAGACTGATTTATCTTTCTCCTAGTCCAGGCCTGTCTGGCCATACATAAGATGCCAATACTTAGCAAGCGGTTGCCTTAAAGATGCCTTATTAGCCCTGATTTTGACTGGCAAATGATATAGGTATGTAAATAAATAAAGTTTGTTATGATGAACCTGAGAAAAAAAACTCTCTCCTATTTACGTCCACTTTACTTATGTATTTTACCAAATTCACTACATGTTCTAGACCAGCTTCCATAGTACTCCCCTGAATAATAAGAAATTTATAATTGGGTGTATTTTGGCCACCTTTCTGTTCCCATATTAGACAAGCATAAGGATTTATAGTAAGAATATGTGCATGCGCAAATATCAAATCTTGTTTCTTAGTTTTAACTTTAAAATTCACTTCCCAGACAAAATTTGAATGCTCTTAAATGGGCCGGGAAAATTATCAAAGTGAATTATGAAAAATTATTTGAGAATATTTGAGAAATTTGAGAGCAGGGTTTTGCTGTATTGGTTTGGCTCCATCTTTCCATGGGAATAATCTGAATGCATTAAGAAGACTATTAAAATGCATCCCTCCTTTGCATGAAAAATAGAAATTCTCTGACAAATTACTTGAAGTGGAATGTATTCAATTCCATCCCAAGAGATAACATTTTGTTTTGAGAAAAGCCAGGTGCATAGATGCTTGTGAGCTCTACGCATACAAGGACTTAAAACTGCGTATAGTGTATAATTTAGAAGGCACCTCCCAAAAAAAGGCATTGCTGGAAGATGACAATTTTGCAGAGGGCCCAGGACACACCTGGCCCCTTTCTGGTCCAAAAAAGAAGGGAAGCCCCAGCAGACCCCAGTCGCAGGAAGGCAGTCGGTTTTGGGGGAAGGCAGCCTGGCAGCTGGCCAGAGGCCAGCATGGAGGCAGGCGGTTGCTGACAACAGCAGCAGCAGCCACTGAATACAAACCTGTGCTAAAATAACAGGAGGTAGGAACAGACAACCCTAAACTGGTGATGCTGCTATTCCAAAAGGAAGCATTGCTAAATAAAAATATTACAGGTTTTGGATTAAAAGTTTTCATTTTCAGTGTTTTACATTTCAATTCTAGATCTAAAACAAACAAAAAAACCACCACCCTTGGTTTTGGCAGAAAGCAGACACTTCTTACCAAAAAAAAAAAATCGTTTCATTTAATTAGCAAACTAATTTCCCAGTAAAAGACAATTCTGACAGAAAAAGTTGACACACCCCACCCTGCTTCATGCATAATGAAAATGAATTTTTAAAATCCTGCAACACCTACAAGGTGAAGCAAATTTGCCCCATGCACAGCGCATTCAGTTTGGTACCCAGGWTGTGAACACCCGCGCTCTAGAAACTCCACCGGGTTTGGGCAGTGCGATGTACAACATTGCTGTTACATTTGAAAATACAATGATCAGATGAGCACATTGAATGAATAACACTAACACATTACAAAGATGACAGAAGTAAAAATTGCAGGAGAAGCAAACATCCACGAATACTATATTTAGATCTGGCCATGATTTGGAGTAGCTCAGCACACCTTTTCTGTGAAATTATTTCTGTCAGCATTCTTAAAATATTACTGCTAACCCRTAAGAGATACTCCTCATAAATTTTGACAGGTATATATATTTGAATCTTACCCAGAGAGGAGCTATCATTGACTGATGTGTTAAAATTTTCCATGCCAATGTTAATTTGTTTGCAGTGGGGGAAGTAAGCTCTCCACATGGCTTAAATCTCACTGTAGCTCAAAAGACTTCATATTGTTGAAGGTTTCTTTCCTAAGAAACATTCACATATTTAATGTCTAAAAAGGTAGCTAAGTAATCTGTGACTGACATTTACACACACACAATCATATGCAATATATTAACTCAGTGTTTATGGCTCTGCATGCAATTAACAGCACTGCAATTAAGTTCTGGCATAATACTACATTTCAAAAGGCCAACAAAAGGATGGATATAAAATGAGCCAGCAGAAGCAAGTCCTTTATCATTGCACTTTCCCTTAGGTGGCTGCATCCTTAAAGAAGGACTCACAAGCACCGGGACTTGGGCTGAGCCTGTGAAATATTCAGAAATGAGGTACTTTGTCACAGTCCCGCTGGGGACATTCTGTACCTGTTCTGAAAGCAAAAAGTAAGGCACGAGTCACTTACCCCCTTATCAAATAACATAGCCAACCTAGATGACAAAAAGATGGTGATTTGCAAAGTGATCAGCTGCTTAATACCGCAGTTTTATTTCTGGTGAAGAATCCAGCTACAAGCACTGTTGTTGTCAGAAACATCTGTAATTAGAAGGATTTCCAAGCAGCAGCATGGATTAGCTCCTCTTAGATAGGTGTTGTCAGATCCATCTGTACAATACTTACGCCCCAGTTGAAGGGATGGCACGTGCTCTTGATGATGTATTTCCCCCCGAGTGCCCACGTGGGGTTAATGCCCTTGCACCTCATCCAGACAAGCTAAAGAACTGCTGTTGCAGTTGGTCATAAAGTTTCCAATAAAACAGCTATCCATAAAAAAATGCCAGTCTGTAGAAATTAATTCTTGTCTTGCAACATGTCAGTTTTGATTTACCAGAGGCAATTTTTTGCTTTCCAGTGGGATTTCTGGTGAAAAGCGCACAGCACATTTTACTCCAGAGCCCACATGGATAAGTGTGCTCATCCAGCACCCTCCCCCTGGCCCGTTTCCGACCCCAGGTCTTCTCACATCTCTGGGTAGCTTTTAAAGCACTTCCCGGACTACCTTGGGAAATGAACACAGACTTTATGAGGTCATTTGTCTTTAATGCACTTTCTAAATATTTAAATATGGTATATTGTTTATGACATTTCCTGATGAATTCAGTGTAGCTAACCAGGGGAAAGGGAAGACTAAATGCAGTTTAGATGTCACCGCTGCAAGACAATAGTTGAGCAAGGATTTTCATGAACATGGTTCTGAACTTAGGACCATGCACAGCACATTTCAACTGATAGATTTGTTATTACTTTGTAGCTGATCCTAGAAATAGTCCTGATCCTTTACTCACTTAATGTAAACTGCAAAGGGCATGAACCACGTGTCAGACTAAGTAATGCTATCTGGGTTTTTTTAATCTTAATTGTATGACATCTTTTCTCAAAATTACTTAATGGATGTAACGCACATACATAAATATAGAAAAGGCCCCATATCATTAGCAATCACACTAATCTGCTGCGTAGAACTATTGGAAATAAATGTGCCTGTACAAAATGCTCTTCACTTTGGAGACACAAAACACATGGAAGCTAATTTGTTCCTCTACTATCACTACTTCTCAAGTTGGCAATAGTCTCCTAAACCGAGTCCTATTTTATTCATAAGCATTATACAGCACTTTCAGTAAAGCAGTTGGTAAGTACCAGTCATTCTGCTTTTTAAAGCTGAGTAAGCAAACCATTCTGTTTTATTAACTACTACAGGTTTTGTTAGTATCATCTGTAATACAAGTGATTCAATTCATTGCTTCCCGGGATGGCACGTGCTGATTAGCTAAATTACACTTCAGAAAAAGATCACTCTGAATTCTCAAATTTTTATGAGAGGTAGATTATCTGGCTTATCAAACAAACCATCACAGAACAGTGTATATCTGTTGTATTTTATCCTGGCATAATAATCAGAAACCTATTTCTGAAAAACTTCTAAGCAGCCAGGAGTGATTGAGTTAAAAGACCAGGGTGTTTTCTGCCTGTGGCAATTTAGCACAGATACTTTAAATGTGTTTGCTATCCAATTAGTGCTTGTTTCTGTCCTTTGGTACTGGATTACGTCATGTTAATGAATGAAAATTGCTGATGGTGTAATGTCACTTTGGCTATTTTGACACTAAGCAGATTTAGCATTGATTTCTAGCATAAGTCAGTTTATTCAAACACAGTTTGTGTTTACACGTACTTATATATATACATATATACACACATAAGGCATAATGATCTGTGAAGTGAGAGTGGAATTAGGCTATCTATCTCCTGTATTATAATTCTGCAGTCTCAAAAATTCAATTTGAAATTGCATGCCTGCACCTACGCAGCACAACCTTCACAAAATTGTATCCAAAGGTGGCATCTTGCCATGTGGTAAGCCTGTGCAAATGGCGGGTGACAGTCTAGTGGTTCAAAAGCCAGTTCCCTTCTCCTTTTCTATCTCCACGGCAAAATGATGACAAGTCTCCCTGTTGATCTTAAAAACACAGAAGATAATTATATATATAAAAAAATAATAAAAAATTAAAACAATGTCTTTTTAAACAAGATAGAGCTTGCAGCATCGTTATGGTGCATGAATTGTGCCGCGCGCAGGTGTGCTGTTCTGCAGGCGCTTTCCCCAGCGCAGGTCCCGGCATGGGAGAGGCACCAYGGCAGCTCTGCTCAACCCCTGCCTGCGGGAAGCTGTGTGCAGCAAGGATTTGCCCGGCTTGCTCGGCACGCACTCAGCAAGCCTTGGGGCTTGTGCTTTGGCTAATTACTTATTTAGCATTCAGGTAGCCCTAGACCAGGACCCTGGCCCCTCGGCTGTGTTTCTGATTCGGTGCTTCTGCAGGGCAGGAGCTCACATAGCACGTCCACGTCCTGGTTTCTTTTCACATGCTCAGACGAGGCAACCAAAGGCACTTTTTTGAGTTCAAGAGCAATGCCTCTGCTCCCCTAATACAGCAATACTGCTCTTCCAGCTATACTCATAAACTCTCTCAGGATACAGAGGTAATTTGTATTATCTCCAGTTGCACCTGAGACTATTTCCAAACTGTATTTGTGGCTGTAGCCTTATTGCCCTACTCTGCACGGTATTCTAAGGCTTCTTTAATATTATGCTAAGTATCTTTGAAATAAATATTACAGTGTCATGCAGGAAGGCAAATCAGAGGTTCTGGGCAGAGCCTTTCTCATTTTACCCCTTATCAGACAATGAACCTAACCTTGCTGGCCATAAATTTGGCAAAAAAGAAAAAGGCCTTCTAAATATTTTTGACAATACTTGTTAAAAATACCACATACAGCTGCTCCAGTCACACGTCTCAGTCACCCAGAGGGTATAAACACACCAAAAGAGACATAAAATAGGCTAGCCCATAGCCAACGCAAACCCAAAATCTATTTCGGAGGCAACAGCTCTAAATGTAAGAAAAATGTCCTTTCTTTCGCTATTTCGGTATTTTAACTTTAAAAAACAAGACTAAGTGAATGCAACTTAGAAAGTCCTTCTGGAGATTAGCATTTGAGAAAGTTTTGGGACCTGTAGGGATTTTTGAAAACCTGACTAATCCCCATACTGCACTTCTACATGCTTTTGAGCTTCAAGTTCCAGCAGTGGTGAACTTATTGTGCAGATTATGATAAGAAAAGACTGGTTTGCATGGGCTAAAAATATAAACTCAGAAGTGAAATCCTCCTTTTTCCCATTTTGTTTGATCCAATCAATATGGATAGTGTTTGAATTCTTCCACAAAGCATAAGTGAGGTTAACTTGAACAGAACTTTTATTGTTGAAAAGTTGACATTGACTTTCATTACTGTTCCTACTGATCTAGATAGTTTCTGATCACATTTTTCTGCAATATCTTTGTAGAGTCGTAGGATTTACTTCATTTAGACATGATGCATAACTTATCGCTCTGATAGTTATCTGAATTCTTCCCGTGTCCATTAAACTCCTAAAACCAAACCAAGCTGTGTTACTTTCTGTGGGTTATAATGATGAAAAAATATGTTTTGAACAGCAACTATTAACCTATCATAAACTTCAAGGAAACAGAGTGTTAAAAGAAGTCTTTCACTATCTCCAGTTTCTGCAATATCTGACTAGGACTAAAATATTAAAATGTAGGAAGATCAATTATTGAACCACACTCCTTATTCACTGACACTTTTTGTCAATTAAAGACAAGCTTCAGTTTCTCAGGTTTCCTGCAGTATTATGGTAATTCTTCTTTTTGCATTTTTCCTTCAAGTTTGTCTGTTTTTTTAAAATTCCTAGATCACAGAGATAGACTGCTTCATAAGGCTTTGTAATGTAACAACACCGTTTTATAAAGACTCTGCAAGAAGGAGTTTTCTCCATTATCTTCTACTTTGGGGATGTATGGGATTTTCCTCAGACAGACCTTTTTCCCTTTCCCTTCCCAGAACAAGTCCATTCATGTTTTTTCTCACAGCTGGCCAAGAAAACGGTATTAACTCTCAACTCTTATTGCAGGAGTCCCTTCCCACTGCTCAGTGCCATTTAGTGCCACGTCCCTCCGCACCAGCAACACAGGCTCAGCAGTGTTCATGTCGTTCCTCAGCATCTGCTGCAGGTGAGCAAGAGCATTATAGCCGTATTATGAATTATATATTATTATCCAGGGGGCATATGGCAGAACTGGAGTTGCTCCGGCTCCTCTGTAATGGGTAGCAGTGGTGGGGCAGCCCGAGTGGCTGCGAGGACAAGGACACATGATCCTCCCAAATTAGCACCAGAGTGGAGCAATTTCCCCTTGCAGCCACGTGTAACAGATCTGGGGCTGATGGGTGATGAGGAGGCTTATTTTATTAAGTTCTCCATGCCACCTCCTGACTCAGACACTAGCTATTGCCTGGGAGCAGTACCAGTGACAAAGGAAAAGGGATGGATATTGTTGTGGTACCAGGTCCTTACGTTGTTTCCCTCTCCAACGAGTCAGAAACTTCTTCTTCAGAACTTCTTCTTTCAGGGTTATTTTTTAAACTGCAGTGTTGGCATGATCTTGTTAAATCCTCTTTTCAGTACTGACCCAGCATTGCCAATTCTGTCAGGTGTGCCACAACTCTTGATTTGAAGGTGTTTTGCCTAATTTGGGATGGAAAGCTACTGTCTCAAAGCCACTCCCTTGTTTCATATAGCCACTACATTTCATGTGCTTACACACAGCTATAGCATAACTGAAAGCTCAGCTAAGGTTAAAATCAGCTGCCCTGCAAGAGAGCAGGTTAAATTAGCTCTGAACTTTATAGCCATGCTCCAGTATCCAGCCTAACCCTTCTGAAGTTACTTCAGATGCCTTCATGTGACAGTGCTGACTGCACCTGCCTTTAAAGAGTTGGCTACCCCACTTGCCTCTGTTTTCAAAGAAACTAAATTCAAACCCTCCTGCAAAATGCCATTGACTCAGCATCCTGTTGGTGCTAGGTAAACTATGCTAGGTAAACTTTTCCTCACTATTTTGGAGGAAAAAGAGAGCAACAAAAGTAGAGGACTCAAGCTGCTGGGCAAGACATTTTTTTGGGCATGTTTGAGACCACATTTATTAATGATGCTGTTCAGGGGAAGGATAACTTTCCCCATCCCATGCAAAATATAAGAAAAAAAGAAAAACATTTATACATTTATTATTCCAGAGCACCTTTTGATTTCCCTGGTGACTCCCTGGTACATTCCCCCCTTGCAGACATTCATTGGGGCTGCTGAGATTTTCAGTTGAAGCAGTTGCTGCCAAAGGACCTACAATCACAAGCAATGAGGAAGCCACACAGTGAGCACAGCACAGCAGCCCTCTCTAAAAGCAAGTCCCTAGAGGAATGTTGCAGCCCCGCTCGGGCAAGCTGCCACATCCCATTTTTCGCTTGTAGCAARGCAAAGACCATTGCAGGATAGCACGGCTGTCTCCTTCCCGGGCCRTTTGTACCAGAGTTAGCCTCCCAAAGTGCTCCACCAGGAAGCACRGATTGAAGGCATGGGCAGGCACAAGGCTCTGGGGAATGGGACTCTCTTCTCCCTTCGGGCTGTATGTCAGAAATTACTCCCCTATGACAACATAAGATTTTGAGCACACTCAAAAATAAGTCGACTGTTAACTCAGACAGAATTGTTAGGATCCTCTTACTATTGTCTATAATTCATTTATAGCACTTGAAATGCCGAAGAGAGGCACTTCAGTGTATGATGAGGCTGAAGCAGACGCAGCTCTTGATTGTACAATTGTTTATCCAGCAAATGCAAAGCAAAAAGTTCAGCAGCCAGTTGCCAGCAGCTTGACTTGTCTGTCTGAATAGCTACTGGTAGCTTCTCAGCTCTGTCCCTCATTCACACATAGGAAAATGAAACAGAAAATACACTAGGTGATTTACCCAGAGATCAGGAGTCATAGCCCTGCTACTGGCCCATGCACCTGCAACCCCTGAGAACAGAAATTTCTAGAACTTTAAGRTGTTTTTTCTTTCCTAAACCCAGAAGAGTTTTAAATTCAAATTTGCCAGAGTTCACTGATGCACAGGGCATTTGGAATAACTCAAGACATATGAATCTACTGATGAAAAATTAATAATGAGTTAACAATAATGAAGACAATGACTGCACTGGTATACAAATATTCCCTTTATACACATACAATGTTCTCATGAAAAACCAAAAGGCATAAGGACAYGTCCATTTTGAAGTTCCTCGGAGGACTCAGGAAGCCCAATCTCTGTATAACAGCACTTATCTTTGCAATGTTTACCATTTGCACAGCTCAGCCTTCCAGCTTCTCCCATGATCCTATCTAAATTAGAGCAGTAATGCAAAAAACCTACCTGACTTGTATCCTTGCTTTGTTCTACCAATGGCCTTGAACACCCCGCAAAACACTCCTGCGTGTGTTGCACYGTGATTCCGAGGCGCTACAAAACATCATGGGGAAGGCAGGTAGGTAACAGCCTTGGGGATGGAGGTAGAAGAGCCGGGGTGAGAGGAGCAGAGGCAGTGGATGGATGTATACACACATGTATGTACATGTAGATACCCTGAACTATCACTGAACACTGCTTTCCTAAGATGTGGGTGAGACCAGTGAGACCAGTGACCATCCCATCCAACGAATGCTGGCAGCAAGTGATCGGCACATACATAGACTATTTCTCGATTTTACAGCCTCAGGAGAAAACCTTCCCGTGTCTGTGTCTGCATAAAGACCACTATGTTTAACAGCCACAGTGGACCTATACTCCTTAAATATATTTAATAAAATGTTGGCATCCTGAGGCAGTAAGTTCCACAAAGTGATTATGTGCTATCTGAAAAGCAACGTTTTCTTGTTGATTAAAATAAGCTATTTGTCAGCACTGTGTAGAGAGGAGGATGGCTTTTGCCTTGACAAGAAGCCGCGGTCGCCAGCTTAGGTGTAAGAGGGAGCAGTCACCAGTGGAAATCGGGAGAGCAGACGCTGCCGAGAGGCGATAATAAAGAGAATCAGCATCTTCCTCTCTACACGAGGGTAAAGGGGCAGCATGCACAGGCAAACACTGAGAAAAATAATTAACAAATGGAAACTTTCTCACAAGAATTAGCACAGACCGTTTCTGTCACTTCTCCGGCAATATCCACATCATGAAAATGGCATTTGCCTTTCTGCATAGGGAACCTGCAGCAGAAATGTGTTTGTATTTTGGTAAGTACAAACCTAGCTCACCAAGCTGGAGAACATACAGACAAAACCCACAAGGGCTCGCATCATCTCTGTTAGCTGAGCACACGGGCTTGGCTGAAAGGCTGAAGTGCTGGTCCTCAAAGCTATTTAAGCATCTAACTCCCACCCTAATCACAGTTTCTGGCCTGGGCTTAAATCATTGTTAAATGCTTGATAGATCGTATGAACAGGTTATCTGTCTGCAGAAACCATTGCAACAATTTCACCTGTTAGAAGCTATAATTTCCAGGCTATTCGTAATTCCTTGAATACATTGTTTGTAAGCTGTTCACCATGATCTTAGAGAGAAACTACTTCAGGAAATTATTTTTCTTCCTTTTTTTTATTTTTTTTTTAAGTTGCTTGCTAACATATAATTCAACAAGGAATTGCAAGCTACTAGCCAGGTAATTCAATAAATAAGAGCGAGGTAGCTGCCACACAGTCTCTGTCTTCCAGGCTGAGTGATCACCCAATACTGCAACACATTTCAGGGGCTTATTCATTTACTCTCCTGTACAGGTCCTTTTATCTGTCTTTTCTCTGCAGTGTCTGAACACTTTCCTGTAACGCATTAAGCAATATGAATATTATACATCACCTCTATGGTTCTCTTTCTCATGTTCACGTAGGTGATGAGAGAAATATATTAATGTTAATGATCGCTTTATACTTCCTTAATACTTATCCTGCTTCCAGCTTTTCACAGCAGGGTCTCTTTCCTACCAGTTAGACCATTTGGGCTTAAAGATCATTCTGATTTTAAAATGTATTACAGTGACAGTCCTTGTATTTTAAGGGAGCAGTAGTAATGGCTTTAGTAACCTATCTAAAGCAGCATAAATTTGGGGTGCCCAGGGTCTGTGAGGCACTCATGGACTTCTCAAGCTGGTGGGCACCCAAAGGACCCTGCAGGGAGGGRTGGCCCAGCATGACTGCCTCTCTGCCCCCAGCACCATGCCAGGGATGCTCTCCAGAGTCCGCCTGTGCCCATCGGGGCCACAGCACCGCCGCCCCATCCTGCGGTGATCACTGTGTGAGGCTGCAGGTGCCGCCAGCGGCCCTCCCTGATAATTTGTTACCCATGCTAACAGTGCCAAAAGCAGCATGGGAGATTCAGTAACTGTGGATCTCACCGGGGTTTCAGTGTGTTGCATCCTGGCTGTTCCCCTCTAGCCACTTTCCAGTTCTTGAGACCAACCAGTTTTTTCTCATCTGATTTCTGAAAGTTATCTCTGATTCCTYCAGTCAGTGCACTGATATTTCATCATTCATTGCTGTTTATATTCACTGTTACCATATATGAAACAGCCCAGTAACATTTTCATGCAACAGGTGTTACGGACAGAAGGTTCAGGCAATTATGGTACATTCCTGAATGACTTGCTCCAAGAGAAAAAGTCCCCAGCCTCTCTCCCCATCTACTCAGTCTCCCTTCAGCATTTCTCTTCCACCTGTCCCAGAGCCTATAGACAGCTGCTCCTCTAAGTTAATGTTTCCTCTTCGGAAAGAATTTTTGAAAAGCTATATCATGATGTAAAAAAAAAAAATCCCCTATTAGTACTTATCTTTCCTACTAACATGATTTCCAGTTGTTTGTAGGCTTTGTTTAATATCATCTTTTCAATTTAAATGTTCTTAGTCCAAGATAAGAAAAACAATTCACCGACTTGCATTTCTTTTATCCGTCCTAATTAGTTTTCTAATTAATTCGTAACTCCAAAAGCCTTCATTTATTTCATGTTTCAATTTAACTTCCGAGCTGCCATAATCAGATTAGCAATCAAACCCATTTTGAAAATATTTCCTCTCACAGGAAGCTGGGAAAACTCATACAAAACTACCTCTGCAAATCTAATAAGCTTACGGTTTCTGCTTTGTTCTCCCCAGTCTAATTTCCAAGTTTGCAGGCATCCCACTCAATCTGATGTGAACTTACCCATACAAGGATGATTCTTTCCCCCAGCAACAGCTCTGTTATTATTAGTTATTTGCGTTAAAGTGCTTGGAAAGGAATCAAAGGTGTAGGGAACTGGGTTACACCGAGCCRCATGATGCCTCCTGGGCACAGGTACGGAGGGGCACCCAGGTCTCCTGTTTCCCAAACTATTGCTCTCCCTGCAATGCCAAACTCTACCGCTCCTCAGCAGTGACAAGTGACATTTCACTGGCGTATTTGGAAAGCAGTCCATTAAAAAGTACAGACAGCTGCTGATCAAAAAGGATGTGATCGAGCAGAAACAGATAGCAGGGAGTTGTATCCTTCTCCAAAACAGTTTCACTACATCGCTTTGATGCAGGAAAGCATCACCCTTTGGAAAAGCACTTAAATATGTGCTGACTTTGAATATATGCTCGGCCCCGCTGAAGGCTCTGAAAGATAAGCATCCTCAAGAGCATCTTGAATAAAGACAGTCTTGGTGTGTGATTACACTCCTTAGCTGATTTGGGATCTGGAAAACGTAAGCCAAAAAGTAGAAAGTCATTGTCACAGCAGATTTACTGAGCATCACGACACTGTCTGTGCCTATCACACAGCAACACTAAGATTTCTTATTCAACTAATACTCTCATTCTTACCAGTTTTGCCCTGGAAATGGAGAAATTATACATTTCCTACAGCATCCCTTCTAATCTTTCTGCTATCAAACTTTGGAGATATTCAGAACCTTCTCCCCCATGGTAATATTTATAACAGTTTTCTAAAAATCCTAATAAACACTGTCTCATTTTTGTGCTCTCCTTCAAGTATTACCTGACACCACAAAGGACTAATTCAAAACAACCTGAACAAACCAATGGTTCACACCACATTCACAGTCTCTATACTTTAGAAGACTTTTTTTAAAAATGACATAGGATGCTATTTTCTTTCATATGTATGTGAAGAGACAGGAAAATGTTAAGAAATTATATAAAAAAATAACTTTTTCATTTACATATTACATAAACACACATGAAGAAGCAGAGAGAATCACATTATAACAACTTTAGCGCAGACATTGCAAATGCAAATTTTTAAATTCTTTGGACACGTCAAAACCATAAAGGTTTTAAAATTTAACTAAACTTTTACCACCCTACCCCCAGAAAGTCCTATAGTGTCTGGCCAAGGTTAATGCAACTATTAAAATATGGACACATATAGAAAGAGAGGAATAATACTTATAATGACATCTTCTACTGTGTTACACTAAGGACAAGTTTAGTTGGATAAAAGCTGCTACGTGAGAGTTTTACCAAGGCTCAAAGGTTCATGCATACAGATGAAGCCTTGCAGAAGACAGCTATAAAAAAGGATTTTAAATAAATATAAATAGCCATGTATTTGTGTAACACTGAAGCTTCTCTTGCTTTTAAAATCATTCAGAAGAAATCTAAATGTCATGACATGACAATTTAGTTTAAATTAAGTCACTCACATTAGTCAATATTCATTTATTCTTATAGCAAGTAATATAACAGTGTTGTCAACATTTCATCTTTAAAAAAGGATTAGCGACATTAAAAACAGCTCTCATGATGAGAGAAAATTAAACGTGTGTTCTTTCTTGCTAAAGAATATATGTATTGCTCCTATCATGTTATTATATTTGCTTTCAGTGAATTCATAGTGTTTGCACGTTTGCACATTAAACATTTGTACTCATGAACTGCAGATTCAGTGTTGAAACTGCTAATTGTGCAACTGCATAAAGATTTTAAAAAAAAAGCCAGAAAGATTTTTCTTCTTTTAAAAACATTCTGCACATGCTCTCATGTAAAACACTGCAGTAGCTGACAGTACCCAGATTCGGATGTCTGTGTGGGCTGAGTGGGAAATAATCTTCCATTAATTTTCAAATAACTTCTGGATGCCATGAGTGGCATGATGTTCAATGTCATGTTTTTCTTGGGGTTTTTTTGATAACTGAAACCCGTTCGGAATTCATCTGCTTATAAAAGCAACCTGAAGAACACGTCGGAGGAGGGGACACAGCTGTACCTGTCACGCTGCAGTGCACAGGCATTGCAGCATGCTCTGAGTCTGTCCCCTCAAAACATGCAGCTCTAGATAGAATCATGGAATCATTAAGGTTTGCAAGGACCTCTAAGATCATCAAGTCCAACCGTCGACCCAACACCACCATGCCCACTAAACCATGTCCCGAAGCGCCATATCTACATGTCTTTTAAATACCTCCAGGGATGGTGACTCCACCACTTCCCTGGGCAGCCTGTTCCAGTGCTTGACAACCCTTTTGGTGAAGAAATTTTTCCTAATATCCAAGATAGCAACAAAACAATTTTAAAAATGGTTATAGCGAAGGAGTGAATACGTGCCAGCATCTCAGTTCTTCCCCAGCATACAGTAGCACCAGGCATGGGTACAAAAGTGAGGTCTTCTGGGTTTGGCCTCCAGAACTACTCTCATGCTGCAGCCTATAGTCCAGCCAGATTTCGATCCATGGCATACAGCGGGGACTGTATGCCATCGTCTACCCATCCATCCACACAACACATTTCTACTGGTCAGGAGAATGAAAGTTTACCAAGACAGAAATCAAACCTGCAAGCAGAGCAGTTTGAGGGCTTTAACCTATTTTCAGTTATCTCCTGTTGTGCAGTTTGTCTGTTACTTGGGTTTCTCACCTCTGAGGCACGCTGAAATGCAAGGCAGAGGTCCATTAAAATTATGCAGCATTAAAAGATCGCTATCTGTTAAAGCCGCAGTTTCTGCATTCCCTCCTCCTCCTGCCGTGTCCCACTCAGTACTGCCAGCCCAACAGCGAGAGAAACCCTGGGCAGTGGCATTGCTGGACAGGAGCCGATGCAGCAAAAGCAGAGGAGCAGCAGAGCATTATGGGCCCAGACTGGGCACACCGGTAATGCAGCGCAATGCTACGCCTTGTAAAGCAATGTTTTATATATAATCCATTATGGGATGAAGGACGTGACAGTTTAGAGGATGCGTCATTTTTTAACACCATACCTGCGTATGCATTATCCTCTTTCACAAACACCTTCTGCCTGCAGTGCAGGTGCAGGGGGTGTTAGCAGAGCTGGTGCACTAAGGCATAGCACTCAGCTGCTTTAGCAGTGCCTTAATGCTTTCCTAAGCATCTTGCTCGAAGGATTTAATACTTCCCATCACCTCCTTTTGCTACACATCCCTCTGTCTGACACGTAAATAATGAAAGTGTACTCTTCCTATTTTGGTATCTCGTACTGACAATCAGCTGCAGGGAAAACACAGTCAGGATTTGACAGGAATGAAAGAGAAAGCAGGCTGAATTTGACCCATGCACTAAGTTTCAAAGGCAATCCCATAAACTCTCCTTAGCAAGGCTGGAGTCTAACAATACCAGCTGTCGGAGATGCTCACCCTTTTGCAAAAGTCCCTAGCTCTGGCAGCAGTTCCTGTAGCCCACTGAATCTTATCTTTATCAGAAGAACACAGGAGAGTATAACAGTTCTGACAAGCACATGACTGGCTGTATATTCCTGTGTTTTAGGATTATGAGTGAGCCTGAAGTGAAAACCTGAAACTTGCAGGCAGAAATAGAAAGTGGGTCCCGCTGCTGACCACAACAGTCCCATGCATGGCCACTGTGCTGCCCACAGCCACATGCACTGAAATACCTGGGTGCATGGGACCGAAGTGGCCTGGGACGCTTGCCCAGGGGCTAGCAAACTCAGATTCATGGGGGAAAAGTTTCAACTGTTTGGCAGCCTGGATGATGTAGAGTGAAAATGTCCATTTGCCAAATCCACTGAGAGGCAACCCGCATTTCACTGTTTCAATATTTCCAAAGCTCAGATTAATCTGACTCCAAGACTAGATTTTCTGAGCTATGAAGATGGTTTTAATATTGATCCTTTTTGTATTCTCTTACATCAACTACTACTTGCAACTGGATGGAAATCTTCCAGGAATATTGGAAACGATAAATGGTTTGACAAAACCTGAGATATTTTATCCACGGAGATGCTCCTTATACTGGAGGAAAGAAGAATCCTTCACTAAGCACTTGTGAAATATTCATTATTTATACAACCAAAAACCACTCTCAGGTCTCTATTTATATACTTCTCCATCAACAGCTTTTACATTTCTCTTATACATATCAGAGCCTGCTTTTTTGATGCTGAAATTTCACATCCTTCCTGAAAATTTAGGCTTCCAATAGCTTGCAGACCCCTGTATTGGAGTTGATTCGCCACTGCTGCATGCATCTCTTAGCAAGTACTAAACCTATACTGAGGTCAAAAAGCGGTTGGTCTCACTCTAAAGTATTTAACCCCTTTCCCCAGCTCCCTTGCATAGTCATCCACACAACACTAATGAAGCAAGCCCAGTACTTTATTTTCACATCATGTATTTCTCACAGAATGCTTTCTCACCACATAGCAAAATATTTACCCCAGTGAGAGTCTGTATTGTGGAGTTGCTGAAAGTGGTCTCTCGGGCACAGGTACCTAAGCCCTCAGCTGCTTCAGTTAAGCAGAGCATATGCCACTCGTACTAACACTATGAGCATCAAGAATTTACCTAGCTTTGGGCACTTAGAGTACTTAGGTAGAGATGTAGTTGCTGATGACCCCATGTAATCCATGGAAAACGGTCATTCCCCCTGGAAGCACCTCTCTCTCTCCACTGACTATACAGAGATCCCAGTGCAATTACTTCCCTAACCTGGATGCCTCAGGTGAGGTAAATCCATACCCCTTTAAAGTAGTCCTAACACTAAAATGCACTGAATTGCTACTGCCTTGCCTTCACGTTCATCCCCTTCCTTTGTATTGTCACAGGTGTGCAGAAGGCATCTGGTCCTTCCCATTCAGTCCTCTAAAAACTAAAGTCTTTACTGATTTCTCTCATCTCTGACGTTCCAGGAGCAGAAAAGAGATGAGAGTGACGCAGGTTTCAAAATCACAATGGATGGAATAAGTAGCTACAAATATTTTTCTTTATGTATGAAAAATAATGACAGTAGAGAACACCAAAATAAGTCTTTAAGACATTTCCTAACTGGAGGGAGAAATAAATTAAAACGTGCAATAAAAGTTTTATAGCAGTTAGTAATTTCACTTTGGAAAACCTGCTAGGAACAAAGTTAATGGCATAATAAATTCTTTTTTTGTGAGAAATGATTATTTGGGGTTTTAAGGTTTGACAATTTCTTGTA
>JASVER010000037.1:6563720-6820316 GCA_030449065.1 Oceanodroma leucorhoa | reverse complement strand
GGGAGAAATAAATTAAAACGTGCAATAAAAGTTTTATAGCAGTTAGTAATTTCACTTTGGAAAACCTGCTAGGAACAAAGTTAATGGCATAATAAATTCTTTTTTTGTGAGAAATGATTATTTGGGGTTTTAAGGTTTGACAATTTCTTGTAAATCTAATCAGCCAGCTAACAATTAATAACGTTAAATTGCTTCGTGTCTTTCTGCATGAGCACTGTCATGCTGTGTCAAGGCATAAGCCTTCGAATGCTCACATTTCTCTTACAGGCTGGTTCACATTAGCTGTATGCACACAAAAGAAAGTGTTTCTAAAAGTGTTAAATAACTATGAGCACAAGCTCAGGGGAAAGGATCAGAGGACACAAGATTTCTACCAGCTTGCTTGGAAGACCCTTTATTTTACTTCAGATTCTGCCTGGCCTCTCTTTTGTGTTTCATTTTAACTCTAAGAAAGAAGCAGGTAATTTTGAGTCTGACATGTCTCAAATCAACACTCAAACCCTCTAACTTACTGTGTTTTCATCTATCACGCTTTTGATCCTTGAGGGGACTGAAATCTGTTTGAACCAAATTATTTTTCACCTTTGTGGATGACACTACAATCTTTAGCCACGGACTAAGTTCAGATGAGGAACGAGGCAGTGCCAAACATCAAAGCCAGGGAGCTAGAGACGGCTTGGGTACTTTTGTTAATTTGGATCCAAGATGATATACTGGACCACAGGGTACAAAAAAGAGTTTGCAGTTGAAATAAACATTGAAAAGATATGTGGGACAACCAGAGTTCAAACACAAAATTCAAGAGGTCCATCTCCTTTATAACCCCCGCTTCAGAGTTTTGCTTTAAAACTGAACTCAGCCAGAGTTTAATGGTGAGAGATGATGTGAAGATGAATCGGTGGTTGGCAGCCTGAAGTGAAAATTCATAGCATCATTGCACAGGAAAGGAGGCAGTGCAGTGCTGAGTGAGACTTAAAATCTATATTTGTCCATTATAATACTTTTTCAAACTTATTACATATCCCTAAGAAAAATGAATGTGCTATAGTGGCTTTATTTAAACCTCAGTGGAGTTTGAAGTTATTTGGATTTTGTCTTTGCGCAATTTCATCTATTGCTCTTCTTGTCTCCCATCAGCAGACACGTAAGCCAAAATCCTGTTACAAAATCAAGTAGCTTTTCATCTTTAAACATTAATTATCACAAACTCTATGTGAAGCTGGCAAACGTCACTGCCCTCCATTCCTCAAATAAGGAGACAGACAGCAGCAAAGCAGCTTTCCTGAAACCACAGAGAAACCATCCCACAGCCAGAAATGTGATTTAACTTCTGTGCTTTTATAAACTGAGCAGTGGCAGTGACAGTGCACCCGTGATGAGTGTCACTGGGCTCTAAGTCAGCAAACAATTTAAATCACACTTTTGAAAGTCTGTAGAAGTGAACAAACATCCTCATGGCACAACCATCCATGGGAACTTGCCCAGTACAGTTCTGTAGATACTTAGCTTAGGCAAAATGTTCTCCAGGCTAGCATCCCTACAGGCATACGCAGAGCCAACGGATCGATCCAAGGCAGAAACTGTAGGCAAATGTTAGTAATAATATAATGCCAAGAAAGGCAGTGCAGTTCTTCACCTCTGCACAGGATTTTAACATCACACATGCGAGAGGGCACGAATCCCTTGCTCCCCAAACTGATCTGGTTTCAGTCCGTCTCTCCCAGCTGGAGTAAACCTTGCTTTCACCACAGCAGTTCCCTTTACCTCCTTTTGATATATTTGCTGGGATTCTTATTAGGCCACGTAGAAAAGGCATCAGAATAGATAAACTCCACTTTTCAAGGGCTCTTTGGAAGTGTAATAGCCCTTAACTGAAATTTGGGGTTTTTTTCAATTGAGCAGGTTTATAACAGTTGGCGTAGCCTGGGTGTTCCTCAGGACAGAGCCTGTAACTAACTGTCCACAGGAACTTGTGCAACAAGCTCCGTATCCTTGGCCAAGGCATTTCACATCTCACCACAATATAAATCCTGCTCTAAGCATAAAGTACATCACTTTTATCAAAAGTCTCTCACTTCAAAGGGAAACCGCAGTGAAACGGAGCATCAAACAGATCCATGGGGCTCATAAGCATTTATAAGCCTCCTAAGAGCAAAACTCTTATGGTTCATCTTCTCAGCTAAAAAAAGACTGCATTTTAACTTCTTTTTTTTTTTACACTGAAATACCGTAATATCTGTGAGCTATGCAAAGCCCACAGTGAAGATGACTCAGGTATCTTGGTCACTCCCATGCACAGAGTTCAGTGCTGAGGGCAACCCAAACCAGTTTACGCACCACATCACCTTACTTCTTTTACGCCACTTTTTGGGGGTACATTTGCTTACCCAGGAGCAGGCAGCTGGATCATGCCCACACAGTTCTGTTGCCGGTGGAAGCAGCCTGTCCTGCTGCAAGGAAGCCTGCAGCAGCCCCCAAGGGAGCAGCAGCCCCCATGGGTTGTGGGTCTCCCCAGCCCCTCGCCCAGCTCAGTGCCCCCCACGACTGCCCTTCCACACCCCGAACCTCACTGCTGCCCGACAAGGAGGGCAGCAAGTTACACAGCCCTTAGCCTTGAGGCAGCCACATCACGTTCTGGCACCACTGCAGAGACACCGCGAGGCAACTCCCTAGGCGGATGACAGGGAGCTGGGAAATTTGACTGATTATGGGTTCRCCACAAATGCGTATTATTGGATCACGAGCACTAATTCTCACTCCGCCTCCGCTGCAAAATGCAGCGTGACGGTTCCTGTACAACGACACTGCACACACATGCTGCGAAAGGTCAGGTCCTCCGAGCAAAGCCAGGCCACCACAGCAGCGGTGTGTTGGGGCCAAATATAAGCAAAGCACATAGCCTGGCACAATGGGTCCATGGTGCAGCACCACATACTCCCTTATCAGCTACTCCCTGCTTTCTGGCCTTTTCTTTTGAAAAATGAGTAAAATTAGACTTTTAAAAAATCTTATTGCAAGTGAGGAATTTGATAGCAAAGAACATGGTTGCATGCAAAACTCAGAGTACCTATTCCTATAAAAGTAATGTTTGAAAGCTTCTACTCAATTAGTGCTGCCAGTGCAAATTGTTTTCACTGGTAATAACGTGATAAAATGTTAAACAGCAGGTGGGAGCTCCATTACTGAACACCCAGGAGGAAACCAGATGAAGGATTTTTTTCAGTCTGCTGAGAAATGACCATTATTATAATTGCATAACCTTTTTTAAAAAGAGGTACAAAGCTAAGTTTTCATGATCTTAATTGCTTCATATAACTTCACACATCACATGCTATTGTTGTTCCTATCGTGTCACTTGATATTCATGACAATCCGTAAAGTCTATCATTTGCGATAATTGATGTCATTAATATACATTCTTTGAAGGCCTTTCTGTAATCATTAGCTAACCTTATGGGATGTAAAATCTATGATCTGAACTATGTCATTGGGAGGTGAATGAATGAAGCTAGGTGTGAATGAGTTTTTTCCCAAAATATGAATTCTGTAGGTTATTTAATTTCTATTATCACTGTAGAGAAACAATAACCTTGAAACAAACCAAAATTTTCATATGACCCAACACAGTTATTTAATGCTAGCTCCTTTTTTTTTTTAGTGAGAAAAAGTCAATATCATTTTCTATACACCATGCAAAACATTAGTCCCAGATAAATTAAAACTTTCCAGTGGCAACACTAAGAACCAGATCTTCTCTAGTGTAATTACTTAAATAAAGTATCTGAGTACTGATAAAAATCCTGTGGTCTGAGAGAGAAGGAGAACAATAAAATTTTGCCACTAAATTCATGGATAGTGCAGTATTTTCTTTATTTCCTCCTCCTCTCCATAAAAATCTGGGGGACTTCACACCCTGTATGCTGTTCTCGAAGGCACAAGTGTCAAGTCATAGTGAAAACAATAAAAAGGAAATCACACAATCTCCTCTTTTTTTTATACTGTCTCTTTTAATAACTTTTTTCTCATAAATCAAGTCACAGATAGGCTTTGCCTATTGTCCATATACTCACTTGGCAGGGAGGGAAGAGATCACTGCAGTCACCCGGTTTAACTCCAGCTATTGATGGTGGGAAGAGGAGTCCTTCTTCCCAGGGACGTATCCAGGTCTCGCAGTGGTGAGGACACAGCAGACACTGCCCAAAGCAGGACCAAAGGGATGCCCGGCATATCACGCCTGCTAAATCCCTCTCATGAACTGCCTGACCTCAATTCTGAAGCTTGTTCAGAGCGTGTTGTCTAAATGCTGGGTGACTTTTACAGCACTTCAAGACATCAACATCAGCRATTTTTTTTCAGCTGAGAGAACGGATGGACCCAGAAGACAGAGGTTTCCTGGCTAAACACTGCCCCGAGGCATATAAAGCACCGTAAGTGCTATTTTCTCCTGTGAACTTTGAGCCAAAGCCTATCAAGTCTTCCCGACCTCTGTCACGCTGGTATTTTATATTTAAGCTGACAAGGGCAGTGTATCATCAACGCACCCAGAGCAAGCAGTGTGCAGGGGGCACTCAGAGGCCAGCACGGCTCCCAGCTTCTTGGGAAACACGGCAGCAGAGATATTTGAAGCTTGGCTCTAAGAAGCACTGAGCAACCATTACAAGGCATAAGCCTGGGAGAGACCTTCTCCTGGAGACACAGAGGGAGAAGGTGTCCTGTCCAGAAGTGAGACCCTTCCAGGCACCCTCTTCCCCTCTCCCTGCCTGCCCAGGGCATGCAGCGCTGGCCCCATCATGCCAGCCCTGCGGGGGGAAGGAAAACAGCTCTAAGAAAGCAAAGAGAAATCTGTGACTGTGCCTTATATTAACAGGAGATGCTAACATGTCCCAGTCGTGGGTGCTGAGCACTCCTGGCTATCATTATATCCCCATCTGTATACTGTATGCCGATCCCAAGTTCTAATTTCTAGTGTCTCTTCTCCTCTTGACTGAAAACTCCCCAAAATGACAGTTTTATAAGAGAGATGTTGCTGAAGACAAGATCTGACTGACAACGTCTTTACAAATGAGGTGCTGTCAGGCAGAATGCATCTTGATTTGTAGATTCACAAAGAAAACGATTTAAAATGTTTACTCATAAACTGAGCAGATTTGCTACAAAGAAATTAAAATATATTAAAGCCTAGAAAAGTTTAATGCCGTTTTATGAGAACTACTTTAAAGAATATTACCTCACTACGTAAATAATACTTTGCTGATTAAAACTGAATAATTACCAGTGGAAAAGGCAGCAATGTGGCTGTGAATGCCTGAAAAATCACCAACGTCGACACTACAGATAAAGAGAGTGTATCTGCTTTTGCCCTAGAAGAATATACTAGTAAAGCCCATTTTTTTGTTCAGTTGTTTCAGAATGCTGAAATTTGTCCTGAGAAACTTCTGTAGTTTCTCAACAGAAAGTTTCCGTTTTAAAATAGTTTCCAGTGAAAGAAATAATTGCTTGCAGAAGTCCAGGCTGCCTCTAGCCTCTGGCATGTGTTTACTAAATCATTATAGGCACAAATTTCTCTTTGCAGTTTACTATCCATTAACAGTATTACTTCTAAGCACTTTGCTGCAAAATGCAGCAGTTTACCATGCTAAGTGTCCCCTATAGGAAGGTACCCCTCTGCAGCTTCTAGTTTTTTATGTGGACCCCCAGAGCTGGACACTTGCCAGCACAGGGTAAGAGAGAGAGGCTGCGGTTGCAATTGGGGTGTTTGAATTTCCATACTTCATTTCCTTCAGCGCGGTGCAGAGTTTCTGTTTTCGTCCGAGATCAAGATAGCTTTGATCAGGCTATTTTTATTTGGTATTACATTCTTTCATTGCTGCATGATCCCCTCTTGCCTTGAACTGAACCACGATGAGTTATTCTCCCTGTTTTCAATCATCCATTCTTGGGGGAAAAAGAAAACAAGGCAATCACACTGCAGGGACAGCAGCATCTTTTTTTATAAAGATCTTCTAGATGTTTGTCAGCGAGGCTGGGTTTTATTCTCATCCCTTAGTTAGAACCAGAGGAACGTCCTCAAGAGGCTGAACTGGCATTTGGGCACCTGTCAAATTTGGCTTTCAATAAAACTCATTTCCTTGCAGTCTACTTGAATTAATTCTGGTGGCTGACACATGACTGTCCTGCCTGACTACGAAGTCATTTCAGATCTCATAGAAACTGTATTCCTGGATCCTTCTTGAAAAGATATTTGTTTTCATTCTAAATTTAATTATTTTAATTGCCAGCCATAAGAATTTGCTTTCATTACACTCACATAAAGCATTGCATTTCCCCCCTCCTACAATCACTAACCAACTCACATAAAAGAAAATACATTAAATTGATTTTCTTCCATAGGAAATATATCAAGGAAAGGAAAGGATTGATTTCCCTCCATAGGAAACAAGACATAAATGTTTTTAATCCAGCTGCTGCATTCAGTTATCATGTACAGTATGAAAAACTGTGCCATAAAAACAAAATTAAATGCATAATAGCACAGACCACTATTCCGTCATGTTATCTTAAAGTATCCAGTGTTTTGGCAGGACACAACATAAACCTTTAAGCATTACCTACACCCATCTATTTTCCAACGTGTTCCAGTACTTATTTATGCACCTTTCTGTGATGCTCTTTAGAAAAGACCATGTTTCATCATCTGTCTCTGATTTCAGTGAGCAGACTCTGAATGCAATCGTACTTACTAAATTTGAGTAAGAGTGGCAAATCTTACACTGTGCTACGGCAGACTACGCTCTTCCATCATATATCAATTCCATGAAGATTTATAACTGAGGATATAATTCACAGCCAGCTTTAAAGATTTTATCTCAGGGCTCCACCATCCTTGACTTTAAAATCATCCATGCAGATTTTCATGGGTCAAAGATGTAATTACGTCAAATTTTAATAAATTTTGTGGCTTGTATAAGGCAGAAAAAAGGCAAAGATAGAAACACCAGATCCAAGCACTGCAAAGTTTGCAGCTCGACTGCTACATTAAAGCTTGGGCTAATCCTTACTGAAAATACATTAGTCACTATATCCTTCTGAGGTCATTATCATGGACAAGCTGCTTCTGAACAGAAGGATTCCCCCATATTTTACATTTGCAGAAATAATTCCCAGCATATCTTCTTTTCTGTACTGCATGCACAAGGGGGGAACACAGTTTTCTGTGATCTAAATGCCAGTAGAAGATGCTGAGTGCTATACAGGGGATGTTGTCTGCTGTTCATGCAAAAAGAAGCCATGTCCCATCACATCCCATACTCTGGGCAGGCAGCAGGACCCAGGGAAATGCAGCAGGGCTGACCTATGCCACCAGTGCTCCCAATAAAAGAGGGATATTCTCTTGCTGCTGACTGATTCACTTCTGAGCCTTCTGCTGCCTTGAACACAACATTTACATTTCTCTTTCTTTTCAAGCCCATTTCCCTGGTTAACAAATGCTAGATCTTCTTTGATCAGTATTCAGTAAAAGTCAGGCAGATGCAATCCTTTTGCATGGCATTTTCTGTATCTGTAAACAAAATATCAGCAAAAGGTTGAATCTGTTCTGTCTTCCAAACAGAGAGGGACACAGTTATTGATCTGGACGTTAGACTGCCATTTTATTGAAAGAAAGACTGATTATCTTTGTATCTAAACCGGCAGAAGATATCAATAGGAAACTTCCCATACTTAGCACAAATGCAGGCAGCTCCTATTTTAGGGGTAATATGTTGGCCATTAGCAGAGACATCACTTTCCTCACTGCTCTTTTACAGTCATTATCTGTCATTAAAAAAAAGATGATCAGTTTTAGATCAATACATCTCAAATCAAATACATGGCGTGTCATAACTGAAACTGGAGATTAAATGCAGCTTCTAGGGTCTTCTTTTTAATTGTTCAACAAAATAAACAACCCTAATTCTTCTAATTGCCCTCTGCCATCAGTGTACCAGAAATGTCCATGTCTAATCTCTGACTTTGGTTTTGATTTATCTACGTAGTTCCTTTTAATGTCATGAGAGTTGTACACGTTAAGGTTAAAAATAATCAGAAAAAGAAATAGCAGCATACTTGATATAGCCGTGCATTCATCATATCTAAGTTGTGCAGACAACATGAAGAAAAGGCCCCACAAAGAGCAGAAGAAGTAGTCTTCTAACCACTTTTCAAAGGCAACCAGAAATGCTGGTGGTCATTTGCTGTATGCAGGAGACAATTTGTGTGTAGCTGTTTTGTGCTCACTGTGTGAGTGTGCTGCTTCCAAAGACACAGGTACCAGTGTAGGCTCTGCAAGGCTTTTCCTCACTCTTGTAGCCCCTACACTAGGTTTTCTACCTTGCTCAGACAGAATTTTATTCATCTGCCTTTCTAATATTTTTTTCAAAGGATTTGACTGCCTTTATATTTTTCACCAAAGCTCAAATAGGCTCCTTGACAGGCTTTAATAATACCTACTCAAGGGATGTGAATTCTAGAGTCTCCTACAAGAGTACCATGCTCATTTGATGTTCATTTATAGACCAAAGAGTAAACAAATCCACAAAAGGCATTCAGGGATGCGCTGTCAGCCATGCTGGTGAAATACCCGAGACTCATCCTGGGAGATTTCAGCATTTATATTGGTAAGATCTCACATAAAAAGAAAGAACGACTTTGAAAATAAGAAAATGCCTTTTGCCTCAGATTTTTTAAGTCCCTAAGCCTAAGGGGATACACAAGACACAAAGCCATGTCCATGTTAAGTCTCACAACCAGCCACAGTCCCAAACACTTCGCCCTCTTGCTAGTTGACGGTTTAAGTTTCCGCAGGCAGCAAGCCAGACCCACAGCATTTGTCAGACCACAGTACATTAAGGCTTATCCTTTACCTGTCTGTGCTGCTGATCAAGAGATGCTGCAGGTCTCCCTGAGCTCAATTTCRAGGGAATAGGCTAATTTCTTTAACTGATTCCTAACCTTAAAGATGTCTTCATAGGAGTAGTGAAGGGAAACCACACTTAGGCCACACTTGCTTGGTTTATGGAGTCCTAGTCAATATCTCCACAGAAAGCAAACCTGACAATACCTGAACTCCCCTGCCAATGAGGCATGGATGATACACGCCCTAGTCCCGCGAGGAGCCACAGAAGATCAATCCACCAGTAAGGATCAAACTGTTAAAGCTGAATCCACATCAGAAGGGAGTTACACCACTGGGCAGGAAAAAGAATTGCAAAACAGACATAGCTTGGTCCCTCCCGTGGTTGATGCCCATCATGGTCACTACAGACAAAAAATGGTCCCCCATTCCTGTCAGACAGGAACAACAGTGGCTAATAGTTTCTGTAAACCCCTGTAGACTAGAAGATTTCAGTTTATCAGACAGTGTCTTAGCACCAATCTGCGTTCCTTTGTTAGACATGTTCCTGCCGCACAACAGTGCRGCAATTTATCTCGACATGGAGCCATCGATATCCAGGAGGGGAGTACAGGACACAACCACATAGGCTGTTATGAGCCATCCTGGATGTCCTCCATTCTCCAGTGGTTTCCCAGAAAGCGTCCCCGTCCTAACCCTCAAGTTATCAATGGCTTCGCGTATCCCAGAGATTTCCCATGGCTTCAGGATTAAGGCCATGGTCAAAATCTGTTTTGCGGGTGAGAAGACACCTCTTGTCACGAGGGCTGCCTGGGCAAGGGGCAGCACTTCCTCACTGACTTGAGCAAGATATTTCGCTGCATAAAAGCCTCTGTGCCAAATAGAGGCCAAGAATAAGGTTTTGGCCATCCTTTTAGTGCACATAATTCTAAAACAAACTGGGAGATACTTAGGGATTATAGCACAAAACCACCTGCAAAACCTAGGAAAACAATGAGCTGTTGAATAGTGAAATGTCACTGCATGTTTGAGAAGAATTCACAGCAAAGCTGTCAGGAGCTGCTGCCAGCTTGTTTGTTTGATTCTGTTAAGCCGTTACTGTGGCAAATGTCACCTTTATTTGCTTGTTTGTCACATGTGGCATCTTGTTACAAACTTCGACTGAACTTCCAGAAAAACAGTGATCATCTACAGTTATTCATTGTGGCACAAAGGGTCCTGATGAGGATCTCCAGCCACCGCTCACTTATAAATAAATACAAACTCAAACAACTTAAAGCTATTAACGAGAAAGACAAAGTTGGCTTATTTTGCCCCAGGTACTTATACTGCCTCTGTTCATTTCAAGAAATAACATTCCTACTCTATAGTTCAGAAAAGGTTGTAAATTAACCAGCACTGAACTGGATATAGTCACAGTTACCATTTGCCATTGCCAACCACCTATAGATTTCCAATAAACAGGTCTCATTCATTGTGAAAATTAGATAATTGAAACTATCTGTTTGCTTCAAGGCTGTGGTCTCAAAGCTGACGTTTGTGTGTTGCCATGACAAGTAGGTGACAGCAGCCGTAATTCACTTCCACGATACTCTTTGCCCATTTTGTTTGTCAGTAATGAGAGCATTTTATGAGATACTGGAGATTATCGGTGGGCTTCTGCCCACAGCTTTTCTGCCTGAGGAACACCCCTTTTTCCTTATTACCATCCCTATCTCAGTAGAAATATTTAAAAATTATAAGACAATGGAATCCTGTCAAAAACAGCAATCCCAAATCACCCCGTTATCTTTTCCATGCTGCAGATTGCTAACTATCGATTATTATGCAGGCTCTGAAGTAAATCATCAGACCAAGTGGGAAATGTATAGCAAACACTGCCTGACAAATTTGCATGCAGCCCTTTCCATTGAAGAGTAACATATCTACTGAAGTATTAATTAAATGTCTTTGCCTTTCTGATTAAAATCTTAGGGTTGAAAATTAATATTTTGCGTTAGACTGTGCAGTGAGGTAGAAGAGGTAGAGAAAGGTTCGACTGGTATAAAATGTTTGCATGAAGTACAGTCCACTGAGTTATAAGTGTATATCTCTAGTTTAAACAGAAAAAAAACCTCAGAAATGAGAAGGTTCCCACTCACAAAATGCCTCTTTATAATTTTCTCACCATTCTCTTCAGCCAGTGCTACAACATGTTAACTGACTCCTTGCGAGAGTGGAGGTCCACTTAGTCATTAATTGTTCAAAACCTGTATTCATTCACGCCACAAGGAAATGCGTCTTTCTGGGATGGATCTCTCACTTGGTACTATGCTATTTTTTTTTCAGAACAATCAYGATCATCAGATTACATGCTCCCTAACTGAAAATTACTCAAATATATATAGTAGCAGATAACCCAACAGTTCAGGGAATTGGTGATTGGATGATCCATCACCCATTTCCCAGACACAGAGCTATTGACGAGCCACTGTGCCTTGTCATCTGACAGACTATTGCTTGGATCCATGTGAGGCAATTTATAAAATCTTCATTTATTACTGTTTACGTATGAAGTCACTTTTCTATTTCATGAAATAATGTGGAGATATCAGRCTTTATTTAAACTGCATATCATTAACTTGAAAACTTTGATTCAAGAAGGTTTAATAAAAAGCTGGCTCCATGGAGGGCAGGTCTCAATTCTCATTTGTACAGAATAAGAACATACCAAAACTGTCTTATTTTACCTTCTGTCATCATTTTATTATTCTTAGCTACAAAAATACATCTGCAGTTTTTCTAGAAAAAATTTAAAACAAAGCTAGCCAGGAATTTTTAAAGGAAAMCTCTTCTTTTGTTTTAATGCATGAATTGCTGACAGCTGGACATGCCTTGCACTTGGAAACCAGGAGGCAAAAGAAACTGGTTTGTGTTCCTGCGCTGCCTGCGTTAGGGGCAAGGAGTTGCTCCCAGGTCTCCCCTATCACCGGGGTCTTCACCGTTGCACCAGAGCCGGTCTCTCCTCTTGGAGAGGACGACTCTGCACGCAACCATTTATTTGGACACAGGGAGACCAGCTCATCTTGGAAAGCTTGCCTCAAGTCCTTCCTGGTGAACAACACACCTACGCAAAGTGGAACAGCTATGAGCAAAGATGTGGGGAGATCCTCAAGACGTTCCCAGGGTCATAGACTCGCAAGAGCTGTACAAGGGCAAGCTGAAGGCGGTACTCTCACCAGGGAACCGAGGGGATTTGGAGACTTTTCTCACATCCTCAGCAAGCTCCATAACTACAGAGTTAACAGATAGATTGGACTGGATGTTTGTCTCTATCATTTTTCATGGAAAGGAGAGTTTCATCTCCATGCAGAAATGTTTCCAAAATAATCAAATTCTCTCAAATTTCTGTTTCATAAAAAACAGTTTTCTCCTACTACAGTGAGAACATCAGTTTAAACCCTAACATCTCTGTCTGGCTGTTGTTTAGGTAATTGTCTGGTGGGTTCCCAAAATCATAGCCTTTGCTCAGCTCTTGTGAGAGAACCTGACTTCTGCAGGAAAGACATACCAAAAGCGAAGTAAGAAAGAGGCAGCAGCAAGTGTGGGGCAGAGTGAACTTCGACCCTTCCCATGTAGGACTTGCTGCAGAGKCATCCCTAAAAACAGTCCATTTCCACTGCATGCAGAGATACAGAATTTTGTGTAATCTGTGTTAATAAACACAGTTGCTTCAAAGGAATACTCGACTCATATTATCAATTCTTCTCCCCGAGGGTGAGAATAAATGACAGTAACACTGACAAATGCCCAGGCTAAAAGGGTAATATCCCCCTAAA
Organism: Oceanodroma leucorhoa; assembly: GCA_030449065.1. Taxonomy (NCBI): domain Eukaryota; kingdom Metazoa; phylum Chordata; class Aves; order Procellariiformes; genus Oceanodroma; species Oceanodroma leucorhoa. The sequence continues at coordinate 6,807,608 of JASVER010000037.1, read as the reverse complement.
GATACCATCGTCAGCTACAGTGGGAACATTTGACTAAGYAACTCGGAAGCAACAAAGCCTCTGTCGTTAAAGTTACACTATACTTAATACATAATTTCAAGCCACATTCTGCATCATTCATTTCATGATCAAAAATGATATTTTTACTCTTACTAACAATATTTAAACTATGATGTACCTGCAGGGAAATACATGATTGCTCTGCAAGAGAACACTTCAGATATTGAAATTGGCAAGTCCTTTATCCATAAGCCAAGAGATTCGTTGCACTTGTTAAAACTGAAATATGCAATACTGAAAAAGAAGGATATAATTATAATTTATGGAGAGAGTATTCAGTAAACAATTTGATTCAAGTCATTTGTATGTGCTGCTTTAAATAACCATCCTTCTGCATGAAAAACTCTGAGTTCAAACAGAAGAAATGAAGAACTGGAATTCAAGTTGGTGTTTTATTCCATACAGTGACCATTCAAATAGAAAAATCTCTACTGATTACACTCATTTATGGGCCTTGGTAAGGATAAGAAACTATTTTAGCTACTTTATGAAGATTAGAATAGTCATGATTTATGGGAAACAATTTATATAAGCAGTTCTAAAATATACTTTTAGATCAGGAAAGAGCTAAAATTCTGGCAGTGGCCACATTAGCAAAGAGAAGACACACAATAGTATTGATTAAAATTTGCACAATATCTACTTAATTAAAAAAGCAGTGTTATATATTGCAGCCAATAGATTAATCCACTTTTCAACCACTTTTAAAAGAATAGCTTAATTCTAGTGCAGAAATATTTTTTCCTCCAAGCAATTTGCCAAATAAGGGGCTAAAATGCAAAATATTTTTTCCATTAGTTTTAGGTAATTGAAATGCAAAGTGCTGAGCACTTAATCTTTCCAGGCAGGAAAAGCTGCATGCTGTCAGATTTTATTAAGCCTTTTTGCTGCTCTTTGTATAGTCAATAACAAGTGTCTAAACTCAGGAAATGATGTAGAGGTAGTGTTCAAAGGTAAGGATATGATAAGGTGGTGTTTGCATTCAGGATAATATGAAATAGTCCAATGTGTACGCTGGAAGATTTTTCTCCATGTCAACTAATTAGCATGTTTATTGGAAGCATTAATTATTCTGACAACCACAGAGATTGTTAAGTGTGTTAACTCCTCACATGCTCCCTCCCTACATGCCTTTCCAGGCAGACTGTTTACATGCCAACCATCACAGGTAGATTTCCCTATCTTATTGAAGCTAAAAGAAATGGTTCTTTCCAATTCTAGCATGTGTTAGGAAGTAAAAAATAAATTCTACCATGAATAAGTGGGTTTCAAAACAACCTCAAGACAAGTACAGTTTTGATAAAAATTAGAAAATCCTTGACACCTTCACAGAGGTGGCCTTCCATTTGAGCGTATGGTGCTATCTGAACCTCAGAAAGATTGATCAGATTTAAACCTACAGCTGGAAAACCAAGTAATAGTCTACAAGATCCCAATATCAAAGCAGCCACCAAAGATAAGCGCACATCCATGCCTAATTGCCCTTGATGAACAATTGCCGTATAAACAATGCAGCTTCCTGATGTGTCCCAAAATGTAGTTCCTGGAAGCCCAAAATAGGAAATCTCACTTGCAGTCTAATGTGTCTGGTTCCTGTTACTCTCCCAGAGAGGTGGGCTCCAGCAGCATCTTCTGCACTTTTGCTCTGAAGCCAGAACCTGCTTTATGCACAAGCCTCCTGCCAAAAGCCTGAGCCGCCCCATAGTGCAGCTGRGACTGCCAAAAGTGCTAGAGAGGTTTGGGAGCTGATGCCTCACCAAAACTAATTCCTGAATAGATAAATAAAAGCATTGGCAGTTTTGATCATTCAATCCTATGTGCAACACTAAATAAGGGTTTGGTGTTTTATCTGTTCATAAATGAAATTAATTTATGGGCAACATGGCTACTTAGAGCACCAACTGCATTACTAGGACCACGCTCTCCCACCAGCCTCTTCCTCAGTGTCACTCCTGCTCACGTCTAAATTCCTAGGGCCAAATAATCATTTTCACTGTGCCCAAAATCACTGCTTGGAACAGCGTTTTTCAGCCTCAGCCTCACAAAGCTGTTCCCTGCAGAAGAAAAAAGGGATTTTTTTTTTTTTTAATCTTTGTAGTGTGACAGTGCACAGCTTTTTGACAGCAACACAAATATGCCCTCTTTTCTCCTATCTGTCTTCTTTCCCATTTTTTTTTTTCCACTTTCTTTGCAATTTTTCTTTCTTTCATTTCCTCTAGTGTTATTTTCCTTGTCTACCTTTCTTGTATTTTAAGCTTCCTATTCCCAGTTCTGTCTCTTCACACCCATATCTGAGGCGATCTTTCTTTCCTGACTTCTTCTCACTTTTCCTCATCTCCAACTTTTCATTTCACCATCATCTCTGAATTGAGGCCTTTTAGCATCAGGTTCATACATTCTCCTTCTGCTACATACATGCATAGAAGTATCTGTTATTGACATGAATGCATATGCAATGAAAATTGGGTGTTTATTAATAGCTTGCAGTTGCTGAGCTCTGATTGAGGCTTTTTTACATCCCACTAAATGTTTTTCTAAAGATTTCCTGTTACCCCTGCGTCTGCATTACGCACCAGCAARACGGGGCCTTCGTCTATATACACTTTGAAAAACCCCAAATCTAGGGCCATCATGGAGCCTTTCCTTATTCTCAGGTCAGCTTTTCCTGGTTTCCTCTTCCTCTGTAAAACTAAACAGACACAGATCTAATTACCAGTATCTCAGACCATCATTAGCAAAGTAGACACAGAGTGAATTGAATACCACTTCAGGGAGATCATTGCTTGAACAATCCCACAAAGCTTTTTAATATACCTTTCATTAAAACTGCACCCCCAAGTATTTTGCAAAAACCCAGTAATACACTTGTGAGGCTGAATAATTTGGGGTAAGAAGAGAGAATTTAAGAATCTGCATACAAAGTAAAAAAACTAAGTCAAGATATAAAACCCAAAAGAACAGCAAAGTGACTGTGGTGAGTTGATAATAGTGGTCGCATGCAGATCTGAGCTCACTCCACTGATGTTAACCTGTTATAAGCTGATAGGACACAGAACCATGTCTGCCATGGACACACTGGTCTGTAGAAAGGTAGAGAGAGAGCAAGTMTTGAAAACCCAAATCTTGCTTTATGACTGAGGTATTTCAAGAAACAAATAAAAAGCAATGTTGCTTTTACTCCTCCAATGGTGAGCATATCTGCACCACTCATGGGAATGGACAAAACAGTGTAAGCCATGAGAGCAAAAGACAATTTGGGGCACTCAGTACTTGTCTAGTAGAAATCCCAGCAAGCAGCCAGTCTGCTCCTACTGCTACTCAGGCTGAGACAGGAAAGTTTCTATCAAGAAACAAAATCTGAGAGAGCTGTTAACTGACTGCACACTTCTGCACTTCGGGGCAGGTCCTGGCCTGCAGTAACGTGAACAAGACTCCAGCGACTTCAGCCATTTTCTGTAAAAAGTTACAACTCAAGGGTCAGCATTTTATAACTATTTGGGGGCATAGGGGTGCAGATAACTACAGTTCAAAAATCCACTAGAGACTTATCTGCCTTTTTAGGTGTATCAAAATCTACAACTGAGATATTAAATAAACGAGTGTTGCACACTAGATACAACCTTAAGTATSACATTGGCATCTTCCCAGGCATCTTCCAATCACACTTTTGTGTAGTAGCAAAAACAGTCCAAAAGGAAAAAATAACTAAAAGAACTGGGATTAAAAAAAAAAAGGAGGAACAAAGATAAAGAAGAAAATAATGACAGTCATGGAATAACGAACTGAGCACTGCTGATAGATTTCTTACTTACAATGACGACTAAGTTAATTTATTTTTAGCACTAAAATATACCTTTCAGATGAGATAACTGAAGTTGGCTACAAAGCTGGTTCCTTCCCATGGGAAGGAAAGGGGATCCAAGCCAGCAACGAAGATTTTCAGTCAAAATACTATTTCACAAAAGACTAGAAAAATCGAAGGGTAAAATAAATTGCTGAAAAAATTATTAGCTTGATATTTAAAACTGCTGAGCGTCTGCAAGTCCCATTTAAGTCACAGGGAGCTGAAGGCATTGACAGTCTTTGTAAATCAGGCTGGGTAAGTGGCAGGACCAATACCTAGCCAAGGCTTACCAAAGAGATTTCAGAAGCTAATGATGTGAAATTAAGAGTTCTCACCTGAGTCTAGTGGTAAAGAAAAATAATRAAGTTTAAGAAGAAAGCTCTCAGAATTCATGATGCAAACATTTACCAATTTATTTTTTGTGTTTTCTTTTAAAGAAGACTCATTTTCTCTGTCATGCTTCTGATAAGCAAAACATTTCAGTGACAAGTACAAGATTATAAGCAAACCTGTACTAACAAATCAGTATTCAAGACACCGAAATTTTAGTAAGAATATATATGTGTCAAAGCTTGCCTCGGTGATCTTTTACTTTTAGCTTAGATTTTTTCAAAAATATAGAATCATAGAATTGTTTAGGTTGGAAAAGACCGTTAAGATCATCAAGTCCAACCATTAAGCTAGCACTGCCAAGACCACCACTAAACCATGTCTCAAAGTGCCACATCTACACGTCTTTTAAATACCTCCATGGGTGGTGACTCAACCACTTCCCTGGGCAGCCTGTTCCAATGCTTGACAACCCTTTCAGTGAAAAAATTTTTCCTAATATCCAATCTAAACCTCCCCTGGCGCAACTTGAGGCCATTTCCTCTCGTTCTATCGCTTGTTACTTGGGAGAAGAGACCAACACCCRCCTSKCTACAACCTCCTTTCAGGTAGTTGTAGAGAGCGATAAGGTCTCCCCTCAGCCTCCTCTTCTCCAGGCTAAACAACCCCAGCTCCCTCAGCCACTCCTCATAAGACTTGTTCTCCAGACCCTTCACCAGCCTCATCGCCCTTCTCTGGACACGCTCCAGCACCTCAATGTCCTTCTTGTAGTGAGGGGCCCAAAACTGAACACAGTATTCGAGGTGCRGCCTCACCAGTGCCRAGTACAGGGGCAGGATCACCTCCCTACTCCTGCTGGCCACACTATTCCTGATACAGGCCAGGATGCTGTTGGCCTTCTTGGCCACCTGGGCACACTGCCGGCTCATGTCCAGCCAGCTRTCGACCAGCACCCCCAGGGCCTTTCCCGCTGGGCAGCTTTCCAGCCACTCTTCCCCAAGCCTGTAACGTTGCCTGGGGTTGTTGTGACCCAAGTGCAGGACCCGGCACTTGGCCTTGTCGAACCTCATACAGTTGGCCTCGGCCCATCGATCCAGCCTGTCCAGATCCCTCTGCAGAGCCTTCCTACCCTCAGGCAGATCAACACTCCCACTCAAATCGGTGTCATCTGCAAACTTACTGAGGGTGGGCTTGATCCCCTCGTCCAGCTCATTGATAAAGGTATTAAACAAGACCAGCCCCAAAACTGAGCCCTGGGGAACACCACTTGTGACCGGCCGCCGACTGGATTTAACTCCGTTCACCGCAACTCTTTGGGCCTGGCCATCCAGTCAGTTTTTTACCCAGYAAAGGGTATGCTCATCCAAGCCATGAGCAGACAGTTTTTCCAGGAGAATGCTGTGGGAAATGGTGTCAAAGACTTTATTAAAGTCTAGGTAGACCACGTCCACAGCCTTTCCCTCATCCAAAGAGCGGGTCACGTTGTCATAGAAGGAGATCAGGTTAGTCAAGCAGGACCTGCCTTTCATAAACCCGTGCTGACTGGGCCTGATCACCTAGTTGTCCTGTATGTGCCGCATGATGGCACTTAAGGTGATCTGCTCCTTTGTCTTCCCTGGCACTGAGGCCTGTAGTTCCCCGGATTCTCCTTCCACYCCTTCTTGTAGATGAGTGTCACTTTTGCTAACTTCCAGTCAACTGGGACCTCTCTGGTTAGCCAGGACTGCTGATAAATGATAGAATATACTGAAAATCAARAGGAAAAAATCTTCAAAATCCTTTGACACTGACATGTTTAGGCTTACAAACAGTACAGAGAGAGCAGAACACGCCAATCCTCTATTCTCATCTGTCCCAAACCAGAAAACAATATCAAAGAATTTCAGTTGTCTCAGGAATAAGGGAATGGAGGGTACAATCTCATATTGCTTTGTTTAAGTTTTGGATGTTTTAGTTGCAGCTTTCACAAAAAGTTCTTAAAACTGGAGTGATAGTGGCCATATTGACTTTTTAACAAGTACGTACAGATCTTTTGAGGGAGCTAAGAGGGAAATTTTTATCATTATGTAAGCAATTCTTCCCTTTCACAGGTAGGASGGAGGCATTTCTAGGATGAAGTCTTCAGCTGGCGAGAACTACCTCAAAGAGTGATGAGGGTTAGTTAGCCTGTGAATGTGCATATTCTCAAAACTGGTATGGTTTTACCCTCATGATTTTCCATAAGCTGCTCTTCTGAGACCAGCAATTCCTTTCCAGCAAGTCTGTTCATTTTTAAATTAACTTAATTGGATTGTGGTTTCTCCATTTCCTTGAAAAGAACCACAAAGGTTTGCAACACGCTTTCTTCTCCTCAGAAAAAAAGCAAATGGACTCACTGGAGTCAGGTTGGAGTCTCTACTCGATCAGACCTTGGCCCAGAGGAAGGTCCCATAACCTGAGATGTGCTCATGTGTGCACTGGAGGGGGTTAATCATCCCACCTGAGTTATCAGTGTTTCCACCAGAAATACTTCACTCTTGGTGAGCTCTCTCCTACAAGTACCAGTAGTAGCAGGAAAAGACCAGAAGAAATTTATTCATCCCCAGGAAAAATTTGTGTTTCCTCACCCAATTAATATTCCCTGCAGCATATCAGCAACGTGCTGGCCAATAGCCGAATAACAATTCCCTCCGTTTGCAGAAGCTGAGGTCAACAGAGTGGCAATGAGGGGAAAGTCARTTTTGGAAAGTCCTTTTAAATATAATTGTCTGCTTGTGCACATGTCAGAGGACGGAGCTGCCCCACATGGTCCATGGGCAGGGACTGACCCATAGGGACAATGTACTTCCCCAGAGCCCGCTTCTCCCCAGGGCTGCAGGCAAAGAGGGGGGTGAAGGTAGTTTTGGCCTTGCTCCTTGCTGTCCTCTTTCATGGGAGATCCATGGCATCCTCACCACACACGGTTACCGTTAGTGACCATGTAGACAACCACTACATGTTTCAGGCCTCCTGCCTCCTGGTTGTCTGCCTCATTTCTAACCCAGCACAGGCAAGTAGACTCTGCTCACACCATCTGGGTCCTCTGCTCCTGTCATGCCCATGCTGAAATGTCAGCATCCCCATGTCCTCTGCCCACACTCTGCCACACAGAGAACAGATGTAAATGTGCAGACATCAGCAACTCCAGAAGAGGTTCCCTTTATCCATCCTAATCAGAAGATGGGTTACGCAGGGATAGAAGTAATCCTACGTGCTGGTTCATGTAACAGATGAAAACAGTACTGCTAACACCACCTACAAAATCCCATTTCCTCAGGTGCATAAGCAAGATCGCCCCAGAAGCAGCTGGAACAGCCATGGCATCCCTCACCATCAGAGATACCTCCAGTCCAAAGATGTTCAGAAGTCTGGAGAAGTCATGGACACTTTCCTGACACTACCATCAAAAAGCATCACAAAACTCGATATGATTGCTCCAGTCCAGCAGCCACATAGGCTGCTCCCCCAATGTCCTCTGGGGTATCGGTCCATTGGGTTTAGGGTAATTTTCTACTGGATGGTACCATCCAAAGTGTTTGAACACCTCTTTGCACCCAAACCATAATGTTTTCACTTCTATGGACATCTCTCAGTGAGCACACATTTGTGAAGAACGCCGTAAACTGCTGACATTTTTGGGCACATTGAAGTAACAGTGAAGAATTTCAGTGTTCTCTGAAATGAAATCCTAGGTAACTGCTTTGAAAATTGTTGCAGTCTTAGGAACAGTGAAAAATTATTTTAGGAGCATTCATCAGGAAGACTAAATGTTCAATTTCTTTAATGACACAAAGGCCACTGCAAATGGTTGCGTGTTTTGTCATGGAGTACACTTTGAAAAGATCTGACTACTGAGATGCCATTAAATTAGAACTACTCCTCTTGAAAAGAGTCTCAAATTGCCCTATTTTTTAGTAAGAAGAAAAAAATGTTTTTGTTCCTTCCTGTAATTTGTCATAGCCACACAAATCTATTACATGGCTTGACACTTTTTTTGAAGAGTAATTTCTGAGAGAACTCATAAGAGAAAGATGAATCCACGTTTCAAGATACAAAGAGACATCTCAGTGAAATAATGTGCAGATCATCATCAGCACCCACACAACTAAGTGGACATTTTCCCTCCTTCTATACAAAGGATTTGTATCATTTTTGCATTTTTTCCATTCCTGGAGCCCTTGGAAGAACCCACAAGGGGATAGGAAGATTTGCTGCTACCAGCCACAGATTTTCCGGAAAGCCTGTCCTACCCTGCGCCAGCCAACCTACTCCCCGATACTATGGGAGCCAACCTGGGGAGGAAGAGATGAGGCAGCCTCCGGTACAAGATGCCACCAGTTTTCAGAAATTACTCTCTGGCTGCAGAAAATCCTGGGAAAATGAAGACTGAGTCACTTACTGACCAACAGACTAGAAATCTTCACCTTCAGTAAAGTGGTGTGGGACATCCAAGCTGACAATTTCACCCATTTCAGAGGGGAGCGATCCATCTAAGCACTGCATATGCTCCTGTTCAGTATTTTTCAAGGGGTCAATTAAAAGAGAGACAAACAATCCAGCAAATAATCACCCCTAGTAACCTGGCATCATTAGTGAGCACCCAGGCACAGCACAACATCGGGAACATGAGTCGTAAGACCGTTTGAAAGTGTTGCATCTCCAGTACACATCAAAACCTGTAGGTGAATAACCTGTAAACTGGGAAAATATAATTCATCTGGAAACTGATGAATTTTTGACCACTTTTTGTGTAGATTCACTATCTGAAAAATTTTTGACCACTTTTTGTGTAGATTCACTATCTGAAAAATATGGTATGGGGGAGGAGCAGAGAAAATTTTTCATGTACCACAGTCCCTCTATGTTATTACATCTTCTAAAGTATAAAGTTGGGTTTATAAAGCAGGTTTGATCTACGCCTCACTCATTGTTTTCTCACCACCATCCATGTCTTCAAGGATTTCAAATGTTCAAGAGAAACTCACCTTCCATATGATGTTTTTCAAGTCCTGAACGCACTAACAGATTTACTTGCTTTCAAGTACAGGCTGATTTTGTTGTATCAAATTTAATATGTTGACCCAGGTTACAATACTTGGTATCACAGTATCACTCACTTCATAAATCAGTGGTGACGCTGTGCAGTTATACCAGAGTAAGAGCGATCAAAGTCTGACTGCTCTGTGTTAAAGAGAGTTTACCTTCCCCTCTACCTTCCAGGTTAGCCAAATACTTGTTTCCAGTCTTCTTAGAAACAGTTCAACAAAGGTTAGCACTCTGAATGATTCATCATGTAATAGACACCTAAAAATATTCTTTTTTTTCCTATGCAGTTCCCAGATGCCCCCCTCAGCAGATCCATTAAAAAATTGTCTTTGGTTTCCTAAATGCAGCTAAAATACAGGAAATTCCACTAAGGTCTTCCACAGACTAACACACGCTTTATGGTGCCATTTTCTTTTATGTAAGGGTGTCTCAATCTTAGACAAATGTGATAGGGAAGATAACAATGATGAATTAAAATATGAATGCAGTAAATAATTCTTTTTTCCTCTGAAGGAGGAACACAGTATTTTTCTAAGATTTCTTCACTAACAACTGCTTTTACTGTTTTCCTCCTCCAGGTCATCCTCACCTGGCTCAAGGTAAGGTGGGTCTAACACTCAAAGCAGAACTTCACCAAATGGCTCTTGCATCTTGTCTAGGAATTCTGGCTGAGGTAGGAAACATCTTTTAGAAGAAGACACATAAAAGTAGGAGAAGGAAATGTCTACAATTTTGCTTATAAACAGCTTAGCACAATGGGGCCCTGATCTCAGATGAAGCCTTGAGTGCTTTGCCGTGAAAATAATAAAAATTCATTTTCCTCATGAAGGTGTGTCATTTTTTAGGACACGGGGCCTTTCTCCAATCTTGTGGCAATTTCTCATTTCAGATTAAGATACAAACACTTTCATGGGTCTATATGCTTGTACAAAAGAATTGCTTTAGTTTAAACACTTTGCTGGTGAAAGTCACAGAAACCTATTGATGCATGAAATTTTGCATATATTTCCAGTGCTAGTCAGGTATTTGTTCCAGCTCTGAGAGCACATACCAGGGGTAACGAGGAGCATTCCCCTTTTGATCCTTTTATATTCTGTGGTGTGTCTTGTCTGATTTATTCACATATCAAACACCAGTCACTGTACTATAAAGAAGCTGCTAAGCCCCAGAAACAGGTTGTAATAAGCTTTGCAGACACCTGATGTGGAAAAACAGAATAGTTGTTTATATATTCTAGGAAGTTTTTGCAAACATGGGTTAAACATGCAGTATCCATAAGATGCAAAGCATTTTATTTTACAACACCAGTAGTAATAGCAGTGTGAGAATTTTTGCTTTATTTCGTATCATAGCAACTAATGAAGCCATTACTTTTTTCTGAATTCAGCTCACTAATAATTTCAGCGGAAAACTTATTCAAAACACTTCACCAGAGGCATCCCTAATGTTCCGCCAGTAAATAACATATTTCATTTATAACCCTGTTTTCTGTCCCACTTGGCTGGTCCTTTAGAAGCTTGTCAATAGACTAGGGAAATCCAATTTTCGAACTCGGCTAAATCTCATTTTCAAAAGTGACTTCAATGCTCGGAACTTGTCTTCAGTTCAGTCAAAGATATGATTGTAATTCAGATAGGCAACTCTGCGCTAGATAACTGTACAACGTACTGATACTGATACTCCTGCCACAGCACACATGCCAGCTGGGAAAACTTGCACTAAATCCTAGGTGGGTTTCTGACCCCTGCCTGGGCTGCCGGATGCTTAACGCTGTCCTTGGTCTCGCTATGCAAGCTGCAGTCTGAGTTTTGCCTTTCACAGACTGGGTGTCCTCGTGCATTATTTTACACTGATGTGTTTTATCTTATGCTTTGTAATAGGCTAAAAATGATTACATAGCTAGGATTCAATGGAAAGTCAACAAAATCTGACTTCCAGGCAAGGCCGACTTTAAAATTGAAGATCCTTTGCACAATCATAATTTCTAACACATTTTTAAATATACAATATAAAACTTGAGGAGCTAATAACAGTACCATTGTATAAAAGGCAGGAAGAATCCAACTAATCAGTCAGAAATGGTTAAACCAAACACACTTCTAGCACATATGGAGGAATTTTTGCCTTTTAGTATGGGTGTTAAGAAAAGAGCTGAGTTTGCTGCTGAGCTATGCATTGCAGCATTGCAAAAGCCACCGCAACAAAATGTAACCCCTTCACAGCTGGTGGTTTTAGTGCCTCTGGGTAAAGTTCACTGTAGTTCAGTAAGTCCTGAATGTCAGTAGGCGTTAATACTTACAGCAATTTTTAGATCGGAAAAGCATATATATAGTACAAATCCACTCTTCATTTTGTTCAACAAAACATCTAAGCATGTGTATAGGCCCCCTGAGGCTCCAGTAGGAGTACTCATGTGCTGAGAAGTACATTACTGAATTACAATATCACAGAAATGTACCAAGCTAAAAAAAAAATGCATATCTTTTGCAGGCAATAGTTTGGCTTACAGTGAAATCTTAGTGGGCCAAGACAAACTAGCAAAATCCAGAGGGCTGGTAAACCCTAACTCATTATACAGGTAAAAGACACTACAAATTCCTTGGAAGGAATTTTCTCATTTAGCAGCTGCAAAATTTTAAGGAAATCTAAAACATTATATGAGGAGAAATAATAAGTCATGAGAAAAATAAATCAGTAACCAATTGCATAATTTTATCTGGAGATGCGTGCAGTATGTTAGCAGTTCAGAAAGAGCTCTTTGCAGACACAAGACCACAAGAATTGGTAAATGCAATTCTATAGAAGAATCCTATAAATAAATAGATCTCACGAAAAGCTACCACATGCCATTTTCTGTTCTTGGCAAAGAAGGTTCAGACAATTAAGCGTTGAAATTGATTTCTGATTTAATTACTTGAATTTCTGATTCTCAGAATATTCACTGCTACATACAGTAAAATGACCTCATGACTGAGCATTAGGACCTAAATGATATCACGTCTGAAAAAAGCTGTAGCACTTTACCTTATTAGAGACTGCCTACTGAAATGAGAAAACAGTAAATTTACTAAATTGTTTGGAGAATACTCACTGATAACACATATAGTCAGCTTCTTTTCTTCTGCTAGGTTTTAAATGATACTGTCAAGGTGCTGTGTATTTCCTCATTTTTTAAAACATTTTCTTTTTCTCCCAGTCCTATTTCTAAAACCCTCTGGAAGTTAGTTGCTTCCCTAGCCTAAAAAAAATACTATAGTATTTCTTGTGATTTATTATATGCAGGTGAATGATTTATTACTGTAGGATTGCTCTTAAGTACAGGTTGACGCTTAGGATTCTCCCCAAGTTTACGAAATTACTTGATTGCAGTTCCAGAATTTTTAATATACTGCCACTTTTAAAACTTGTCCTTGCATTTATCTAAGCAGTGTTTTAAACACAGTCATTTCTAGCATGTTCTTTTAGAAATATATCCCATAAAGCAATAAGGAAAGGTCAACCTGGTGAGTATTAAAGCTGCTATTAATATTTTAAGAAATGTCATGTTAGGAACAAATGAGCTTAATCATTGTGCAAAACAGTCTTCCAGAAAATCTCTTTCCCTCTGATCAAAGAAAATCTGCAATTCCAAAACAAGGAAAGAGAAACCTCCTTATGAATTTAGTGATTAAAAAACCTCATCTGCTTTGATCTTCTCAGGAAGAAGGTGTTACGAGAAAGTACATTCCCCTCTATGCTGTTTGACAGCCCAAGCCTTAGCAGAAGCTGTCTTACTTTCTTTGGAACCATCTCAAGATGCTGAAAATCTCTCTCTATGGAGGAAACTTCATCACAGTCCCTCAAGAATAAATATGTCAACATGCAGTACCATGAGGAGCTAAAAGGAAACAAGAGAAGGCCTTACGCAAAAGCAGCTGAAGATTTGGCAAGTATTTTGTTGATGCTTCTCATTGTGGTATTGAACCAGGAAAAGCTGGAATTTTCTAATTCTTAGTGTTCTACCCTGTCAAATCTAAATGTCAGCTCTTCACAAAGAACATAAGACCCTACTCAAGACCTTATGGCTTGGCTGAAGACTTAGAACATGAAAAACTTGGTTGTTGCACACTGTTCTTAGATTACTGAAGCTTTGGAGTAAYAGTCTGCTGTTAATGAGTAGTGCTTGCTTTGATTTTTATGATCAGAGGGSATATATTCATTTATACTCTTTTGACTGCCTTAGAAACACCGTCAAAAGTACCAAGAGAATTAGGTCAGATTTCTTTTAGAAAACTCAGTGTCCATTATAAGAATGACAAAAGACAGAATACTCTCCAGTGAACCTTATTTAATGCAAATTGAGAGGAACTGCATATTGTACAGCCTTGTGTCTGAATTCTACACTATCAAATCTATAGAGCAAACTTAGCTTCTCTTCGTGCTCACCTTTGGTATGCCTCATTGATGGTTATGGGAGTTCAACACAAGGACAATTCAGATGCCATCCAGAAGACAGGGATGCAAACTAACAGCTTTTTCAATTGGCAGTTTTCTACAAAGCCTTGACAAAGAGAGTCAATGCTGCCTTCAATAAACATGTTTTAGTGTCAAAAGCATTAAAACTTGCCTGGGTTTCAGTTGTGAACACATCCAGTTCTCAAGTTATACCAAACTGACCTAGGAAGGCTCTCTGCAGACCCCTACAAGCCCTGAAATACTATAGTAGTTTTCATACAGCGAAGTCCTGTGAACAGAGAACTGCTTTGCATAAACAGAGTTATTTTTGTAGTCACATTGGGTATAGGTAGCAAGGTTTTGGCAGCAGGAAGGCTGCAGGAGTAGCCTCTTCTCACAGAGGGGCTCCCTGTGCTAGACATTCTGCATAGCAGTGAGGAGTGAGGAGCTCCAAGGTCAGTGCTTCGAACACCAAAGTCGAAGAAGGAAAGGGAGGAGGAGCTCCAGGCACTGGACCTGGTATTTCCCTGCAGCCTGTGGAGAGGATCACACTGGAGCAGATATCCACACTGAAGCCCATGGAGGACTCCAGGCCAGAGCAAGTGGCTATTCCCTTAAGGAACTGTGGCTGTGGAGAGCCCACGCTGGAGCAGGTGGACCTGACAGGAATTGCAGCCCAGCTCCAAATTAAATTCATTTTCTACAAGTCGAGTCTTTTTGCCCATGTCAGTAATTGGTGAGTGATCCCCCCATCTTTATCTCAGCCCACAAGCTTTTTCATCCTATTTTCTCCCCCTCCTCAGCTGAGGAGGGGGGATGAGAGAGCAACTGGGTGGGAGTCTGGCAGCCAGCCAAGGTCAGCCCACCACAATACTACTTCAGGTAATTCAGATGTTTGATTTGCGAGATCACCATGCTCCCCATATAGACCAAGAACACCCTGTACACGTTAGTATTTGCCACTCTTGGTTGTTTTCTTTATTAAGGGAGACTGAAAGAGAAGCCAGAACATGTCAGGTAGAGTAACGGGACTGGGTCTTGAAAAGAAATTATTAAAAGATCTGTAATTTTTATGCTCTTGCCCTCTCAGGAGGATAATTCTTCCTCTGTTTCATTGAATAGTCAATCTGGTGGTTTTCCACAATTATTATGCGTTAATGTTTCAGAATGATGTAAAGAAAATGGGAGTTGAGACTAGTTTGCTTTTTCTGATAACCTGCAATTTGTTTTAGCTTTTGGAAAGGCTGCAAACATACCATATGGAGCCAAATACCTTTGAATCTGACAGCTACTTCACAATAATTTCTTTAGTTTGCTTTTAAAAGGTTCAGAAGTCACCTAGCAGTTCTTTCACCGAGCTGACTTGCACTGACGTTAAAGACCTGAATTACATTAAACGGAGAAAAGCATCTATTTACAAAGTAAATGTGTCTTCACCCATTCAAAGGGGACAGGAATCAGAATGTAGTGTCTGATGGGAGCCATGAAAAGTTAGCATGAAATTTAATGAAACAAGATGGAAGTAAAGAAGGAACAATTAATTTATACTTTTAAGGTTTTCGGTATGCAGAAAGAGACTAGAATAATTGGCATGGAAAGCTCAAAAGATTACTTAAAATTTATTTTGAAGGTGTATGTATATGAGGCAAAAAAGTAAGAGACATTTTCACTAAACTGTAAACTGCCAAGTCCAACTCTCCTTTGCAACATCATCCAAGAAAGCTTGCCCTAGGCACACAAGGACAAAAAGGCTTTATAAATTTCTCCTAGCTAAAAATTGTAATGTCAGCCTCTTCCTCAAATTTAATTAAAACAATTATGGAAACCATGAGCTGAGAATTGTCATTTATGAAATACATATAGACTAGCATAACAAAAGGCTTTGTGTTTCCCATTAATAGTATGACATGCACTGCCACATGCCTGGTCTTCCCTCAAAATTTAAATGAGACCAAACACTTGGATCATTTCAAACTGCATCTCATGAGCYCAGTCGTATCTTCAGTTACTGAAGAGCAAAGCAAAGAAGTCAGCAAGGAGGAAGACAAGGAGGGTATGCAAAGCTTGTCCTTGACCTCTGACAAGCTGCAAAACTCCGGTCCTGACCAAGGCAAAGATGTCTTGCCAAAAAGTCAGTAAAGTCAATAGGTATCGCAAGGAGTGAGTCGGTATATTTGTCTTAGAGAAAAGGGGGTTTGGAGCTTGGGGAGGGGGAGGCGGTTGGTTTGGGTTGTTTTCTTCTTTATGAACTCCCTTCAGTCTGCTCCCCTGTCCTTTCTTCTCATCTGCAGAATTTGTGTAGCCTGTTTCACAGTGCCACTGCTGTGGGCAATGGTGGAGGCCTGGAAGGGGAATGATTCAATTTGCTTCTGCTGGGATATTTATTTTCACCAGATGGTAGTCTTATAGTGGACTGTAAAATACTGCTGAGCATAATTTTGTAATTGTTAATTAGCTGTTGTTAGGATGACTGGAGTCTGTTATCCAGGCAATTTTTTTTTTAAAGGAAAAAATTATAGGATTTTATATATTTGCAATACTTACATTAGTATGGAGTCATTTTCAGCTTCAAACGGAATATATTTTAAAGATAAAGTGGCCATTTTGACATTTAGAAAACAATACAAAAGATTAATCTGAAAAGCCAGAAGTCCAGACTTAGAGCAGAACACTGATTTTCTTCAGCTCACAGCTAACACCTCCGATTCTCTTATGATGATGAAATTGTCATGAACAATATTTGCGTTGTTTTATTCTACTATATTTCAGCCTGAAATAACTCCAGCTTTTTATTAACTGCAAGACTGAGTCCTATTCATCAGTTAGGCAGGTGTATTGCCTGATAATGCAATAAGCTTTCCTGGATGTATGAGTTGTTTTATTTCTTTTATACCAGTAATCATTTCCAAGAGCATAATAAAAACAAAAGGTTTATTTCTTTCTTACTGGTAGCAGAGTTGTAAATTATCATCCATCAGCGATAACTGTTGCCATTTAATAAAAAAATAAACCTTTCCTTAATCTCACATGGAACATAATAGATACAAATAAACAATGATATTAAAGTTGGTGCCAAAATGAAGGATTGCTGCAACTGAGGATGTGCAGTGAAGTTATTTATGTAGATAACACAGTTTGGCAACAAAAAGGAACTAATTTACTAGTAATAAAATAGATAATCCAAACTTTTCTGGAATATAAATAGTTACAAAAAGTAATAATCCTAACTCATTCTCCAAGTATTTCAAAGACAAAAAATTGGTCAGAAACACAAACTAAATTTAAAAAAAAAAAAAAAAAACAAACCAAAACAAAACAACACAACAAAATCAAGGTTGCGTGTTCTTAATATTTTACCTGCAAAGTAGCTATAAGCTGTTCACCCAGGAAACCCTGAGGACCTCCAAAGAAGGATTCCTCTTTCAGTCCTGTCCTGCTTAGCTCAGACCATCAGGCTGTTGCCAGAGGTCTTTATTTCTAGATTTTTTCAATCTACTGCTGAGTTAAATGTCAACTTTWAACAACCAACATGGAGATTGCTACTTCACAAAGTCTGCAGATCTTGCGACCACAGCCAGATATACACCACACTTTTAAAATCACATACCAGAAGAAAAGTTTCTGTCTTGAGTAGCTGAAAAAATTCAACAAGAAAAGTCTGTAAAGCCAGGCTTTCAAACATGGTCAGCAAGAACTATTGGATATGAACCTCTCTGCAAGACATAGTTTGTATTTAAATGGAAGTGATCGAGCGTTTACACAGAAAAACATGCATACAGTCTCTAGGAATAACCAGGACGACCAAAATGAAGAGTCTTTACCAAAATCACTGTTTTGCCTCCAGTCAGGTTACCCCTTTCAGCACTCTGCCCTGGCATAGACCACCCCAGGGTTTCTCCACAGCAAAAGGACCATTGTGCATTATTTAACCACTTTCAAACTTTAATATCTTAAAGTGACAAGTGCCATATCTGTTTGTAATATATCAGGATTCTATAAATATTTCACATTTTCTCATCACATTTATTTTTGTGAAAAAAGTTCACAGTGTGTACAACTGCCCCAAAGCACTTCTTATACCAGCAGCAGAAAAGCCCTTTCCCAGCTAACTTACTCCGTGCCTCGCACTCAGAGCTGCCGCAGTCCCCACAGCAGGAAAGGGAGATGAGCAGCTCAATAAACCAACAATATCAACATGTACGAGCAGGAGATCATGTTCCGAGGAAAACTGATCTGTGGATGGACTGATTGCCTTCCCACCTGTTATCCTGGGAAGGTGATAATTCGTCCTCTATCTTTCAGCTAGGTAAAAATACTCTTTTCCATTTGCACACTGTGCAGCTGGCAACTGGATCATCACTTCTGTCCTTCAGGAGAGGGACAGCCACTTCTCCACTTGCAGAAGGGCAGAGAGGGGAGCACAACCCTATGGGAAGTTYCTCACCTTAGGTCGGTAAGGGGATGGAGGAAGTAGAGCGCAGGACCAGATGATGCTGAGGAGCAGTTGCTGGATGAATGCTGCCTGCCCCAGAGACCTCATCCAGGTGTGCAGCTGCAAGCTGAGGTTGGGAGGACAGTGCCCACAGCTTTCTATAAATCCTGACATTCAATACTGGCTTCTCTAAATATAGAAAGATGTTAACTACAGGAAAGATGCATTATGACCCAGCAATAAAATTCATAGGGATGCCTTTTTTTTTTTTTCTCTTAAGGTTTAAAAATGGAAAATATCTTTCCATTATCTCTTTTCTTTATATATAAGCTTTATAAATCACTGGCACTCCATTAGTCTACACTGTGAAACCAATTTATATGAGCAAATAATAATGCAATTTCATTATTTTTTATTTCCTCACAGAGCTGACCAACCTGAGGCCAAGGAAGATGCAGTTGTAGAGGATAAAGACAGAGTAAAGGATAAAGGCAGGTGGGCCAGAGAGGATGCCAGTGAGGGTACATGGGACAGTCAAATGCAGTGTAACATGCTCACAGGCAGCAGATTAATATCCACTCCTCGGTCACCAACCAGAATGGACCATTAGAACAAATTACCTGACCTCCTTAGGTATCACAGCTCTACTTTTCATTCATCTACACCTATAATAAGCTCAATAACTTGTCAGCTCATCTTTATTTGAAAAAAATCAAGGGATAGCTATGAATAAAAAGTTCAGCCTACATRTGCAACAGAGACATCATCAGGTTTCTGTATTAGATAAAGCACAGTATGCAGCTTGCATGCAACTGGAGGTCTGCCTTTGCTAATGCTTTTATGTGAGCCTACTTTCAGGTTTTGCTTCTTGCCTTTCTACCTCTTCCCCCTGGCAGACCAGCCTCCCACCTTGTGTAGCAGTCTCATGCATCTGGAGCAGAAGTCTGAGTTCAGTGGATAAGGGATAACCCTTCAGTGAACACGTGTAGACAAGTGGCTCCTAGGTGACCAAATGCTTTAAGCATTTCATGCCAGTGCTGATCTATTAGTAAGAGACACTTCAGACAGGACTCCACTAGAGTCATCTCAGAAGAAAGAGGAGAAACCCCAGACCTGCACCGGTTTGGGTGAATAGTGCCATTTCCTRTGACAAGCAAGCAGCAGCTGTCACACAGGTAAATGTCAGACTTGCCAGCAGGAAGCTGGCTTAGCTGGGATGGGGCCTTGGGAAGGTTTTGGCTTGGAGTGCAAAAAGCAGGTAGCAAATTCCAGCTTTGCAAGGCTGCCAAAACCTCCAGCCCACAAAAGGGAAATGTCGAGTCCCTCKGGCCCAGGCTGCCATATCCAATTAAAGCTCGAACATGTCAGTCTGAAATTCAAACCCCAAAGCACATACAGACCATGCAGCCACCCACATGACTGCTGACAGGGAATTATATTTGACTTTCCTGCCAGCTGGACCACACAAGCCATCTGTGAGAAAAGGCTGCATGAAAAAATGTTAATAGAAGAGATAAATCTTTATTTCCTATCCCTAGTCACTTGATATGGATTAGGKTTAAATTTTGGGGAGTTACATCTCACTTCACTGGCAAAAGTACCCTTACTAACACAGTTGTCTCTTTCACCCCATTTCATAATAGTTTTTTTCTCTCATTCCTCCACTCTTTCATGTTCTCCTTCCCTACTCCCAGTTGCTGGCAGCCCAGGTAAGCAGCAGCTCTGTCACTTTGGCCTTTAGGGCTCATCCTAAAAGAGAAGTTCTACTGGAGGCTGGTTCCTGAGGATGCATCAGAGCCTGGGGAAAGTCTAGGGTCCCAGATGAGCACTTCCAAATTCTTTGATGTGGATGTTCAAAGAAAAATCTGTAGGGAAAAAAAGATCCTTACTGCAAATGTGTTTTAAGGACCAAGTGTATCATTTGGCCTCTGCAAAGAGAAAAAGGCTCCAAACTTCTTCCTTAATGGGACTTCACACAAATAGCATAATGTACAAAAGCATCAACTTGTACTAAGAGGAGGGGAAATTAATTGCAAACATTGGCTAGAACAATGAGTTCAGCAAGACAGCCAGTGTAACATTATAGGCTTTAGTATTTGGGCATGAGAAGTCATACTTCATGAACTCACTCATTACGTATCCTAAGAAAATCATGACTTTCTTACTGAAGATGAAGAAGGGAGAGAATCTGTTAAATAGTCTCTGAAAATGATGCTATATGCTTCAAAGATTAGCAATATAAAACTTCTTTCATATTAACTGTAGTAATTCTTCTGTGCTATAATAGCTTAACAAATATACTTAGGATTTTTATAATAAAGAGAAAGTGATAAGGCAATTAGTTACTACCCACAAAAAGCTTTGAAACTATTTATTCAACATACCATCAAAATTACACATTAGATTAGCAGGTTGTAAATGATAATCTAGTGCAAACCTCAGATGATGGCTTTTGAATCCGAGTGATAACATTATTCCCAGCTAGAAGGAAATAAAAATACAAATTATTTTTCCATTGTGACAGTGAAAATTTTCCAGTTACAACTCACATGCAGTTCAGTATTTTATGCACAAGTGAAGGAAACAAGCAACATTTAAATGAGAGGGTTATCAGTCTTTTTTGTATATTGCAGCTGTTTGGAAAGCCACAGGGCAAAGGCATTTATATATGAGATAAGCTCAGTCTGTAGAACAAATTAATGCTGGATTGTGAATTAAATGGCATGTCTTTGGACAGCTAATTA
This sequence comes from Oceanodroma leucorhoa, assembly GCA_030449065.1. Classification (NCBI taxonomy): domain Eukaryota; kingdom Metazoa; phylum Chordata; class Aves; order Procellariiformes; genus Oceanodroma; species Oceanodroma leucorhoa. Next base: position 6,786,700 of record JASVER010000037.1, on the reverse strand, counting down.
GCTTTGTGCTGCTCAATTAAGCTTTGAAAGGACATGTTGTGTTTCCTGATGGAAGAGAAAACATTTCCAGACTGTTTCACATTCTTGGTGTTTTCTGTTTCTTTGACTGAGAAGTGCAAGAAGAAAAAGAAAAATCCAGCAGCCTTACTGAAAGGTATCAAAGTCCAAACTACAAAGTATGCAACAAAGTTATTTTCAATAGTCCCAAAAATATTTCATTTGATGTCAAATGGTTTAAAATATAAGCTAGCTTGGGATAGGAAGGAACTATAAATCCATGTCTTCAATGATTTTTAAACTAGAAAAGTAGCAGGACCTCTCCAAGGAGAGGATAGAAAAGCTGTATAATAGCTTTCAATGATTTGTTAATATTTCATCTTTCTTCAGTTAATCCAAAATTTTCCACCTCTTTTTTCCCTGCTAGTATCCTAAGCATGTGTATCGAGCAATAAACACTCAAATGTCATTCGGGTTCCTCGCTCAACAGTATGAAACAGACATTAAAATTTCAAGTCTTGATTCACTRAGAACTATGTTTCTCTTGTTGTTATCCAAATCCTTTAAGACTTAAACAGTAAGTGAAAACCTTCCAAGATCAGGTTTCTCACAAGAACTTCAGTTCTTCCATCTTTTTTCTCTGCTGGTAGTGACTAGACAGCTGACTTCTAACTTCTCTTTTTCTGTTTGCCAACCTTAGAGTAGAAAAGCCCGCTTAAATTGGCATGGAGAGAGGGTAAAATTAAATGAGATTCCTGGAAAGGAGTAATGGTTTTCAAATCTAAAACCATGGTGATTCAGGCTGCATTTAGCTCTAGCAGTGGGATCTCTCTTGTGGGATGAGAGATCAAATTCTCCTCCCTAGTTAAATTTTCAGTGCTCTGAACGTTAATCGACTGTTGAGCTGCAAACTGCACATGCAGAGCCAATAATCACCAAAAAGGAGAAACCTGTAATCAAATGCTGCCCTTTGGCATCGTGGACTTCATGGATCAGCAGTCTCTTAACAGGTTCCTGTATTGCGGTATTTTCTTCAGCCTGAATCTTAAAGTTAAGAGCATTTAATAAGTATTGTGGATTGTGAAATAAACAGACATCAGGCATTTCTGTCATTAATCACTGAAGATCACACTAACAAGCGGGGTACAAAATCTGAGAAAATTCTGAAGYTATGAAATGGTTTTTCATCTTCAGTCACCAGTTTTACTTACTGTACTTTTCCAAGCAAATTCTGACTTTGAGCAACTGCACCCCAGAGGCAGATGTGGAAATCCAGCCCAAGGAAGGACTGTCATCTACTAACCTGCAGGTGTGAGTACACACTGCATATATAGCGACATGACTATATACATACATATGCATGCATATGTATTATATATAGCATTAAAGTGGGCCAGTATAAACCTGCATGCTATTCTGGTACTTCAGAGAGATTCCCTTGTCAGAAACAGACAGAATAGCTGCATATAAAGACTATTTWTCTGTTACTATAAAGATTTGTACTTCTAAAGCCCTATTTTAGTGTTGTACACCTACAGTGGTATACAAGKATATAAATATATGTATTCTAGATATAAAAATATGGCATGTACACTCATCTGTAAGACCATGGCAGAGAACCCCTTTTAAATACGTGCAGTTTTTGTACTTTATTTTCTTGCTTGAATCTGTTTTTTCTGAAGAAARCACCTAGTGTTCCTGCTCTTGCAACTCCTGTTCAGGGAGGAAAGAAAAATTCCTCAGGGTTAAGTAGGAAAGTCTTTGAAATCAAAGGTTAAATCCACAGGTAGCAATACCAAGAAAGCAGTAGTTTTTAGGAGCTCAAATAAAAACTCAACCAGAAGCCATCAGGAAACACTAACACTACCTTAACAACCATTTTCAAAGTGATGTTTGGAATTTTTTGGATGGTTGTTCAATCCATCACAGATATTCCAGTATAGTCGACATTTAAAATTTAAGTTATTCATGCCATCAAGGGCTTCATTGTGGCTTTCCTCAAATGTTAACATGAATTTGCTCTTGATGCTTCCCTACTAGCCTTGGAAAAGGAAAACAAAATGGCCGCAAGTGCAGCTGGCAGGCACAAGTCCCTATGGTGACGGACAACTGCGGTGCCACAAACAGAATAAAAAAGCCTGTATCCACATAGAGAAATGAGTCTGAGTACATTATCACCTGGTGTTGACAGTGGTTCTCCAACAAATATATGAAGATTTTCCCCAAACCGTATTTTCATTAAGAAACCTAATTAATAGGAGATATTTATCAGATGTTAGTAGCAAAAACAATTATTTCATTATTTAAATATCAGAAAGAGAAAAAAAAAAAAATTTCAATCACCTCTCTTCTGTGAGCCACACCTCAGTGACAAGCAAAGAGCTGAGATTTTCAAAGCCAGACAGAGGATTTAGATTTGCGGTTGCAACTACTTGCATGATGGTTAAAATGTTCAAATTGCACACATGGCCTTGAAAATTTTAACGTTTATAGCTACTAAGCAAATATTTTCAATTCTTTGGTTACTCTCACATTACATCTCCTTTTTTTTTTTTTTTTCTTTTTTAAAGGCACCATTACTTTTACTTCTGCCTGGATTCTCTCTCAACATTCATATCACCACATTTAATTAAGCAAACTCTGAAAACTCTGAACACACTTCAGATATGCCAGGCATCATAAGCCTGTATATAACATAGAAGTGCTTCATATAGAAAGCTGTCAGAATTGAAAACCAGCATTTGTCTGAGCTGTATTTAGCATTCTCAGAGTGAACCTGACGTTGTGTCAAGAGTGAAGAATCAGCGAGAGACGACCATGAAAGGAAGAGAGCTTGCTTTGTTCTGAGTCCAAGAAAACATTCAGCATCACTACTTCCCAAATTGTATATGAATCCTGCCCCACTTTGTTATTCAAAGCCCTTAATATGATGGGTTGAAAGCAGGAATACTTCAAAATGCACCAGCAATAGATCTACAACCATCAAATATTGTGCTATATTACCCCTGTAAATTCTGTAGTGCCAGTTCTCAAACTAATGCTATGAAGCCAGCACAGAGGGCAACAGTAGCTCCTTGAGCACTGATTTCCAAGACTTTGTATAAGCTAAGGTCACAYGGAAGGAAACCRACATGCACAAAAAGGAAAAGCAGGGGGAAGAATTAAAMAGAAAACTTACAATAACTGAAACCCAACAATGTATTTCGGAAGAAGCAACAAACAAAATTTTTCAGTAATGTAAGAAGTAATAGTGGGTGAAATGCTTCTTTCACAGGTATTTACCAGCCTCCAAGCACGCGGCCCCTATGTTTCGGCGCTGGCYACGGGGCACCTCTGGGGCAGCATTTCCCTGTGCCCGGCACTGCGCGCTGCAGCGCAGCCTCAGCGATTCCTGCGATTGCGCYGGCACCAGCCCGGGCTCATGAGCAAAACTGCTGCTTTCCTTAGGTGCCTCCCCCATGCTCCTTCCCAGCAAAGCCCCTTTCGAGCTCGGAAACCTCCCTCTGTGGGAAATGCAGGGCTGCGGGTAAGTTGTGATAGACATTTCAACTTYAGTAGCCTGTGTGCAAAGATTAATGTCAGCAGAAACCTAGATAAAAGCTTGACTGTGTTGAATGCCAGAAATGTTCCTTATTTCCTCTTTCATTATGAAAAATGATTTTATCTTGACTTTTCAGAAATACAGTGTGATTGCTCTTTCAATTAACTTAGTGTTCTGTTTTCCATTAGTACAGTACAGAATAACTGTAACCCATTGTACCATCCCAGGGCTTTTTTCAAAGAAGACGTTGATTTACAGCAGAAAAGGGATTTTGTGTTTCTTGCCAGTTATAAAATTGCTAAGGTAAAGCCAGGAAGCAGACATGTTAGCATTCATTTCATCTTCAGCTCCTTCTATTTCCCCAAGAAGGCTGCAGCAGGCAGTTCAATGTAAAAGAAAGTTATTAAAAATTCCACAGCCTTGAAGCAATCTTCATAAAACTGATAATAAATTCAATTTTCAAGTTGCTTAATACAGCCTTCTCTTGACTAACTCAGTTATCCTAACTTAAGGACCTTTTAAACTAATGACCTGGAAGGAATAGGGAATATTTCATTTGAATTTGTGCAAAATTCTAAGAACTGCTTCATACTCTGATTTTCTGCATCTCTTAGTACCATTAGTAGTCCCTGAGCATCCCTCTCTGCCGTGGAAACTTACAGGAAAGAACAGGGTGATTCATAATGCAACAGACGTGATTARGTACATTTGAACTCAGAAATATTAGTAAGTTGCTGGTCATATATTTAAAACAAAGTCATGCATAAGTAATACCTTACAACTCCCATTCAAATATTACAATAGGTAAAATAATGAAAGTTTACTTAACTAAACCACCTAGGACCAGAACATATAATAAATGAACTTTGGACTTTGTTTTTGAATTGGAGTTATGATCATTCACATCTCATAATTCTTTTTCAAATACAACACTTGATTAAAAAAAAAAAGGAAAAAAAAAAAAAAGAGTTTACAGAAAATACTGGCATGAACTTACATTAAAAACTAGATTTCCAGATCTGTCCAGCTTAGTGAATATCAATTACACCACTGAGAAGATAGTTTCTAAAAAGCTTGCTTCCCTATGTAAGAAAAGACAGATAAATCAGTCTGCAGTAAGTCTAAAAATCAAATGGAAGCTAACCATTGTCTTCATCAGCCCCATTTGAAGATAGTGGCCAGGATTTCTAAAGAGCTTCATGAAACAGGCACACAGAAGTACAGAGAGATCGATGCGCGTGGTCCCAAGGGATTACACTGGCCTCACCGTCACCTGCAGCCTCCTCCCATTCCAAGCTAACTCACACCCGGCACAGTCCCGCAGCAAACAGGGGTTCAGCCTCCGAGCTAAACCAGCATCTCGATCGGCCGCTGGCATATTTACACAGTCTTTACTGGCCCACGCAGTCCATTAAAATAATTCACTCAGAGAAGACTTTCCCGTAGCAGAGAGCCACGAGCACTGGAGACGACACTTGGGCAAGCATAAGTGACAGCCAAAGCTCCCAATCTGCATCTTAACAGAAAGGCTTCAAATCACCCRGTTTTGTCCAATATTCAGATTCCACTGTGCTACTTGCTGATAGAGTTAAAACAGCTAGAYCCTGACAGGGGGATGGCCTGCTTTGTGAAGAAGCATAAGCAGTTTAAAATAAACATGAGAAAAGGTAATATTTTGCAGCAGTGTTCCCACAGTCCCCATCAAAGCCTCTCAGCCTCTCACAGGGATGAACCCTTCTTCTACACACCACAACGATTCCTCTTCAACTTCTGCTGGGGTTTTAGTTCTGATTTGAGAACAAGCTTGTGTATTGATTAGCAGGAGAAAGGGGAAACACCCAGCTTTGAAATTGTTTTTTTCAAAATACCATCTTCCAACTTCATGTAAATATCCAATTAATTTGGGAAATATTTGCATAGAGAAGTTTCTGATTTGATACTACTGAGTGTTGCAGAGATTTGGATGAGCAAGTATCCACTTGGACTCACATGCTATCTCCAAGGGCTACTTTTTAAAGCAAATTAGCAGATCAAAACTAATTTGTATTTAAACAWCTGCAGAAATTAGTTTCTTTCAAGTACTTCTATAAATTGCAGTTGCAACTTCATTACCTGATTAAGTACAGTGCCTGTTGTCAAATTCAGGGAGTGACACGTTCGTACATTAACTGAGCATATATTTATGAACAGCTTTTGCGACTCTTCAAATTTTAACATATGCCATAGGAACATAAGCTAATATCTGGATAACTTATATCTGGATATGCTAATATCTGGATAAGCTCTAGAAATTTCTGAAGATGTTTTGATTAGTTGGGCTTAGAGAGTGACATATGTTACAAACAAGCCTCTGTCACGCCTGGGAAAAAAGATCAAGCAGCTCACACAGACACAGTAAGACCACTTCAGAGCATGGTCTAAATGGAGACAAACAAATGAGAGGAAAAAGCCTTAACCCTACTTGACAGAGAATTTAATCTCCGAGCAACGTCCGGAAGGGAAGTCTCCCCCAGAGCAGGGACCTCAGCCAGCTCCTTCTCAAGCCCCTTCGAAGGCCTTGGTAGTAAAACCATCCTTACTCAAACTGTCCCTTGGTGTCAAAGAGAGTGCCACTTTCGAGAAGTGTTTACTGTTGACCTCTGCCTGCTCCCTTTAAAGTCAATGGCAAAGCTCCTACTGACAGCAGTATGAGCACAGGCAAGCCAACGGGAAGAGGCTTTTAAGATCTTCCCCATAATATGCACAGTGAGAAAGCAATTTTACTTGCACCGTTGGTTTGAACAAAGCGTTACCATGCTTTGAGCACACCTATTTTCTAGTGAGCTACTGTGGTTGTTAGAGCATAAGCACAATCTGCCATCACATAATAAAGTCAACACATTACAGTTTAATTGGATGGAGTCATTTACACAGTAATAACAAGGATTAAGACACAGAACAAAACAACCTATTTTCTTAAATCTATAACCAGCTGGTTTCACTGCAGGAGTAAAGAGTACGTGCCTCACTCACCTCTTATTAGTCTACGTGTTTTGCCAGGTAATTTAAGAAATGTTTACCAAAAAATCCACCGTTTTCAGAGATTGAGGCATTCAGCAACACAGCTGCTCTCAGGGAAGTCAATCTGCACGGKAGTGCAGGAGGGGCTCCTCCAACTTTTATAAAGCTGCAATATTGCTGGATACAGAAAGCAACAACCCAAAAGGCAAATGAACTGCTTTGCCAGAAAAAAAGCCCCAGTGGTACAGCTGTTCCCTGAAAGCCTTTGCTCTCATGTACAACCCTCAACTGAATACTCCTATAAAACTTTTGGACAATTACCTTGAAGTGTAGGACCACAACCCATGTTTTCTGCAGGACACAACTGTCAGCCACAGACAGAGATAAATCTGTTTGGAGMCTATTTTCCCCACCCTGAGTTTCACTCGCTGAGCAATGCCACAGCAGCTGTGCACGCACCTATCACACATCACATCGACACGTCTCAGGTGCACACAGGGTTGGCACCATTTTATAGTTCACACATTGCACCTGGGCAATTGAGGGGCATAACYTGAAATGCAGAGACAAAGGGTTTCTAAGTCTTCTGAAGGCAAAGCTAYGCTCACTGCGAGTTTCTGAAAGTTTCACATGGCCTCATTCCTAAAAGCATCTAATCATAAACTCTTGGGAGGTAGTGAGTGGTTTCTGAATGTCTCCATGCATTTAAAAAGCCTGGATTGAATCCCTCATTTCTCTCTGATTTTTGCTAACCTTCCCATTTTCAGTAGTTTCAAGGGGAAGRGAAGGCAAGACTGAATTTTGCTGTTTCACAACACATCTGAGACTGAGATGTGCCGTGGGGATCGGGCAGGGGTCAGCCACTGGCAGGTGCCATATGGGTGCCCCTATAAAGCTGCTTCCCCTTTGTTGTCTGCAGCATGGAAAAATGGGAAAAYGTGCCTAAACGGGCAAGCCAGGCTAACGACTTTTTGTTGGGCCAAACTGTCATTCTCTCAGTGGCTTTTTGTATTGTTTGATATTCTTGTGTTACTGAGCTGACCGGCGTGAGGTGGCATCAGACACACAGTGTCACCACCACATACAGTGACTAACAGATGACAGCCACGGGCTCATGAGAGCCAAGCCTCCCCCCAGCACGTCTGCAAGCAGCTACCAAGCAGAAAGCAGTAATAACACAGTGCTTATTYGCTGAAATACAGCTTCAGTAAGCTGACAGAGACAAGGACTGTACAATGACGTTTTGAGAGATGTTATTATAGAAAGAGAAAAATAAATGTAACCATAAGAGATTAATTATTTGCTGCAAGCTATTTGCCAAATTAAATCTCAGTATTTCTTTTAATGTATTTGCTGGTTACATTTTATTCTAAATGAAACTTTATTACCTTTTAACCACATCTTACTAATTCATCCTTGCTGGCTTGATTAGCACTAATCAGATGAAACATTTGACTGGATAAATACACTAATATTTTCTCTTCAGTTGCAAACATGTACTGTTGGTGCCACTTTGCCAGAGTCAAACATACAACTTTGAAACCTGGAACTGCTTTCCAACACCATCTTGCCAATAAACAAAATGTTATGGATGATTTTAGAAAACAAATTCTAAAGTTATGCAACCATTGACAAACTTGATTCATTGCCAAATCAAATTAGTATTTCCATAAGTTCTTYGGCATAATTCATCTGAATCTCATAATTATGTTTCTTCCCCTCCCAGTGTTTGCGGAAGGGCTTGATTTCCAGCAATAGTAAATACTGCTCCACAGTACAGGCAGTGCAAAACAGATAATGCAATGAGAGAATATCTACATCCAGAGACTGCCTCTCTGCTCATCTGCTGCATGGGTCAGGACAAAGTCGGACTAATCCCCAAGTCTGTTTTCTCGGAGGAGCTCTGTATTAGAACTGTCTAGAAAACGAAATTGAGATAAAACCAAAAAAACTCAGTTCTGTGATATTTTAGCATTTCCAGAAAGGAAATTACGTTTCTCARAGAAGGAAAATATCTTCCCAAGCAAGTATCTTTCCAACTACAATATATTCCCGAGAGCACCCTGTGCAGCCCGTGCAGGCAGGACACAGGGCGGGTTTCCAACAAAGCCCGCGCTGCATTGAAAGATTAATCCAGTTCAACACGTTTCCATGAAACCATTCGCTTATGACAAATTGGCATATTCTGACAAAGAAACGTACCTTCAAAAAATTTCTGAATGGCTTCACTTGGTGTAATTTTGCTACACAAATAGACCTCGACGGTGTTTATTGCCATCCACCAGGACTCCATTAGAAGAATGGAAATTCAGCATAAGCTGCTTCTTGTAAAAGGTTGCCGTCATTTAAAGTTTCATCGTCACAYGTAATTTTATCTCTTCGCTCCTGTTCCTCTTTGAGATGTATTTTACACATTATTCTATTGTACTATATGTCCCCGAGTAATCTCTTCAGTGAATTTTTTGGGATAGCAACTCATTGTATAGACTGAGCTAAATATAGGCTTTTAGCCTGTTTAATGCTATCTTTTGCTAGCTTTTATTGAGTTACAAGGTGCTTCTATAAAACTCTTCTTGGTCTCTGACAGAGTTTCATGTGCTTGGGTGAAGGTACAGCAAGAAATGGAAGAACCTATTCCTCCAAYTTCTCACTCCGAAGGACCTCCTCCATCACCAGGACCACAATGAAATTAGAGTAATATTTGCCAAAAATGTTTGTTTTAAAAGAAAGCTAATGTCCCAAGGACATGAGTAAGCCCCGGGTCCAATTTGTGTCTTTAAACACAAATGAGAGTAATGGGGTAAATGATTTGTTTGTAGTTACGTATAAAATATCTTGTAAAAAAACAGTGAGAGAGTATAACCTGGACAATCTGACAAAAACTTGTTCTTCAACATTAGCTTTATGATTTAMCAGGGAGAAATCATCTCTGGCAGGAATGATTTAGTGCCATTCATTTTGTACTGAATTTTCTCCAGAGGAAGGGGATTTTGTTTTAACTCCCCATATGTTTGTTGACAGAGCCTTCACAGGGGCTTACCTGCAATAACTTCACTTACTTTAAGAGGCAGGCTAAGAGAGAAGACGTTACTTTACACCTCTGTTGCTGAGAGAGTGGAGGCCAGGGAGCAGGGACACCAAAGCTTGCTCTCTACCCCTCCCCATTGCCTTACACATGGGTAACGCAGGAACTTGTACATCCCATAGTGGTTTGCTGCTTACTGCACACATTGAGAGAGCAGGAATAGTTCAGGCCAACTTGTCTGCCCAGTGTTAACTGCACATTACACCCACCAAGATGCTGGGAGTGCACAGCAGCCGTCTCGGGCTGAACAGGCACAGCTGCGCAGCCTTCTGCAGGCTGCAAATTTGCAAGTGCAACCTCAAGTTTTCTTTCTTTCAACACTTGCTGAAAATAGTTTGGATGCTCAGCAAATTTGGACGCAAGCATTCACTCCCAGTCAGACCAGAAAACCTGTTCCTCTAGAGCACCCTCTGCCACTCAGACAATATGTCATTCTTATTCCCTTGCTATTCTCCCCTGCTGTCATTGCTGTTATAACGCCAGTCACTCTTCTTTGCAAACTAAATATTCCTGCACGTCTCTTTCATTATCCCTCTAAATGAAAGCACCAAAGTAAATATGAGTTAAGATTAGGCTGAGTATACTCTGGTTTTGATTAAGAATATTGTAAAGGTTGTAGTGAGGTCCAGTGATTTCCTCACCCTTGCTTTTCCAGTTAATAGCTTTTCTATGGCACATACAGACTGCTAAATGACCTTAACCTGGTAATAAGGGAAAATCAGACACTGCCTATTTCTAAGGGCCTAATTAAAGACATGCCTCCTGGGCTTCTAATATGCTCTCAGTTGCTGCTGAAAGACCAAGAAGCTACCACAGCCAAGGCCACCTATTCCCAGCTAAGGTCACCTGAAGGCTTGGCACCTCTTCTCACAAAGGAAGACCAAGTAATAAAGACCTAGGCCTTTAGCATCTTAAAAACAGCCTATATTAAATGCTTTAGGAGTGATCCTGAAGAATTTGGTAGCCAATGTAGTAAGCAGTATACGCCTGCTTCCTGCAGGTTCCCAAATTACTCGAAGAAGTTGGTTTTATCAGACAAAGCCCTAAATTGCCCTCACACCTCTCTATTTCCTAGCAACACAACTGCTGGGGCTGTAGTCGAGCTCATGAGCTGAGCACTGTCAGTATGAAAAAAGCCAAATATTCTCCTTTAGRCTCCTTGGCCTTTGAAATTCATATCTACCCACTCCCCTATGAATCAGAGGCCGATAAACCCTCAAGGCACTCTTGCCAAACGTAGCTTTACACCATTGCGCTGAAAAAGACTACAGTGGTGCAAAACTGCAGCAATTCTGGGAATTCTTTTGGTGCGTACATTTGTAGTGGGTTATTTGATTTGGGGTAGGGGTGGGAAGAATTTATAAAGATCTGCTCTATATCRGATTTCAGAAATTTTTCCAAGACATGCATGGTGTTGGATCTTTAAGAAAATAATCCAAATAAATGTATAAAAAGTTGATCTTGTCTGACAAGGCCAAAATAACACAGAAGTTAAGGTTCTCTACCCTCAATGCACATCAAAATAAGCAAAATCTAAAGCAAAACACTACAATTAAATGTTTGTTTCTGTGTCTTTCACACCAATACCCTCTAGCTCCTGATRTCCTGCAAACATTTTTGCCAGCTGTATTGCACAGGGACATGCATGATTCATGCACTGTGCACATTTATAAAAGGCAAGATCTTTGCCATGCCCAAGTCTCTGAACAACATATAAAAATGCTGGATTGCACAGAGGAGCCGTAACACAAGCCCTGCWGAGGCTCTTCACAGGCCACTCTCTTGCAAACCGTAAACCGGGGCTGTGCTGGGAATGCAGCTGCTGGAAAGGCCATGTCGGGAGCAAGCAGTTTCACACAGCTCWGCTTTCGGTGGGCAGTGGTGGCCCAAGATGTGCAGCCCCAGGGCAGTGAATAATCAGAGGGTGGCAGAGCAGTTAAAGCCATTTTAATCCCTCTCTCCCTGGGCTGCACTTTCTGTACTTTGCCTCCTACACAACACAAAATCCTACCCATGGTTTGCTAAATACCAGGAAGTAATGCAAGATGAGAAGTGTTGCAGAATGTGGGGTGTTATAATTCCACATATATCTCAGACAGAAGAGATACGATCCCTATTAGTGACCTAACRTAGCTGAGGCTTACATGAAAACTGGTTATCTTCACTCATCTTCACAAGCAAAGTGCTGCTCACGCTGACACTGCACAGGGGACCTGTGAACTTTTCAGCAGTGGCTGACCCTGAGTCTGGGCCCCTTGTGCTGGGTGCTGTGCAAATAGAGAAACCATGCTACCATCCCAAACAAACAGAAAGTATCTGGAAAGACCAGTAGGGATGCAGTAATGCCAGTGGACTTCTGTACACCATTTAGATGGCCTTACTTTGGCTTATAAGAACTTGAGTCAATGYAGATTAAAGCCTTTAGCAGAAGAACAGGAAGATGCTGGGGAAAAGCCCCTTTCATAGTCAAGAAGCTTCACATGCAGTGAGCATCTCATACCTGACCAAGCTGGTTTCATCCAAGGGATGGGATCAGCACAGTCCAGGCATTTGGGGGGTAGCAAGGGCAGTCTGAAACAAGACCTGGCACATCAGGAAACAGGGACAGGATTAGATGGATCCACCTTATGCACAACTGRTTGTGTAACCAAAGTGCTATCTCACTGGTTAGATAACGAAGGAAAGGTTCAGCTTTGCAAACCTTTTCCCTGACCGCAAACTCCTGTTCACCTGGATTGCAATGAATAAAGATTTTCAATGAGATTGGGTAAGGTTTATCTCTATCAGGCCGGCCAACCACTACTGTTTCTTCATGTTTTAGATTCCCAGGACAGATACTGCCTGTGATCTTGTTTATAAGTATGTTACTACACATTTTTGWTACAGTAGTTTTATTCATTGTATTCCTTAATTAGGATTCTCWAAATTTTTCTGATTTCACTCCTTTTAAATGCTTGGTTTCCTGAATTGCTTTTGGCCCCCAGTTATTGCTGGAAGACAGAGGGTTACCAACTATTATGTGATTATATGTAAAATTAAATGCAACATAAGTTTGAAAAAATAGAAGGACCAGTTATGCAGCCATAGCTTGTTTCTCATTAGCCTGCAGCAATTTCACTTAAAACTTCTGCCATCAAGTTGTCTACTACTTGCTTTTTAAAAATAAAATACTAACCATTTTTCCAGAGAGGTGATTGGAACAATACATTAAAAATGTAAGTTGTGGTGCCTTCAGGATACACTGTTTCTCAAAAGRCCTTCACTCAATTAATCAGACATAAAGAGTTTGGCAGTATCACCATCTGTATGTTGGTGTCAAGGACATCACCCATGTGTCACTCCTGTAATCAWCCCAATTTGCTAAGCCCCCAAGTTCCTTGCCACAGCCTTTAGTCTTCCTGAGATGGAAATAAAGCCCATTTGTTAATCATGAGGCTAATGGATTTTGCTGTAATTGACAGTGACAGAAGTAAAAACAAATTGCCTTGGGTAAACAATCAACTAGCAAAAGCCTCAGCAGCAGCCAGCTATGATMTGCATTTCTGAAATAACAAAAGCTGCACAAATAATGCTGAAAGTAAGCAGCAGTGAGAGATGTGTGCACTTCCCAGTATTTCTTAAGCCATCAAATTCCRCTGGTAATTTTATCCAGAGCAACAGGGCACTGAGCTATCTCAGGAAACTGAAAGCCTCAAAATATWGGTAGAGCAAGAAACAGAGTAAACTCACCCAAACCAGCTCATAATTGGCCAAAACTCTGCACCTGGTCCCCCACACCCAAKAATTCACCAACTTAAAAACAGAGCTGGGCACAAGGTGACCACAGCAAACACTCTCCCCACAGCCAGGCCATTGCYAGTTTGTGGCTGCAAGGACCCAGTTAATCCAAACCACGGAGGGATGGGGGCAGCTCTCCTCAGTGCTACCAGGAGGAGAGCACAGCTGAAACCATCAGAGTGGRTGCAGCCTGGATGTAACCGGGGCCAAGCCAGGCTTACCTGTACTGCCTCYAGACTGCTGAACCCCAAGCAACACAGCCATGTTTGTGCGGGTAGGACCTAAAATATCAAATTGCACTTAACCCTAAGTGCCGCTGCATGGCTCTGGTGTGTATCTGGATATACGGTATGGGCTGTATCTGCACACATGGCTAGCCTGGAGAAACCATCCATGRCTACCCCTTTAAGTGCTGCCCTTACCTTATAGTCTACTTACAACATGAGCAGTGAAGAACATTACCTGGAAACCTGTGCACCTGCTTTAAACAGAGTAAGATGTTTTATTGTTTATTTGTACCACAACGGTACTATTATGTTTCAGTGTCATGAGATGTGTTGTGCCAGATGCAATATACAGCAGGAGACCACTCCTGTCCTACAAGTTAAGACCAGGTAAGATCAGGTAGGACCAGGGTGAAATGCAAGTTATCTATAACACCACTGCCAGACTATCCCTTCCTCAAAAGTCTGTATTTGGATTATTCAGCTGCACAATGCACTACCCTTTGATCATAACTTAAGGTATTAAAACATCTACCTAAATGTAAAGGAGAAAAAGCCTTTTCTGTTAAAGTTGTATTACTCAAAGCTATAGCAATAATTAAAGTCAGTGCTATTTAATTTGTAAATGCTGAGAAGTATGAAACATCTAGCCCTTACCATGTAATGCAGAAACAAACAGTTCAAAAGCGGTAAAGGCCAGGATTTACAAGCAAAACTTATCTAGAAAAAAGCTTAATAATGGTTGTTTTTATTTGCACCCTGCTGTCACTCCAGTGGGTGCAGTCCAACAACAGATGTCCATTTTGACATCAAACCCTACTTTAGCATTATTAAAAAAATAACCAATTCATCATAACATTTCAGAAAAACATATCAGTTTCAGAGCTACCAGCTCCCTGGTTGTGGATCACAGATTTAAAGGGCTACCAGGAGAGTAAGATGGGGAAACTGTTACTTTGGAAGGATCGTACATTCAGACTTAGCAACGTAATACAATAATCAGAAAGCAGGATGTGCTTGGTAACGAATGTGGATATCCAGCCTTATAGTTGGCCTGGGAGCTGGGGAAAGTGCTTACTCTTTCCAGACATAACTTTTCCCTTTGTCAACTTGCCATATAGCCTTGTTGCATTGTGAAAACAAGACTGCATTTACACTGCAGTTATCTGAAGACTTCACTTAGTTTAGCTTCTTTGGGCACCCGCAGGAGGCAAAAGATTTCACATTCATTTTACAGAAGAATAAATTGAGTAATCATGAAATCAAGCAACTTGTTAAAGGATACTTTGTGACACTTCAGCAAATAAGTGAAATTACAGGACCCTATATGCTATATTAGAGCTCCTTAAGATACTGAGGATAAAGCAAATGAAAAACTCTAATACAGGAAAAAATATTCTGGACACTGTTTAGTTTCAGCAGCATGTGACATATAGCTAGACATAACAAATTGCTGGTTCATTTGCTATATCAGTCTATGTATTTCTGCAAAACAGGTCTAACGTACAAAGTAATATTAACACGTTGACAGACATCATTAACACTGCCACTGTATTACTGGTTCATTACCTCTCATATTTCTGAATCTTCCACATTTAAGAGGTTCTCTGTAACAAATGTAGGAAGTTTTAGAGTTCTAACTTTTCCTAGGTTTCTTTTTTACCTTTAACTTTTTCCACCAGAAGCATTGTGGACACCATGTTGGAGGCTCTGACACACTGCAAAGCACTTGTGCTCACCTTACAACACTGAGCACATATCGCTGATCCAATGACTCACAAGCTGCTCTTATATATGTTATATGTATAATATGAATTCTGAGAACCTGCTGTCAAGCAGCATTATAAAAATCCTTTAGAGCCAAGTTCTTTAAACATTTATGGCTAACTGCTATGTGAGTCAAGTGCACTGTTTATATTACCAAATGTCATATCTAATTCCCTGTTATGAACCCTTGAAATAAAATTATGTGATAATTACACAATCTGTTTGAAACCTGACAAATATATTCCCAGTACAAATGATTTATGAAGATAATGCGTTGCTATAGCATAATGGTACTTCTTAATGGAAGCAGTAAAGCTGTTTCCTATGCTCCGATAACCACAGTGATTTCTTACACAACTACTGATTAAGCAATAGATAATGTAGGCATTTTGGAAACTATATATGCCACAGATTTGTTCCAGGCTGTTCGAAAGTTATGGCCTGTCTATCTAACTGGCCTGTTAGCAAGGTATGAGCTTGATTTGGGCTCTTTCACTCGCTCCTACCCAATTTAGTGCCACTGCAATAGATTTATGTTTAGAGTAATGCACAGTTTAGTCTCTTTTTGTAAGAACTGCTGTTAATCAGAAAATTAATGACTTGGCTGGTGTGGTGTGAGACATTAGTAATGCCTACCCTAGTCTCCTGCAAGGCACTTAGGATTAGTAACTGGTGAGGATGCAACTCTCACACCTGAGAAAGGCTTTTTGCTGGTAATTAGCTAGCTCTGATGAGCAAGCCCTGCTGCTCAGAGATCACCATTAGTGACAGTAACTGAGGCAGACGCAGCAAAATGCAGTGTAGTGGCATCTTCTGTGTGTCCTCCCTTTGCTCCTCCACCGTGTGTTCTCCCTCCCACCAAGAGGGGAAAGTGATGCTGAAGAGAGAAAGTGATTCAATACACTTCCCAGTTTAAGAGCAGCCCTACCAACTACATATTACATTATTTCCCTACCTCCTTTCCCCACCAAGTGAGAAGTCTCTTCCCAGTTGTTTCAGCAACATTATAATTAATATGTATGGCAGATGACCAAATTAATTGTTTCTGGGTTCAAATCTAATACTGGTAAGATGTTAACAATTTAAATGAGACCCTCAATTTTCTACACATTTCTGCAGAGAGTTTAGTAATTGCTTTAGCTTTGTTCATTCTGCCAATCCATGCTTCATAACACTGATTTCATTAATGAGCAGCTGAACATGACTGCCCTGCTGATGATTTGTCCCTGTGCTACCTGTGAAATGTCATTTGAAATGGCCTAAGCTTAGTAAAAGGGCACTGAAAAATTTTAAGTGGCGGCACTTTGTTTWACTCCAAATTGCTACATGTAGAAGAAAAATTGTGTCTTATACAGCTATATCCAAAAACACATCCAGAAATTATTGGTGCAAGTTGCAAAATCATATCTGGTGGGAAGAAGGACTAAAACTCTCACTATCACAATTTCCCTGAGGTTTAATTATCTTAAATGTGTATTCTTCAAGTGCATCAGTGCTAGAATCATAGTCTATTTAAGGAGGAGCTCTAATCTGGTTTGTTCTTGCCTTAACTCTCCTTTTTCAGTAATGCTAGACCTGTAAAGCATGAACATTCAATATTTCAGAACCAATGTCAAGCAGACTTTGGGGAAGGGAGTGTTTTAAGAGGAAAAGGAAGTGGTTTAAGATGTAGCCTTCAGCAGCACAAAGGCCACGTTCACTTAGGACAAGACAAAGGGCATCTGACACATTCACCTCTGYGGTTGGAACACTTGCTTACAATAGAAAAAAGGGGATTGGCATGGGGAAAAATGCACTGTGCTGTTCTCAAAATTTAGGCRTCCTTTCAGATAGACTAAGTTGCATTATTTTTTCCTGTTAGCAATACAATTATTACAGAGATAGGAAGATTTTTAAGTAGCAGCTTGGTCTCCCRAAAGAAATCACCTTTCCTATAGATGATATTATGTATAATGGGGTTATCCAATTATTTTAATCTCAATATTCTCTTACTGTACAAAATTCACCAGAATAACACTTGTTTTTTACAAGAACATTACTGCATTGGTACCTTGTGAAATACATTAATAAAACTTTGATATTTGCAAAGTATATTTGATTAGTTATAGAATTTAGACATTTTAATACATCAAAACATTTCATCTTTGGAAGAAAYGGATGGTTGGAGAGACAGGAAAAAACGAAGCCTTACACATTATAGATACGTTTGAGCTGACCTACTGAGAAGCAATCATAYAGAGATAACAACACCTAGAGATTCGCCACTAAAATGAGATGCAAAGTTGCAGAAGATTGATACTTGTATAAGATTCGTAAAAGCTTTCTGGGAGGTCTCCCTAACACCTTTGCCCATGTTCTAGTTTCCTCTAGAAAATCTTTTTAAATATTGAAGTGTTTAAAAGGTGCACAAYTCACCTGTTTTTACACATATCTTGACTGTAACACTTGCCATGGTGGTAATTCACAGAGCTCCTACCCTTCTCCCTCATCTGAGCGTTCACCCTTGTTGTGTGTGTGTGTACGTTTAGCAAGAGGTGATAGCACCACCCTGTTCATTTATAATTTTTGCCAGATTAGACACTTGGATTGATAATTTTTGTGACAAGCATTTTGAACCAGATTTAAGTCTCTGCTAAGCTTGGCTCATCTGAAAGCAAGACTGGAAGAACATATTATTTCTTCCTTAGTGGTATTAAATATTTTTTTGTGCTTTGCTGAGAACTTCTGCTGTCTCCATGCTTTCAGGTGGGCAGAAGAACATTGGTTAAGGGAACAGAATAGTATTACAGACATGTTTCTTGCTATTTTAGTGAAAATGTATCCCTATTCATTCAAACCTTCAGGATCTTTTGTTAYCTGAGTTTATACATGCTCAGAACTTGACAGATAAATCTCCCTGCTGGGACAACTGGGGAGGAGCGATGGCAGGAGCAGAATCGGGAGGAGCTCAGTACTGTGGACGGGGACCCTGTCAGCTAGAAACACTTATTTAGACAAGGGAACACTTACTTAGCTACACCGTACAAATCAATTCACTGAAATTCTGGGAAGGTTTATGATTGCACTGGGGTTTGCTTCAACATCTCCCCTGCTACTGATTGAGGTTAGATCTCTTCATATAAAAGGTTGACTCTTTCAGTGCTCTGTTGCCTGCAGATGACCAAGAAGCCTACTAACACTGCTGAAAATTGTTATAAGAACATTTTTAGCATGAACAAAATAAGATTTTTTTCCTCTAACTTTGTTCTGATTCAACAATTTCAGTTGAAGCATTCCTAAGAAAAATATGTGTTGTGACACACTAAAGGACTGGTAGTTGGACAAGGTTATAAGCAACAGAAAGCATGGTCCTAAGGAGAGAAACAAACATACAACCAGGCACCGTTACCTCTCTGCCAAAGGAAGGATTAGCCCTAAGAGARGCATCAGCAAAATACTGTCCTCATGAATAATTTTAAGGTGGTTATTTAAATTAGAAGTACAGCAGGTGTTAGACACTAATCAGTTGTGCAAAGTAATTACATTAGTTCTATGCAATGTAATTGCAAATGAGTGTAACAGGCATTGAAGTAGGGATGGGAGATAAGAGTAACAAGGGTAAAAGCCTGCAACTATACAGGTGAACTTCATGCATTTATTTATGAGGTAGAAATGGGAACTTTTATTAGTTCTTACTGGACATGTAACCATGCCATGGCTAAGCAGAGTTACCAGACTGCAGTAGAATGGATGATGCCAACCATACAGCAGTTGTTCTCCACAACATTTAAAAGAGCAGTTTTAAAAATGCAAACTGCTGTGTAATATTCCCATAAGGGAATAAAGTTCACTGATATTTTGAGACATTCTTAGATGTGAGAAGGGAACTGTAAGGAGCTTCAGACAAATTTGATTCAACTGCTGACTGCCCGTTTTCCTTTCCACTGCCTTTCATGCACACACGTGCTGGACATCTCCCCCTTCACCCCAGCTTGGCTTGTTGATGGCAAGCCTGGGTGTCTCCCAAGGGAGGAGCTGGCTCACCAGGAGGCCACTCTACAACCTGTCTGCAAGACGAGGCAGGTCCACCAGCAGTCCTCTACCTGGGCAGATCAGGAGCACTTTGCCAGCAGTGGRAAAAGCCTACTGGTACCTGAGCTTGTGGGGTCCCTGCCCACAGGTGGGTTGTAGGCAACAAGGAAGGATTTGAAAAGGTGCAAGAATTTCCCTGGGAGAAATTGGTTGGTGGGAAGAAAGGGTTTGAGGGAGCCAAGACCAACTTCACAGGAATGCAAAATATTTTTGAGTTGGGGAAACAGGATGAGGTGGCTAGAGGGTGAGACAGGCCAGAGAGCAGGGAAGGAAGGAGAGGAGGTTTCCAAAAATCCCACCTACTGTGTATAGTACCAGGCCRCCCTGTTGAAAGTAGAGTGAAGACCGTTGAAGATCATTAAAATTTAACAATATGGATTAAGATCATATGATCAAAACCAAACCTACTGGAGAGGATTTCCCAGGTGTACCACACAGAAGAAACCTAACAACTGGCACACTGACCCTCCAGCTTGCCACCAGCAGAGGAGCCGTGCCCACAATCCCAGCCCTTCACAAGGTTCGCTGCACATTTTGAGGTGCTTTTCCACAGCCAGACACTTCTCCTGCCCTCGCCTTCACAGACATCTCCCAGGCACTTCCCACTCACAGAGGACTTCAACAACAGTCACAGGTCCAGGGATTGAAACCCAGGTCCTAGGGGTTCCCCAGTGAACCCCTGGTTCAGAGCACAAACCAGCCTTCATGCTCTGAAATTCTGCATTCAGCCAAGACAAGCCACAGTCTCACATTTGATCTAGCTTCAGCTGGAATTACATAGTTTCTATGATGCTTGTTTCTTCTATCTAACTAGAAAAAAATATTCTAAAGGTTGGAGTAGGGAGAGCACAGCTTTATTACAAGGAAAAAGTTGGGGTTTTTTCATGTAGACAATTCACATGTAGATAATTCATACGTAGACAAATATTTTAAATCAGAGCAAGGGAAAAGATTTTTCTCCATGTTTTGTAGCTATTGACCTCTATCAGTGTCCAAAAAGTAAAACATTTGACTTCTAAGGGGTTTTTGGTTGCTTTTTTAATTCTCCAAGAATCCTGGAGTGATGATTAGATCAATTGCTGTCCATTAGAATTTGAAATTAATCTATTTTGCTACTAATAAGTGCCCTTCTAGTATTTCACTGAGCATTTTTGATAGATGAATGAATTTAAATAGAACAAAAATCTATCTGATAATGAAGTCATTATCCTTGTTCTGATTTAATCAGAATATTTGTACCATGTAAGTCCATTAGAATATCAACGAGAAGACAATTCATATCAGGTTTCTTCAAGGAAATAACAAGCATTTTTTAAAATGTTATACTTCCAATGGTGTGACTTGTCKCTCGCAAGCATCCACTTCGCACCAAGCTTTGGTATGTTCGTTATGCATCTCTGCAGCCCTACGATCCTATTTCAATGCTTTCTTAACAAAGGGGACACCGTTTAGAAGGCGCCATATGAAGAACGGCGTTTTACCTTTAAAAGATATCTAAAAGGTATAATAATTCAGATATTAATACTTAGAGACAAGCAAGTGTGTAAACGCACGTGTAACAAAGCTTCTGGGGAAAATCTGGTATCTGTTTCTCAGTCGCATGAGGAGACCCAAGAGCGGGCAAGGACTGGGAAGACGGCATCATCGGTGCTGCAAGACAACAAAGCGCTCCCACCCACCCAACCCGGGCGTCCCCTGGTGACCAGTGACAGGCTTTGGAGACAGGCCATTTAAGCCCATTTGCCAAACACATGCTGCACCTACTTTTGCGGCTGTCTCCCAACCCCAACAACTGTGGGGCCATCACTCCCTGCAACTCCAACAGATTGGATCCCCCCCCACTGACCCCAATATAATCTCATGACACAACCCTGACCCCAAAGCTTGTGGGGCCGCTGCCTCTRGCCCCAGATAATTGAGGAGCCATCCCGCTCCATCCCTAAATGATTGTGGGGCCAGCCCCCTGACTCCCAATACCTTTGGAGCCAGCCCCAACCSCAAAAACTTTGGGGACAGGTCCTGACCCAAACAAATTGCATCCCACCCCCCTAACCCCAATGAAATCTCCTAACACAACTCCAACCCCAATATAATCTCAGGATGCAACCCCAACCCCAACTGGGTGTGGCTGCCCTTGTCAGCACCATATGACTGAGGGAACAGTCCCTGAACCCAAATACTTTTGGGGCCAGTCCTGGACCCCAACAACTGTAGTCACACCTACTCCYTCACGGCCCCAGCTGACCRAGGGGTCTCACTCAAATCACAGGTTCTTTTTCCCCAAGATTACATCCCCTTGAGGTTTACATCGGATTTCCCCATCATTCTGCATTACCCACCAAGTGTACTTTGGTCCTTGAATGGRTTTGCCTTTTCCCAAGGAAGAGGGAACCCACACTGTCATTCCCAGACAGTGCCGGGACCTCACCTCCGTACAACTACGTAGTGCGTTGGTTAAGGCATGGCCAGGTCGGTTAGCACAGCCTCTAGTGTTAACCAGCCAACTGGCTTCTGCTAAATTTTCATCCCAGTTCTTGCCCGTCCCACTGCCCATTGCTCCCAGTGCAGTCTCTAACAGTCCATTGCATCTTTCAATCTTCCCAAAGGCTGATGCCTGAGAGGGGATGCAATACACACGATCAATGCCATCTTCCTTGGCCCAGGTGTCYGAGGCTGTTTCAGAAGTGAGTCCCATTTTTGGATTCAGCTCTCTCTGAGGTGCCATGTTGTCACAGCACTTGGTTTTCAAGGCCTAGGATGGTGTTTCAGGCGATGGTATGGGTTACAGGGGATGTTTCCAAGCACCCGCTGGTCAATTCCCCCATGGTAAGCATGWGGTGTTTGTCGTAGCGCAATATAATTGATCTGCCAGGCCCTCCATGACAATATCTCAGCCACTGTCCTCCACGCCAGAGAGGCTTTACATGCTCGGCTTGCTTGATTATGGCACATGTTTCACATTCACGGATAACGTGCAACTGTGTCAGTGGTCAATTCCACCTCTCAATCAGGAGCCCAGCTGTACCTTGCATCTCCTCCTACATGTGCCCACTGAGCTACGAATAGCTCAGCCTTACGTCCTCAGTCAAGGTCCACCTCAACCACTTCAATTCTGGCAGCCCGGTCTACCTGCTCGTTGTGTCTGTGCCAGTGACATGGATTTGGGCGTACAAGCATCTACATRATATACCTTCACAGCAAGGTTCTCTACCAGGACAGTGTCCAGCCACAACGCAGCAGCCCAGATGGGTTTACCTCTCCAMTGCCAGTGGGTTTGCTTCCATTGACTGTAGCCTGCCCCACAGGGCATTTGCTGCCATCCAGGAGTTGGTATAGAGATTGTGCCATGTTCTCTCTCCACAGTCTCCAGGACCAGCTGGATGGTTTCACTTCCACAGGCTGACTTAATTTGCATTATGCTTCAATAGTTTCTGTGACTTGTCAAGTACGACTCCATACGGCAGCTTTCTACTGCCAATGGTTTCCCACAATACAACAGGACCCATCCATAAACAGCATATTGCTTCTCACTTTCTCGTAATTCTGGTAATGCAGTGGAAAGTGGAATGCCTTGACACTGTGCAAGAACTGTTCAGCAATAGCTAAAATGTTGGTGTGTTATAAACACTGTTTTAGTCACAAATCCAAAGCACAGCACCACACAGGCTTCTATGAAGAAAATTAACTCCATCCCCGCCAGACCTAGTACAGGCTTTATTATGAATATTTTGTTCTGTGTCTTCACTAGTGGCACTTAGCAGATATGGTCATGTGAAAGTTTGTATCAAGGTAAAASACTTCAGCAACTTCAAATTACTCATATTAAACGTCATTGTAGGCTTTCTGATGACAAACAGGATTGTACGTTTCTTACCAGTATATACTCAGATTCCTAAAGGCAGGTCCCTAATACACATGCCTACAGTCAACACACCTTTCTTTGGACAAGCCTTTGTGTACAGTTGACTGTAAACATTTCCTTAAGGCTAACCTCACACACGTGTCACAAGGACTAAAGGAGCAGAAAAGGTAGACACAATTCAGTAACATGGTTCGTTTCTATATTTACTGCTATAAGCTGAGGGCAACTTGACTGAAAGACATTTCATTGTGCCAACAGAAAAGCAGAAGAGGACAAGATCAAAGTGAAGTAGCTTTATGGGGAAATGAGGAATTAACAAAATGCTCACAACTGACTCTGTTTGCAAGACAGTTTTTAAACAAAATTTTAGGTCTGCATGTTATATTTCACATCCTTACCCATATACTGAACAGGTGATTGTAACTAATCACTGACATAGCTAAACTTTAGCACATATTTCTAGTTACATCTTAAATGTCTAAATATCTCGAATAACAATGCTCTGACTRTAGTTAAAGTGTTTCTGCTCTACATGTTAATATAAATGATACTTTGAAGGTACATCTCATTAGGTAAGACACTTTAGAAAGGACAACTTTGAAATTTCAGCTCCAGCATATCACAAATTTCAACTCAATCCAGGCTGTAAACCATGACAAACCTGAAGATAACAGTGCAATGAAAATTGCAAATGGTCTTTAACAAAAAAGGTGGGAAAAAACATTGTTTCAGTAGTTTTAAGCTTCACAGACACTTATTTTTAAATTARAATTGCTTTTTACTTCTTCGTCAAGTACAAGTGGCTGAGAAGAACATCAACACCATCATAAAAATAAGTAATGCAAGTAACTCCAAAAGTTGCTTTTCACAGAGACTTCATGTCTAATGGGATGGATGTCTGTTATCTCTTATAATTAGAAAAAAAAAACCACATATACAAACTTAGCAGAAAATTTCCTCTCTGTTACAACAGCATTGTTAAGTAAATACTGAAAATCATGACGAGGGAAGAGTCCCCCTTCAGCGCCCTGAGACTGTCAGGAACCATTCCAGAAGCAAGAAGTCCACTGCCTCGTTCCAAACTGCTGCCACTAGGCACCAAGACCAAGCCCAACTTCTCCAGAAGGGATAGAAACTGACCTCCTTGGTTTACGGCATTACCTTTCTGGCTAAATTCTGTGTTTTTAATTTCCACATGTTTAACTGRACTTAATAAGGAAACAAGAACATTTTCTTTGCTCCTCCATGTTATTCAGACCTGTTGAGTCTCTCATACTAGGTGCTTAGCAAAGGTTTCACAGGCACTAGAGCTTATTTAGCAGTTTATGACCCCGACACAGCAGGGCAACATTGCTCTCCACCCTCTCTAACCTCCCGCTGCCTCATGACAGTTGTGCAGATCCCTCTCCTCCCTTTGCCAGCTCCARAGCTTCACCCTTCACCAAACTGTTTAAAGTAAGAGACCACTAGCTGCTTCCCTGTGCTGGTTTTGCCTTTCTGCAGAAAGCGATGCAAGGACCAGAGCAGGTACAAGGCAGATGGGGAGAGCACACAACCAGAAGCCAAACTCCCTCTTCCTGGTGGTGTGGAGTTGTTGCACCTCCTCATCTCTTGAATCTGTATCCTCAGGCTCAGGCAGCTGGCCCTCACCCACCCAAGGCACAGTGTATTTCAAGTCAGCACTGAGCTAATGTGAGATCCATTTTGCACCTATGAAACCTAAAGCAGTGAAAGATTAGTTTTTCATCCTTTTCCATGTCCCAGAACATAAAGCACTCCTCTGTATTTCACATCTTTCCCTTTACTTCTGAAGCAGCATCAACCCACCTAGAGCTTTTGAGTGCATTCAAAAATAAGTGTTTTGATGARAGGCCTATTTGACCTCTGATGGATATTTCCCTTCCAATCATTCCCTTTTTCCAATTGCAATTCAGCTGAGGCTGCATTTGGTCTAAGTTGTTATTTATTGCTCCACAACAACTCACTTAACAATAGGTGAGTTATTAACTATTGACTGACACCAAATGCAGTCTCATCCTCTTCTGTTAGTCRTGCAGCCTGCATAAACCATTTCAAGAGTAAGACAGAAAGGAGCACAGAAAGGGTGCTATTGCATGGCAGAGCATCTTGACTCTCATTTACTTCATGTTTGGAAATTAAACAATAATCAAAGCAAGTTTGAATGCACAGTTCCTCATAAGAAACCAGTTCATAGCTAGGAGAATTGGTCTTAGAGTATTGTTTTCTGGAGGCCTGAAAAGCCCGCTCAGTGTTGAGGGATCTTTCAGAAAGAATTCCTGCTCCAAGCTTATTAACATTTAAAATCTTCTTTCAGGACAAAAATATCACATGCGAAGTGACATGAAAGACATGAAGCCAGCCATTGTTTTTTCTGCCATGGATGGATCATCTGTAATTGCAAGACAAGGTTCTCATAAAGCAATAAGCAGTGGAGACCTCAAAAAAGTAGTGTCTGCCGGGTTAAGATCAGTTAAAATTCTCTAAGTGGCTTTTATGAAGCATCAGCTTTCCCTATCTCTAACATACATGAAAATCAYACACTGAAGAGCATTTGCTGTTAGAAAGCTAGGTTACAAGTTTTTAGCTACCCTCTTTATTCACAAAGGGCAGATAAGTATCAGTGTTGGCTAATGCAAGTGATACATTCTGCAAGAGCTACCTGTACATGTTGCACAACTCTAAATTCACGAAGCATCTTCCTGAGTAGCTCAATAAAAATCTCTGCTCCAGGCTACAGCAATGGTCAAAAAAATCTAATCAAACAACTGGATGCCTAGAAAATGTGATAGAAAATACTGAAATTAGAATAATGTCCTCAGATGAATATTACTCCTTCAGAATRTAAAGAAAGACTGAACAGCCTAGCTGCAAAGAAAGGTGAAGTTTTAAGCTTCAATTTTTACTCAGTCTACAGAAAGGCATAGAGCTTGYAGAAAAAAGTGCGAACTGATGGTGCCCTGATTTTAAAATCGCTTGGTCCCCTCATTACAGCAATCAGTGTGAACGTWCGCGAGGAACACAAACCCGAGGCTCTGTCAGCATCTGCAAGCTCTACTCATGCTCTCAATCTTACAGGCAGAACATTTTATGGCTCAAGCTGTCTGAAATAGATACTGTGGACAGCAGCAYAAATAGTGAATTTGTCAAGAGAGCTGACACTGCATTCAGCACATCTGTAATTGCAATCTGGCCCCTACCAGAAGTAATTCCAAGCACCACTTAGGAACAATATTTTTCTCCCCCCCTTTCTATTTTTAAAGAAACTCAGGGAAAGTCTCTTCAGATGACTCAGCGCTTCTCGCTGCTGCATCCAACCAGACTGAGAAGCTGACCCATATGTGCATGCACACCCACACGCAACTGGAAAATATAGCAGYTGCTGCCCATGTTCCTGCTGGATAAGTAGGGTCCTCTCAATCTCTGCTGTGGCACTTGGTGAATAATTTCAGAAGGAAAAGYGTTTTGCTGCAGCAATCTGGTAAACCCCTTTTCCCATTGCAATCCCGTTAGCGTTCTGCCTTCCTAGGGCTGCTGCACCACCAGGGAAACGCTAACTGCTTCACCAACCAGAAGGAGCTACAGAGCTTGTCAGAGAGTATAGATATCTAGGCCATCACTTTCATGAAAATCACAAAATAAAAGCATTTACAGCTACATTTATCAGCAGTCTCTGAAAGCACAAAGAGGAAATGTCAGAAGCTTTTCTCTCCAGAACTGCTTTTGGATGAATACAACATTTTCACTGGAGGAAGAAGAGTCTTACAGGAAAAAGTAYTTTTGCTATCACACCTGGCTAGCACACAATACACATTTATCTGTTAAGATATGGTCAAGACAGAATTTTGGTATGGGTAACTTAATCRCCATGTTCCTGATAGAAAGGCAATCGCAGGCTGTTAAGGCTCAGAGCAGGTGCCAGAGACCTACTAGCTATCAATATGTGCTTAAATCCTGCAGTACTCAGTGGCAGGTAGACGTAAGTGTTTACTGAATTGAGGTCCTCAGTATATATATATATATAGCATTCAAATGGTAGCAGACTTTAAACACATCTATTCAATTTAGGATAACATATAWAAAAAAAATGCTACCTTAAACATAAAATCTCTGCTTCCCTTCCACCAGTGAAGTTGTAATTTTTAGCTTGCGTATTTAGATTCATGCATTCTGAAACTTGATTTTGTTATTATGCACCTTCACACTGGCTTTTGTTTAAAACTGCTTATTTACCGCCCCACTGCATAAGATCACAACTGAAGCTAAAGCAAACACTTGATCAAAGCTGAAGTTGTTTTGTAGACAATGACAAGAACACTTAGAGAATTAAAGCATTTAAGAAAGAATAAAGTTACCCAATTAAAGAAAACAAAAAAGTATACACTAGGAAGTTGTTACCAGTTATTGTATTTTCTATTCGAATGGCATCCTGTTCTTTTCAGCTTTATGAAATGAATTGCTGCCCTGGCCTATGCAGAACCAGGGCCACACTGCAGACACTCAGACCCACAATTTCGTGTACCACAATTGCCACCCTATCATAGAAAAGAAAATTCTAATCTTTTTCAGGTAAATTGTTTTGCCAATGTTTTTATTTTTTAAACAAATACTACAAGTTTTTTAAAGACACAAATCAATGACTACTATAATGAGTTTCAGTATAGCAGTTCCAATGCCAAGAAGCAATTATGGTTTATTAGATTTGCTATTTTACTGGAAATACCCACACTGATGATAAATTGTTACACTATTCTGTCTGGATGCTAGACCACATCCAACATTAGAAGAAATGACRAATTTAATTAGACTAGCTGTGATGTCATGCCAGCTCCTTGCACTCAACAGTACCATCTTCCCCATGATAAAACAGGAAATATCTGAAAGTTTTGACTCCATAGAGCTAATGAAATAAATTAAGGTTCAAATTTCTCCAGAGAGAATTTTTTAATACAAATTTAAATTYTAAAATTCTGAATTGCTACCTTTCAGCCATATTTGCTCCACAGTTTTTTTAACTGTGTATCTTTTGTAATTATGGACAAGCATACCTGACTCACAAAGATAGTCTCTAATCATTTTTGTGATCTTTTTTTGTTGGGAATATGGCATTACCATCAGTGAGAAACACTGCAGTGCATACAAGTTTGAAACAAGTTGAGCAAGCCTGAAGTAGTCGCCTCTTTCACAACTTGCAAGCTCTTTCCCTCTTTGCTGGTCATGCCGAGGCCAGCTGCCCCCAGTCCCCCCTGTGCCTCTCTGGTCACCGCGCCATGYGGTGCCCCTGGTGCACTGCTCTCTCCAGTGCCCGTGCAGCAGAGCTGACCCCCGATGTCATCTGTGAGCAGGAATTTGGTTGTTCACACACAGGTGGCTGCAGATATCTCTCTCTCTCTCCCAGAACCTTACTGACACCAGAAGACCACCACCCACTGCCAACAGAAATCTCAGGAGTGGCACAGTTCAACATTTGTTAGAGGCTTCGAGGGGGGAGAGAAGCACCCAAAGCACACACACATACCTTCCTGGCTCCATTTTGAGGCAGCGCTGCCGTTCCAGGCTTGGCTCAGCCCCATTCCAGGCTTGGCTCAGCCCCTGCTGCCGACCTCCCAAGGCCTGACTGCACAAAGCTGCCTGAGAGGGGCTCATAAACCCCAAGCCCTCCCCGTGCTCCCCTCGCCTGTGCCACCCTGGAAAGCCCCGGTGCTGCTGGAGGTGGCTAATGACGCAGCTGAGGTCAGCCCTGAGGGGATGGCCATAACCTCACCAGGGTGTTAGATGGCAGCAGCCCCTTAGGGGTAACCGGGGAAGAAGAACCCCGAGCTAGCCATYGCCGCAGGCATGGCTGCGAAAGAAGCGTTGCTTTCCTAAACTTAGTTCCCAAAGAAAAGGGATGTCCGAGAATCATCAAAGAACTGACAAAAAATGAAGGAAAAGTAAAATTAAAAAAGAAAATCAGCTTACAGCAGAGGTGGTGGGGAGGTGGTGACCTGCTGGGGAGCTGCTCCTGGCAACGCCTGGGCTGCCGGCTCTCGCATGCTCACCTACCACCTTCTCTTTTTACACTTGTGACTAAAAGTTTGAGTGTTTTTAGTCAARCCTTGTCCCAGGTGTGCATGCCCGGATGCTGGCTGCAGGCGAGAGGCGAGGTCTGTGAGGCGAGGCTGGGGCTGCCCCGTGACGGACACAGCCGGTTCCAGCCGGTTCCGGCCGGTTCCAGCCTGCTGCACCATGGTCCCAACACAGGGCACAGCTGAGCCCATCAGCAATGCAGGTGGCCCTTAAGAAAGGGAAAAACTCCACAAAGGCGGTGAGGAGCGAGGAAAAAATTGTGAGAAACAGCCCAGCGAGTGCCCAGGTCTGAGGAGGAGGAGGAGGAGGAGGAGGAGGAGGAGGAGGAGGGCGGGACAGGTATTTCCCTGCAGCCTGTGAAGGGACACCGGGGGAGCAGACACCCACACTGCAGCCCATGGAGGACCCCACACCAGAGCAGGTGAACATTCCCTGAAGGAGCTATGACCGTGGACAGCCCATGCTGGAGCAGGGAAAACGTGTCAGGAGGAAGGAGTGACAGAGAGGAGCTGTCACGGACTGACTGCAACCCCCCAGCTGYGCAAAGTTCGTCTTCAACGTGCCAAAATGGTGGATGTCTTACTTCAATTCATTGACTGAATTATTTACAGCACGATTTGTTTCATCCCCCCCCTCCCAGCTGTTAGAGTCACACCATTTAGGATGATTGGCCCTGCTGTCTTTCCAGCGGGCCTTTATTCACTGCACTGTAGGCTGTGGTTCTGGCACAATTCAAAATGGACAGGAGCCAGCTCAGAGCGTGCTTGTATGGCAAACCTCCGAGGAGCACATGCGTTGTAGCGCTTCAGGGGGTAGGAGTCTTTCCTCATATCAAAAACCCCGGCAGATTTCTAGGGAATTTATTTCTGTTAAATAATGAATTTCTGAGATCACAGGCAAGAAACAGCTCATGCCATAAGCTGGTCAGATTTAATCAGAAGCATTGATCAGAAGATAGYTTCGGTCACAGGGGCTGAAATATTTCTTTCTAAACATCTTTAGCTCAGCCGACTTTTGCCGAATCTTCAGCCTGGCTCCCGGAGCAGGGCTGATATCCAGGCAAACCTTGCCAGGATCCTTAGATCTAAGGCAGATCTACCACAACACAAATTTCCTCTGAAAAGGGATGTTATCTCCAAGTCCTGTCAGCCTTTCCAAGACTTTTTMATTTCTGCCATACGCTCAGGAAAATGGGCTTCCAGCTCTGCAAGTTAGAAAACCCCACGAGTGTTGAATGGAGTTGGGCTCCAACAGCTTCCAAATTCTTGYGCAGGGGTAGGACTGAGGCTGGAAAGGAGCCTCCTTTATTTGGGTGTTTGGGTTTTTTCCTAGAATTTCCRATTGGTAAGAAATTTTGAAAGTTTGCAGGTTTTCTTCACTTGGGATTGAAACTATATATCAAACCCACACAGGCAGAAAAAATCCTGGCAAATCTCTGCCTAATCTATCCTTTAAACCTCAGCAATGGAAATCCTACAGCCTTTTTCACAGCAGTTCAAATGAAAGAGAGACATGGAGAAAGAAGAAAATCCTTGCCCATGACCCCTTCACCAAGGGAGAACGACAGACTAGCCAGTTGCCAGTCTCAGAAGTGTTGATTTGGGCTATATTTTAGCACACCATGATTTATTTTGAGCATCCTCATAGARTCAGAGTGCCATCGTGCTTAGCTAGCCCCGAAGTACAAACGTCTTCCTAATGCCTTGGTCCCCCTTGCTGCAATTTAAGTCCAGCACTTTTTCCTTTACCTGTCATATCCCTGGAAACACTTTCTTTCTCTTTGCAATATTTTTCTCAGCTATATATTAGGGCTGAGATCTTCCATTGATCCTCTCTTCTCTACAGGACGCAGATATAGCACCTCAGTCTTTGCTCATACATCTCTCACTTTCGGTAGCTCAGAACTCCCCTGGGCAAGTCCACTTCATATTACGAAGGACGSCACTAAGTACACCAGTGAGACCTTCCCAGACCGCTGTGTACACACTACTTCAAACATTTTAAATGCCACACTCCTCCTTAAGTATTGCAGTATTTGCTATTTTTAGGGGGGAAAGGAGGGGTGCAAGAGTATGATATTCGTGATTTCCCTGACATAGCAGAACAGCTGGACTATAACTCAGTGTGGCTCAAAGATCCATTTTATAAGCATCGTTTGTCACCTGCTTTCCACTTTCTATAACAATTTCTTTTTAAATTTCAGGTGACTAAAAAACTCACAGTTTAGCTTCCTACTCCCTCTCCACACAGGATACTTTGCTTTGCACAGGATACTCTGTTATCCCTTGAAGGTGAATAAGAAAAAAATTGTTTAACTAATGCTAAGAAAGAACCATGCAGCCCCAAGAATGCTAAGTGTTTTAAGAGAAATGGGACAGAAAAGAGAGAGGAAGGTGATGATCCAAAGTTCACTTTTAAGCCTCTGTAACACGTTCTTCCTCACCAGTTTTTTTATTCGCCATTTCAACTACATAGAAACCAGTTTCACAAATAATTTTTTCTAATTGAAAGTTTTGTGCTCATCCTATGGCCCACCCCTGTAAACAGACGCTGTAAACAGAAAAACTCTCCAAATTTCATGCTGCTGCTGAAACCTCACACACACTGAAGGCTATTTACATCAAATAACCCAAAAGCCAATGCTCAGTGTTGCTAATGGGGCTCTGCGTGACTGAGACTCTCGAGGACCCCCACGGAGTTGCTCCCCAGCTCTGCAGAGCACTTGCACAGAGGCTTCCCCAGCTGCTCAGCTGAGACTGCTGCCACATCTTGCATGGTTCACAGCAAACGAGCTTACAAAACTTTCCTTGAAAGTTTCTCGAATTACCAAGCTCTGGCCAGTTTGCAAGACCAAGATGAGCTCTGTAATTGCTGCAGAAGTCAGCCATATTGAACTGTTGAGATTGACAGCAGCTGAGAATATCAGAGAATTTTTCTTTTGTCGTTCAATAGGAAATATCTCTGTGTATCTGCTCGGTAACCGCAGGCATTACGTTGGGGCTTGGCAAACTGTCTATGTCTTGGCCCAGACCAGAGAACAGAAAGCAAATCCTGGCAAGGACTCCAGGGCAGCATCTGTGCAAGCCACATCCGCAGAGTTAATGAACTCAAGGAGTGAAACTCTTAAAGGAATGAATATCCCAAAATTAATGAAATTTTTCATTTCATTAGGAAGTGAATACTCTTCTTTTTATTCTACATCATTGAAACCATAAAGGCAGCCCCTATGGAAACGGAAGACTCATCTGAGAAACTGATTTCATCTTTATCCATTATCTTTCTAAAAGCAGCATCTTAGTGCCTGTGCTTTGAGTGTTCTCCAGAGAGCCAACGGGATTTCTTAATGGACTCTGTGCCGGGCTGTGGGAGGATGGTATTTATTTCCTCGCATAGCTTCACCTAATGTTATAAATGTAGCACTGCAGCTGAGGAAAGATGGAAGTTGTCAGTTATTGCCTTGCATATATGGGAATCTCTCTTTTTCAGTGCATTTGGGTGGGTTTCCTGCCAGAGAGAACTCCAGTCCAAATTTCTGTGTAATATTTAAAACATAATTGTRTTTAACAAACCCAGCCAAAAGTGGCAAGCTATGCAACAGTRAGGTAAAGCCCAGACTTGTTTCCAAACAAGCCCTGGGCTGGTTGAGCCAGGYAGCTCTCAAGAGCTGTGCCCGAGGATGCGTCCGGCAGGATGGGGTGTCACAAGGAGCTGCGGAGTGGCTGCGGGAGGTGCGTGRGGCCCTGGCAGGGCCGGGGACTGCCAGAGGTGAAGTTTAAAGGAGAGTTTTGGCAGCCTCTGTGCCTGCTTCCAGCATTGTTGGTCTCAGTGCCAGCCTCCATCCCTGGACCCCTCGCAGGAATGGGGAGAGCAGCCTGGTCCCGTTGTCCCCAGTCAGCGGTGTGATGGGGCGCGGGGAGGTTTCGGTGCTGTGAGGAAGGAGGGAGGCAAGAGTGGCCTCGCATCTGATTACAAAAGTCTGCAGGTCCAGCCTGGCCACTTGTGCTGTGAGTAATTAAATACCGCTCTGTTACCTCTCTATAAAGCCCAATACTTTCTGTTTAACCGAAGATGTCCACTCTGGGCTTAAGACAACTGGTTGTGATTTGAAAGCATTGAGAGACTGTGAATCAGCTGCTTCACTTGGTAATTTGTTCCAGTGATTAATCATCCTCACTGCTAAAAACTGTGCTGGATTTCTCATTTGAATTTATTTGGCTTCAGCTTTCAGCTATTCATTCTTTTTATACCTTTCTTTCCCTGAGCCACTTAACTCTATAGTAACCATTACTTTTTCCCYGTGGATTTCCACCGTAATCAAGTTACCTTTCCATCTCCCTTTTGATAATCTAAACAATTTAAACTCTTTAAGGCTGCCACTTTCAGATGGAGTCTAAATAATTCTGCAGCCTGAAATTCTGTGTACAGCTTTTTTTTCTATATCCCCAACAGTGTTCTTCAACATCCTTTTTAAAATATCAGCCTCATTAAAATCAGATTAAAATGTATTTTGCCCAAATAAGCCCTGCCTCCCAAGTGATCTGCATGACTTTAATAGATTTCTCCTTCCTCATGTTAGTTCTCGCTTTGCACCAGACACAGGTTTATAGTCCGTGTTGTTATATTTACTTTGATGAAGTGCGGTAGTGCCGGGGGGTGCTCCTCTCCACCCACCCCAGAGCCACCTGAGGCGGGTGGCAGCTCTGCATGCAGCGCTTTAGCATTGCACGCTTAATAAGATCCCTCGTGACATCTGCCTTTTTCCCAGCCTGATTCTGTGAAGCTGTGACCTATCCGTCCCGTGACAGCGCGATGAGGGACTGCCCGGGGTGGTACCTGACCCTGCAGAGTGCAGCCGGCCGGGCCAGGCGAGCTGCAGCCCCCTGCACTCCTCTGGATCAKCTCCAGCTGTCCTTCCTGTCTCACAAGAGCCATTAGGTGTATGTAGTACAACGGTATTTACACTCCTCTACATTTGTCGAGGTATTTTCTATGCAGGCAGCATAATAAATAAAACAAGCAAGGCACGCAACACAGGGTTTTTGCTGATGTGTCTTTGGTGCAGTCAGAGCTCCCATTGCTGTATACCAATACCAGTTCGCCCATGAGGAGATGTGAAATGAGCAATTGTAAAGCTGAGATCAACTTCAGCTGTTCAACATTTTGCAGCTCTCCTTTTTTAAACCACCATAGGTATCGTATTTTTTCATCACAGTACTTCTACAGGTGCCTTATCTTTTTTTCTTTCCAATAGTGTTGGTGTGTCCAGCTTGTTGAAGATAAAAAAGCTCAGAAATAGTTCCTTGACTGACTTTAATAACCTAGCTAAAATTGCTATTTACAACACMAGAGTGACACCAAGAACACAAAGGCTGGGGGATGGCAGAAGGGTGGTAGCGAACTCATCGCTCTCTGCTGCTGCCATCTCTCCTTCACCCCCACCACTTCGTGCAGTCCCGCCCGCTGCACCTGGAGCAGCGGTTTTTGCAGACGCAGTGATGGCCATGGCTACAAGCTCGACCTTCTGGTCTTCAACTATGTAAAAGAGGAAATGTGGATTCCACGCCCTGATGTCTCCAGGGCTGCAGACACAATCCCAATGTGGTTCGTATTTATAATTCAAAGGAGTTTTGATCGTCTCTGGGGGAATTAAGGCAAATGGGGTTACAATGAAAGATCTGTTTGTATTTTCAGAATGTGCCTTGTGAAATCCCTCCCAGGATTCACCTTTATGCATTCCTTGAGTCGGGAGTGAGTAATGTGACTTAGCTTCTACATTTTATGGGATCTGCAACTGCAGAATTAGAAACCAGAGCCAAAATAAATAATAAAAATAAAACAAATGCCAGAAAGACACTATTGCCATTCTGAGCAGAAGGCAGCTCCTGTAAATAGGAGTGCCAGGCAGAGCCTGCTGGGCTTCCTCGGGGAAATAACAGGACAGCATCTTTCCATGACTGAAATCATCTGGGAAACCGCCTCTGTAGGAAGCTCTCTACAGCTCCTTGTTTCTCGTTTTGTCTTAAGTTAGGGCAGACGTTACTCAGGGACCTGCCATAGCTTATAATTTGGCAAATAAAGGATTGTGTGTGTGCGGAGCCRAGTGGCTGGCAGAGAAGCAGGTACCGGCAAGTGTGAAAATGGGCAGCGGTGGCTGGTTTCTGGCCACGCACACCCTCCTTTCTGGTGCACAGGGGTCGACACTAAGCAACGCCTGAGTTAATATTTCGGTTTTTATAACTAAAGATAATAGAAAAGCCTCACCTGACCTTCTGGGAGAGGGGAMGTTAATACTTTAGGAGTTATTTTTTTGGAGGCAAACATAATATCGGAGAAACCCTCGCCAAATGCCAAGTTTTCTTCATTGCCTCTTCCCTGGCTGGTGGCTATGCAGCACAGTGCAGCAGGCGCGGGGTCCATTGCTCCCACCGTGCGGGGAAAGCACTGGTACAGCGCCGGAGGACACACGATACAGCCAACTCAGCCCTCAGCGTGGCAAGCAATTTTAAAGCAGATGGTCTGAAGTACCGTACAGTATTAACACATTTTAACTCTCTCTCTTTCCTTCCCTCCCCCTCCAACCACACATCTGTAATAATTTTACGGTTTTATTTGCTAATGGAGTCAAAGCGACCAAGAGCAGCAGCTTTAATGCTGGATGAAACGCACCTCCTCTGGAGTGCTGAGTGTGTGAAACAGCACGGGGGAGCGCTGAAAGTCAGGTCGGTCTTTCTGTAAGGTACCTGTGCAGCGAACTTGACATCCACGGCTAGAAACGTGTGAGCTGACAGATAATATATTTACCTTTTCCCTATCACTTTGCAATAAAAGTCTGAACAGTTTTAGTCTTTCAAATACMAATGAAACATATTTTTTTAACAGTTTGGGAACTTCTTTCTGGTTTTATTCTTTTTCCCGGACAAGGACTCTTCTTCTCTCTGGTACTTACTGGAATTGATTTTTAATTCAAATTATTCCACCTCTAGGTCATCCTGTCAGCTTGAGAGGTGTGGCCATTACATTTCTGCCTTCTCAAGTTTGGAACATATTTTTCATTTTCATTTTTCATTTCAAAATTAGCTCTCTTTGGTCCCAGAAGAGCAGCGGTTACAAGAAATGCACATCTTGAGCAGCAGAAAAGCAAAAAGTGGCATTAAGTGAAGCCCTGGCAGAAAGCCTGGGGAGTGCACCGGTGCCCCACCGCTGTGTTTTGGGGCGGCTCGTTTGTTTGCAGCTAATCGGGCCAAAATTCAGGGAGCTCCCTGGGATGGAGGAAGRTGGCTGTAGTGAGGGGAAAACAGGTCTATAAAGGAGAAGCCGCATTGCAGAGACACTGATTTGCTGTGATTTCCCTTTGGATGCAATGATAAGATCAATAGTTTGATGTGTTCGGGCAGGTAGTTCCACTTCATTTTTATTTTTGTTTTTTTTTTTTTTTTTTATCCAGTCCAGTTCAGATTTTCCATTAAAATCTGATTTCTGTTTGGGATGGAAATTTCTGCTGAACTGATGAACTTGGAGTTTCTTCCTTTTTTGGTTTTGAATGTGGCCAGAGCTCTGCCTCTCCAAATGCTGCATGCTTTCTCCTGTCTAGTTCCCATTTATTCTTCTGCCTCTATGCAGGCTGGTCGCCTTTCACATTTTGGAAATTGCTTTAGATGCAAATAAATCCATTTGTGGCTCCGCACTCAGGATTTTAAAAGTTACTAGAAAATTCAAAGTAATATATGACAGATCTGAGCCTTTGCTGCTGATTCACATAATTGTTTTTAGGGGTTTTAGTTTTCTCATTTTCTTCTTTTATTAACAGATGTTCTCTTCCATTTTAAAGGGCCTCAAAATGTTAATTGTTTAAAATACCAAGCCCGATCATTCTTTATCCTCTCTATGTTTTTCTGCTTTTTCTTTCACCAAGATCACCAGCCAGYACACAGCATATTTAATTCTCTCTGTAGACCTCAGTCATAGATTAGTAGACTGATTCCTTTCACATAGCATGCTGAGATTTAGAGAAATAGAATTAAGCAGAAAACATTGGACTTGACTTTAAATAGGGGTTCGGACACAAAAACAAGTTACCCTGGCTTGGAAAGTTTACAAGGAGCAGCTGGGCTGCAGGAACTGTTTATGTCCATGCTTTTAGCATGAGTCAAACRGGAGGATATTGATTTAGTTTCATCTGCAAGAGGGAATGATGAGCAAAGTCCAACTATCTGGTATTTCCAGTGGGCTCAGACCATGCACACAAACTGTAGGCACAGCTCAGCTTGGGCATAGCAACTTCTTCATTTATGGTCCCATTTTGCTGCCCTTGAACCCCACATTGTCATTGGTTCAGATGGAACATTTTGGATGGGCTGTAGGGCATATTGTCTTAATTGTGTTTTATCATTAAATACATGTTTGTGCTTGAGCTTCCTGTAGGTTTCTAGGCAGGTGAGCACTTCCAAGCTGAAACCAAATGAGGGGCTCTGAATGACCACCTGGAAGGTCCTGGCTCCAAAACGTGCCTCCAACCACAAGCCCCAGAGCCACAGGACACTCCACCTAACTTGGAGCCATGGGCAGGTATCTACACTTGAAAAGGGTAAATATCTTCCTTTTCTCCTCGGTTACACTTCTCAGACCCATTCACAAGGGCCAGAGCACATCTCTGTGAGGAAAGGCCCCAGGGTAGCAGTTACACAGACATCAGCTTCTTCCTACTTAAGGGTTTTTCTCTAAGTATTCAGAAATCGCATGAAGAAATGTTTTTGGCTGTTGAAAACTGCTGAAGGTGGCCCAGTGAGCAGGCAGCAGCAATGATGTTTTGCCCCTGTGTTTCCCCACTCCTGCCTTCCCAGCTCCTCRGACATGTCTGTCGCACAGCATTGGAAAATGAAGGGGGTTTCCTCACCCCCACAGGCATGTTTGTGAGTCTCAAATAAAGGTTTTGCAAGRCTTGCATGGAAAGCACTAGAGAAATTCAAAGTCCTGTCAGTGCTGGGGCACAGGCTGACTGAGGAGATGACACACAGCCCCAGGGCTGCCTCAGRGAAGGGTTTCTTGTGCCCTCATTCCCATCTCTATCCATGTTGCAGCTCCAGCAAAGAGCCCTGGGATAAACACGACTTGGGCCTTTAATAATGCACAGCTTACAGAGAGCAAGACAGCAACCTTGTGTGCCGTTTCCATTTCAAATGGTGCTTCTTTTCTTTTTTCTCCTTCAAGTTGAGGGGCAGAGGCCGGTGTAATGCTTCCCTGGCTGATAGCAGGATGGTTTGGCGATGGGGAGGGGTCAAACGCAAAGGCTCAACACCCCGCGCTGGGGTCAGCCAGAGCGATGTCAAACAGCAGCCTGGGAAGGTGGTGCAGAGAGGCTTGGACCTGCTTTCTTCAGTTCCGCCAGGAATTCACTGCTCTTGTTTCCGTGTGATCGGATTTGGCGTATGAGGCGCTGGCACCTTGCCATCTTAGGAGGCTACTCCGTGCAGCAATGATATCAAGGGCTCCCTTGAGGGGTGATTCCAGGGCATCTGAGACATCCTCAAGGCAGATGTGGCACAGGACCCAGGGATACCCACCCGGCTGAAGGCGTAGCACGGTGCCCCAGGCAGCATCTCAAATGGTACCAGATACCCATGTTTAAGCAGCTGACCTGAGCGGCCGCCTTGCAGACGTCTGCCTCACTGGACTGTAACATGGGAGCGCAGTTCCCAAAAATGCACATTTTACACCTTAACATCATTCAACAGTCATGTTGGAATATAAATTACAAATCCAAGTGATGACTTTGCCTGTCACTATTTAGTCACACTAAAGGCAAGACCTTTCAGCTAGGCCAATTAAGGCCCAGTCTGGTTACTGCCTGCAAGTCATTTCTTTTAGGATTTCAGCAATGGGCCTGGCTGCCAAGTGACATTTCTGAGCACTTTTTTCTAAGCTGAGGCATTCTTTGATGATCCAAGCCACCCTGCGAAGGCATGAGCAATAATCCGTTCAAAGACATAACCCTCCTTTTCTCTGAAATGTTGTTGGTGGTTTGTTCGTTTCTGAAGGAAAACAGCAAGAACTACAACATGACATATAGTTTATTAATTTTTGGACATATTATTTAAATAGATTCCTGAGCATATTCTATCTCTTGAAGTTTTTTATTAGCTGGAATTATTTTCATTATTTAAGAAAATCTGCATGTTGAATTGTGGTTTTTTTCCTAGTTATTTAAACTCCAAATGAATTTCACTGTTAACTTTCCTGATATTCATTTGCTCAGTATGAATGAATGGCACAGATGTCCTGTCAACTGTTCCCTGCTGCTGTAAAATACATGCAGCTTCTTTGTAACATGGACCGACTCACTTATTCTATAAGGGTGAGGAGAGATCCGTAAGAGGATATGTCTGAGTGACTAAAAGCCAAAAGCCTTCACTAGCTGTCTCTAATCACCAGCACTGCACTTGGTCAGTGTAGAGCTGGGAAAGAGGCAGATAATAAAGAAAAGGGGACTTAACCAAGACACGTGGTCCTAGCTGAGGTCTTCCTTCAGCAAAGATTTCTCTTCATGCATTGCTTTCCAGATCGCCTTTTCAAATAAGTGGGGAAGACCAATGAAACTGCTTAGAGAAAAACCTGGAGGCAGAACAGGATTTATTAAAAATGCCACACCCTGCCCATTGCTTGTACCTGCACCTGGGTCAGCCCATGCCACAGGCAGTGGTATCAAATGCTACAGTCACTTCTTGGGATTTTCTGGATGTTATTTCAGCTGGCTGTAGAGAGGGGAGTTCAGAGACAACTCTTCCAAATTCTGGAGGTGATCAGGTGTGAAGTTTGAGTCTGTTTCATAGTTGGGAGAGAGCAGAATAATATACTGCTTTCTGTATAATTCTGCATAATACTATTTTTCTATCTATCTATCTCATTCTGTGAGCTACAGCATCTCTCTTAATTATTACTGCAGCCCAAGAAATCCTCACTTCAAATCTTCCCCCGTCACTCTTCTCTGTCATGTCTACACCAGTSTACACCAGCCTATATGTTATTGTCTCTTTAAGTTTGCTAGGCAGGACTTCATCATGTCTTACACAGTCCTCCACATCTCTCTCATATGATCCTCTTGTTTTATTTCACATCATTTATTTTGTATTTCCAAGCAGTTGCCATTTCTGTTAGTCCCACTGTTTTACATTATCCTCCTGACGTGACTATATGATCATCCTACTGATTATATTTCACCTTCTGCTTTCCCCAGTTTTTATGTTTTTCAACATTTTAATTTATTTTGCTGGCAAGGTTTTGGTATCAATTCACCAGATAATTCTTGCTGCCACCACCTGCTATTAACATGGGTTAGGTGACTACATACCTTTGAGAACTTGAGCCCTAATTCCCTCCAGTTTTAAGGGCAAACAAGCAGCTCAGGGCTGTYTGGGAGCCCTGATGCCTTCAGAGGGTGCCTGCACTGGACTGGGCGGTAGAAATCTGCAGTATGTTGAATGAAGAAAAGAATGAAAAGAACAAACATATCATGTTTATTACAACAGTAACGATATCACAGTCGGTAYGTGTTGCCTTATTCCAGATTTATAGCTGGGATCTGTGAATGCCCCAGGGCTCAGCATGCAATCCCAAAGACATTCTATTTGCATGTACTCTGCATTCTATAAATAAAAAATGGAAGTGTCAGAGAACCAATTTGAAACACTCTGTTATTAAGCAGTTACCGGCAGATCTTGTGCTTTTCGGTCATCAGTCTCCTACAAGCTCTCCCTGGATGTTGTGACAAGCTGTAGATGTTCTAGCTTTGGTGCCAGACTGAAAACCAAAGCAAAAGAAAAAAAAAAAAAAAAAAGAGGGGGAAAACTTATCTTTAAATCTGTGTGTCTTAAGATAAAATCCTGCCTGCAGACAGACCCAGCCTGGCAGAAGGAGTGATGGCTAAGCCCCATTTCCTTCTGCGAACAACCACTTCACTGACAACCTTAGACATGCAGCCCTACGCACCAAGGGACACTGATGGTCCATGAAATTTGAGCCTGTATCAATGATACATATAATTTCCCATCCTTGAGTTCCAGATAGACATGATTCATAAAGGATAGGTTTTGCAGTTAGCAAACAGAAACAAAGCCAGTGTAAACACAAAAAGGACGATTTTTTACCCATCCACTCTYTTTCTACAGAGATTCAGGACCTGAGAGATGATTAAAGCAACACAAGTTTATTACTCGGGCRGAAAGCATGAGGATATTCATTCCCTCTGAGGTGTAAAGCATGCAGAGGAAAGAGTGATTCCTCCAAGGTCTCTGAGCAGGGCCCTCTCTCATACCTCCATCTCCTTTTCAAGCTGTCCGTGCCCTCCCCAGCCCGGCTAGCTCTTACCTCTGGCCAGGAGACACAGGACCGTCGTTCCTGCAGCACGTCTCCACAGGAGTGGGCCCGCAGGAGTGGGCTGACAACCAGCTCTCCCTCYCTTTTCCCTGACACCAGCAAGGTTGAAGGTTAACATCCCCTTTCATGGGGGCTGCCAACTTGGAGAAGAAAACCAAGTGACCCGGAGGGAGGTCSCTGCAGCCTCGCTGATGTCCTCCCCATGGTTACCTGTCCCCTGAAGCTCTCCACCCGCAAGACTTGTCCTCTACTTTGCTGTCCCTTTTTCTGCTGATTTCTCCCTTACCGGGATTTTCTGATTTCACTTCTGGGCATCACACAGGTTCATGTCAACTAGATAACCCACAGATATAYGATGTATTTAACCACTACAGTCAGCTCCCTTACTTTTCACCCTCTAGAACATAACTTCTATTTTATTTTTTGTTTTCAGCAGAAGGCAGAGCATTGCCGTGCAATGACCTCTTAGAGATGAGTAAATTTATAGCTCTTCTGCCCCTGCAAAGGCGAAAGCAAAAATTTAATTTTTTTTCCTAAAGCAGGACTCTTTGCACTCCATTATGTTAACACTTACCCACTGTCAGGGCCACACTGCACGGTATGAAAGAAAGAAAAGCAATTCCACTGTCACAGGAAATAAAATAATTTGTGCTGTAAGGCACCTCAGTCATTAGGCAATTAATGTGAGTTATTTTTGTGTTTGGGCTGGAATAGAAGGATGAGTCCTACCTCAGTGAGAGCTGAATGTTTGCGTACCCCAGATTTGTTGCCCATGCCTGCGGACATTTCACCATTAAGGGTCACACCTGGCACCTACACAGGTAACAACAAACCAGCTCTGCCAGGCTTGATGACTTGGTCAAGATCTTGSTCTTTACCAAGTGCCTTGAAGCCGTAACCCCCAAAGTTGAGGTGCCAACAGGGAGATGGGTGAGCGGAAGGAAATTTGCCCCTAAACACCTGCTGGCAATCCCTCTGCTGCCATGTCCCATCTCAGAGGGTTTCCATGGTCCAACACCTTCACGGCCTCCCCCTCTGGGGATGGGRCTGCGGCTGCCAGCTGTGCCCGAGCAGGTGGGTGGACAGGGCTTGCGGCCCCAAGGGAAAGCAGCTGAACCTGAAAGCCAGGGGCTAGAAAAATCCACYGTGCAAACACCTTAGCTAGGTAAGTGCCTTTTTGCAAGCACTCCTRGGACTGGGTAAACATGAGCCAAATCCCATCCCTAAACCTGAGCCAAGCCCTGGGCTTCCCAGAGCAGGCGGTCACCAGATGGGCAAGGCCGCAGGGGTGGAGAGCTCCGACTCCCCATTTCCCCAAAATGAGAAAGCAAGGATTGCTTTTCATTTAAGCCATGTCAGGAGCTGGTTTCCAAGGCAGTCCCACCAGCAGCTGCACGGAGAGGAGTGCAGGATCGGCAGGCTACAGCAAGTGGCAGGTGAGAGGGGAGAAGGGGGGAGGTTGCAAACTGCCTTTGTGTCTCATACACGTCTTCACACTCATTTTTTTCACGTGTCAATAGAGAGTCCTACCACATGTGAAATTACCTGCACCCCCACGATCATTTTCCTGATTTACTGTTGGGTTGTCCCAGAAAAAGCACCATCGCAGATGAAGCTGAGAGTTTGAAAATCGCTGGCTTGGGCTTTTTGATTATTATTCTGTTTCCTCTGTGAGAGATGAGCTGCACTCCCAGCTCTGTGTTCTTTATTTGCAGGCGATTCTTACTTAACTGTGCTATTGATCCCAAGATGGATAGGAAGCCGGGCAGCTTAAGCCCTGTCCCCGAAGGTGTGAAAGCTTCATTAGATTTATGAAATTCTCCAGGATACACTGAGGCTCTGCAGTCCATCTAGCATAAAGCCTTTACATTTTACTCACGCTCCCATGATTTGTAGTCCTTGTTGAATTATTATTTTWTTATTATTATTATTGTTTAGACTCAAGGTTTCTCCTCTAGCTCAACAGCATGTGAAA
The DNA here is from genome assembly GCA_030449065.1 of Oceanodroma leucorhoa. Lineage (NCBI taxonomy): Eukaryota > Metazoa > Chordata > Aves > Procellariiformes > Oceanodroma > Oceanodroma leucorhoa. The sequence continues at coordinate 6,742,945 of JASVER010000037.1, read as the reverse complement.
TGCAGTCAATTAATAGATGCAGAGAAGAGCAGTCCACCCCCCATGAGTCTCAGATATCCCATCTCTTAACCTCATCCTAATGCTATAATCTCCCCTTCATGTCCTTTCTCTCTCGCAGGACAGATTTGGCATTTTCCTCCAAGGGAATTAATGAGGCTTCAGGAGCTCTCATTGTTTTCGCCTGGCATAAACAACAGCATCTTTAGAAATGCTCAGAGAAAAGCAAGAAACAATGACCTAGAAGTTAAAGATGCAAATAAAAACTGGCATTCCCTTCTGGCGGCAATGCTCAGAGGGAGCATCACCCGGCAGTGRGGACAGAGCTGGGAGGCAACACACTGCACACCGGGTTTCGGGAAGCAGTGCTGTATACGTAGTGCAGGGCAGCGGCTCCCCAGCGCCCTGCTCCAGGTCTCCGAGCAGAGGCTGGGTTTTAGTCCTCAGTTACCTATTTAAGAAAAGGAAAAGGACTGGATGAGCTACATCAATATGCTGCCTCCTCTCCCCGGCCCCAGAAAGAAGGAGTTGCTGCTCTCATCGCATCTCCAGCACCTGCCGAGTCCCCACAGAGGGTAAGACATTCCTGGGTTGTTTCACTGCCTCTTATTTAATGYAATAATACTGGCTAAAGTGTTAGCGGGGCACCAAAGGGACCGCTTAGGACCAGAATTATTTAATACGTTCCCTCACCACGTGGCTAGGGGACTTAGTGGCAGATTCATGACATTTGTAGAAGAGACTAATTCGGAGGCTGAGTGTCCAGAGAGGATAATGAAGTAGACAGATATGAGCTAAATGAGAGTGGAAAAAGGCCACTTTTTCTATCTAGGAAATATAATCCAAAATATGGGATTTTTATTCAGAAAGAAAGTGAAGCTTGGAAAGCAATAACACAGAAGTAGTCCAAGAACAAGAATGGACAATAAATAAAGCATAAACAGAAACTGATAGATGTCACCAAAACATGACCGTACCTCGGGGCTGTTCCCTGGAACAGCCGCAGGCTCCGCTGCCCCGCTGGGAATACAGGCAGCCGGTGCCAACACTGGATGGGTAYACCGGCGGGATCGGGGGAGAGGATGGCAAGGACTGTTGAGGACCAGCAAGAATGGCCTTAGAGGGGCTACGCAGGAGACATGACAGCTACATGCTTGAAGATTTTGCAAAATGGGAGCATCCAAAGAAATGCAAGCAGGTTTCAATATAGCTGTGTGTGGAGGGAATGTAAAATAGCCAGCTGGAAGACCAGGAGAACCTCCCTGACAGCCAGATCAATTTGTCTSTGAAGTCCTGCAGCTTCCAAGAGGTGGGATGGGAGCATCACGCACCCATTTTGGTCCGGCGCGAGCCATGTCCCCACGGGTGCTGGCACCTGGGCACGGCCACAGCCCTGGCCCAGCCGCCTCCTCCGGGCTGCCGCAGAGATAACCTCCTGCCCCCCCGAAGGCARTGCTGCTCCGGCAGTTTCCCGCTTATCTCATGATAAAATGAAAACATTCCTGTTTGCCCTTTTCTGCAGTTTTGGTGAAGCTTCAGCATGAAAAATCCTTACAGAAATGACATCTTTTTAGGCATTTCTAGTTTTTGTCCATAGCAACATGCTTTTTCTTCACAAGAAATAGTGATTTCCCTCACCGTTAAATGGCTGTTTGGATTGTCATTCCGTTTCCTACTTGCAAAAACCATTGGACATGGGCATTTTTTTTTAAGCTAGCTCTAGCAATGATAGTAGCAGTAGTAACGAAAATGGAGCTTTAAAAGACCCTTTACAGCTCTTTGRTTTTCCTCATTTCTGCCCTTAGAGCATCAAAGTTTTTGCCTGTTTGTTTTTTCAAGGCAGCATTTTTCAGGACTACTTCTGGTATATTTTTAAGGGCACATTTCACAAGCAACATCCTCAGGTCACAAGCAGTACCCATTTTGTACAAGCATAGTTTTGGCTGTACCTGGCGGTACCCGGAGCAGCCTGGGGTCACAGGGATCACAGCCTGGCTGGAGCGGTCAGATGTGAGATGTAGGATTCATGTTTGCCATCATCAGCCCTTAGCGGGTTGGGTACCAGCCAAGGTAGGTACCCTCACAAACCAAGCCCCTCGTCCTCCCTTACAGTGGCTTTGCAGGAGCGGTGTAAGACGGCTCCTTTAGGATCAGACRAGTTATGCCCCATTTCTCTCCCTTGGCTGCAAAGGGAGCTGGCACGGGGCACCCCGATGTCCCAGGCCCACTGCAGAGGGTGACACTGGAGCAGACAAATCTCCCCCATTGCATCCCCTTCGATGCAGCCGTACCCTCCTTCACAGTGCACGAGGCTACACAGGTCAGTCAGTCCCAGCAGGACTTCATTTAGCCACCGGTAATAAGCAGCAACGCACCGACCTCGAGCGGGCGGTGAGCGGGGATGATTCGTTAGGAGGAGAGTTCCTCGAGCTTCTCAGACAAAAGGCACTATCATCAGATGMACAAAGTGTTACTGTAATTAAAACCCCTTTGCTGAAAAACAATTGCAATAGGCAGTCCTGTGCTAAACGACTACTTCCAAATGCAAGCCTCCACGTATAATTCTGGCTGACCTTTAAAGAGCCTTTCTGCTGTGCCGTTAATTTTCACTGGTCCCTTAGGTGGGCACTTAAGAGAGTCTCCACTTGCTTTGCAAGCTGCAGTTCCAGGGTTATGCCGTTCCCAGACACAGCAGCCGAAGAMCCGTGCAGGCTTATTTTCTTCAATGGCTATTTTTACACATCCTTTTAATCAAATATTTGGCTGCTGCGATCATCTTGATTAATGAATGTGAGCGGGACCCTTCCTTGTTCAATGGCTGGGTCCTTCTCTTCATTTCACWCCCACATCACACCATTCCCCCTTTAATATAGGGACCAATGTATACGGCATCTTGTCAGAATCTAATTTATTATTTCTATTAGAAAGAACTACTAAAATTTATTTCTTCCTYTTGAATTAGAATCTGAAATAGTGAATTATTTTCCTATAAGGTAGGCTACCTAAATGATTAAAACTGTGACYATGTTGTTTATTTAAATATATTATTTTTAAAAGCTATTCAAAAAGGTCTACATCTCTTCAAGACCATTTTTCAAGATCCTGCTTTATTTAAAAGCATAGCCCTCATAAAAACCTCTCAATGAAAACACTAAACATATTTCAAAGCTGTCCAAGAGTTATTTGGGCTGATTTAACAATGTCCATGAATTACAGCTAATCAACGCGACTACTGCAGTGACGAAGAGAGGCCAGCCAGGTTAAGGTCCTGCTTTGGAAAATCACGTCGCAAGCAGCAGCCGCTGCCCCAGAAGAGCTCACAGTAATTACAGCCCCACAAGAGGCCTAACGGGACGTAATCTAGCGCAGTTTATGAAGTTCAAAGTACGCCTGTGATGCATCACAATTCTACAAACAACTATGGCAAACATTATACAGCTTTCCTCTGGGGACTAGTGAAAATTATACACATWGGGACTAGAAATCTATTAAGTTATTCAGCAGGTAATAATTCCTGCCAAATCAGGCAGTTATGTTAGCTGCTTATTAGCTGCATTAGATACCCGCAGACAGAAGGCATCCGACATTGTTCAGCGGCACAGCATTATCCTTTGATTTGTTTCAGGCCACTTGTATTTGTCACCGGCCCCGCCTGAGGAAGCCACCACCTGAAATAGGTTAGCTGTTGGCTTCCGCCCTGTAAATCGATCGTTGTGAATCACGGCAGTACAAGCTGTGGGCTGAATTACACCCAGCTGTCTACAGGGTTGTTTTAAGAGAAGATTTTACTTTAAACTCAGGTGAGCCGAGGAAGTTTTGCTCCTGCAGTACATCGTACCCTGAAGGCTTTGTGGTCTTCCCCGATGTCCTGGTTTTGGCTGGGGTGGAATTAATTTTCTTTCTAGTAGTTGGTATAGTGCTATGTTTTGGATTTAGTGTAAGAAGAATGTTGATAACACACTAATGTTATCAGTGCTGCACAGCGAACGCATAGAGATGAACGACCCAAGCAGTATTAGCAGTGGTATCTGACAGAAGACTTAACAGATAAAATAATCTGTGCTCCTGCAAAATAAAAGTAGAGAGAAAATGCATCAATAGACATTTTATAGACATAAAAGATAAAAATTAGAYTTCTGTAAGTTATGTGGCTCCTTGACCAATTATTGTGTAGTAATCTTGGGGAGCAATCTAATTTAAATTTCTATTTACAGTTACTATTTTATAGCCACTAAGAACAACAACAGACAGTTCCCTCCCCTCCTTTTCTCCTGATTGCCTTCACAATTTTACTGCGGAGCTGCTTATCTGAAACTCCATCTCGAATTCAGCTGACCCAGGAGTACCGTGGGCTGGTTTGGTGCCTCGGATGAGTTACTCCTCTGCTTCGTGTCGGGAGGCTGCGYCTTACCCGCTGGCGGGAGAGCCGAGCAGCAAGCACGGGGGAGCTCTCCTTTATCGCTAGCACATGTCATCGGCAAAGTTCCCTMGTTTTTTAGTTAAAAATTTCCTCAAAAGCAACAATATGAAAACAGATGAAGTGCTGGTGCCAGCGACGCATTCTCCTTGGACAGATCTGCTTCGTGAAAATCTAAAACCCGGTTGTGATGCAGCATAAAAGATATTACCAGCAGTGCTGCTGGGACACGGGAAAATGTGCTACTGTTATTGGAGAAATATGAATTTCTTGGGACCCCTGAAGATATGCAGCCCTCCACTATCCAACCTCTGCCCTGAACTACCGAAAACTAAAACAAACCAACAAAGTCAACCAAAAATCCTACTGAAAAACCTCAGAAAGAACCGATGACCTGGTTTGGGCTTTTCCCAAAATGCTGGCTTTTCTCAGCGTTTCCTCCCAAAAGACCCCAAGGTGCTGTTCGATACCGGGGCCCGGGCACACGCCGAAGCAGGGGCAGGTCTCCGCTGTCACCCGTGCAGGGTGAAGCTCCCGCCGACCCTCTGGCCGTTTCCACCCACAGGTCCCCGCGCCGGGGCAGCGGAGCAGCAGGTCCTGGGGCAGGCGCTGCCGGAGCCGCGGGCTGGGCGAGGGGAGGAGGATGCTGTATGTAGTACGTGCTACGGCGCGTAGCAGCCGTCTGCGGGGAAAGCCCCCAGGCACGAGGCTGTAACCCCGGGGCCCAGAGCCAACCACGCTGCAGGGTGAGCGTCCCCGCTCRTGTATAAAGAGCTCAGCCATATTAGTGCCGTGAGTGACTCAGCCCTCTATCTTATGACTTATTCAAAAACCATACTGGATTTTAATTATCACCTTATTTCTATGTAATGCCTAAAAAATCATGGTAGAGAGGCACCATATTAAATAAACATTATGCCGCAAGTCACAGAAGTCTCATGCTCATCATGGRGAGATCTGGCTGCTTAATGGTCTTTTCCATCACAGCTTAATTTTTTAATTTAAAAGGCCAGATACAGAGTTATTAGAGTCACTGCTATCTGAAGTCTGATACACATTATGAGCTTCATGGTATGTGATCCAGCCATGAATGAGCAAAATGTCCTTTCACTTCAGTACTGCCTGTACGCAGTTTTGTTTTCATATCAATACAAAGACAATATTGAAAAGTCAGTTTTGTTTACCTAGTTAACACGCGCATTTTATATGCTCACTCAAGCCAGCACGCTATTTCAGAGGCAAGCCAAAGCCATTATTAAAACGAATACAAGTACTATAAAAAAACTTAATTCAGTTTTTATATCTTTGCGGTTGTCTCTTTTTTATACTCTCTTACTCCTTTTGTATTCCCTGTATGAATGTCGAGCACCATTCCTCTGCTGAAATACTGACACCTCTGGTTATAACCTCACTGCAACGGAAAAGGCAAAAGCCCCGAGAAGGCGGCTCCGGCTCTTGATAGCGAAGTGGTGGCCGAGGGGGCGGGTGACGGAAGGGCCGGGCCAGGGGTGCCACTTCGGAAAGCTTGACGCGTGCAGTTTGGAGCGAGGAGTCTCCCGGCTGTGCAGCCCCTTCTGCTTCCGCAGCAGGTATTGATCGTTTCTCGGGTATTGGAAAAGTGCCTTTCTTGATCTACCATCTCACTTGGGGTGAGCGGGACCACTGTACCGTTACTACCTTCCTCTTYATGTCGAGGCGTTTGTTTCACCCCTCAGGACAGTCCCTGGGAATTCCCATCCCCCCTCTTCTCTCCTCCACTGCTCAAACACACCCAAAACGAAATATGAGAACTTATCCCGGAGCTGAGCAAGGAAAAAAACCAAACCAAAACAAATTAACCAGTACTCAATGTAAATCATTGCTTAAAGGTGAAGAGAGAAGATCCCGGGGGCTGCCATCAACTCCRCCCTGGACGCAGGGGGTCAGTGTCACCTGCAGAGCGTCTCCAGCTCCGGGTGTGTGCTGCTGCCCCTCCAACCAAACCCAACCGATGGCTCAGCTGGCATCTTAAAAATCCTTTTAAGTGCCCTTTCCTTGGCTTGCAGTTTGCACAGCCACCACCTTTTGAAAGCTGTACGGCAGATGTACCTGCATGTGCAAGCCTTGCTCCCAGAGAAGGAAAGTCTCTGATTTCAAACATTATCCATTCCTAAAAAAAAAAAGTTTTCACAATGGAGGAAAAAAATCCTGCATTTCCATCAATTCCCCTGAAGTTTTCCAACTATGGAACCAATAAAATAATTTTTCCTTGAGGAAAAAAGAGCACACAAAGAAGCAAAGTGACTTGCATGACTTGTTCCCTTCAGCCGCACGGGCAGGCAGGCAGGGCTCACGCTCACGAGGGGGGCTGGGGCAGCCCCCCGCCCCACAGCCCCGCTGCTTCGCCAGCGCCTCCTCCGCCCGGCGTATTCTCCCAACAAAATTTCAAATTTCCAGTATGTTTTGAACAAAACTTTTAACAGTCAATATTCCTCAGTTTTTATTTAAGCTATTYCAACTCGCTTGAGTGAGTTCCTAACACCAACCTGTCCTAAAGAACAAGAATTGCGTGAAACTTAATAAATTGTTACTCAGCTATTTATTTACCAGAACTAAATGCCACCCCTAAGGACCAGCAGCCTGCATACATAGCTGAAAGCATGTATTTGGTCACCAAAGCTGACAGGCGAGGTGCTCGGATGGGCTGAGGAGCGAGCGAGTAAAGCTGCCCCTTCTTCCAGTGGCAATCCATCCTTGCAACTTCTTAGCCTTGCTTGAGCTGCCGGGCAAACACTGCCGGGGCCAAGCAGATTTCTCATTTAAAGGATAATTAACCTTTCGGGTGAAAGCCAGGGGGTCAGGCTGCTCACAGGGGCTGTGGCCGGGAAGACCGTGGAAACCCTGGCTGCTGTGCCGAAACAGGGAGCACTGGAGCTGTGGGGCTGTCAATTTRAATCCCATTTTACTGCATACCAACCTCTCTGTCTACACAAGCTCTAGGTATATTTTATCTGTCCTTCTAACGCATCTATTTACAACATGCTTAAACTTTTCAGGGCATTGGAAAATAGCGTGTCATTCGGTTTCTCTGTCTTTTAGAGGCTGGAAAAGCCTCCGCTACATTTCTCATTAGGGTTGGATTGGGTCACAGCATGYGGTCTCTGACAGCCATTACCTGGAGAAAGTATTTGGATAGCCCTGCTATCCGGCAGGGTGTTCAGCCAGGGTAGGAGGTGGGGAGCAGGCGTGAAGGGGAACGCTGCATACAGCCAGTGTGCCTGGCCGGTGACCGTGGCCTGGACCTCACCACAAATGGCACCGAGCCTCCCAGTCCTCAGCACCGTCTCCGGTTTCTCAGCTTGGTGCTCAGCTCTGGTGCCATCGCCAYAGCAAACCCACCCCACTCGTTAAGGGGCTGATGAGCACACAGGAAAAAGAAAAAAAAAAAAAGAAAAACACAGAGGAAGGCATTTGCAGAGCGCTACAAAATGAGACATCGACCCCACAGGTTGCGGAGCATCGTCTCCTGTCGTCCCTTCGATCATTAATTTTGACCTATTTAGCTCTGTAGGGCAAAGACGGTAAATGAGAAAGCCTCTCCCAAGGTACAACAGGAGAAGGAGAGGGAGCAAGGGACTGTAGGTATTTAACGGGCAGTATTTGTGCCAGCAGAGAGCTGCTGTTACCGCAGTTTCCCGATGCACAAGCTCAGTTGCTTTTGCCAGKGCAGCACGTCCCAGCAGCGAGGAGCTGAACGACCAAGTGACCGAGTCCTGCGGGCACCCAGGGCCGCCGGCATCACCCGGGGAAATGCAGGGGCTGCAGCTTTGTCAACACCAGGTCCCTGCAGCTCCCGTTCACCCGCTCCATGACCCGTGCTCAGCCCCTCGGGCTCAGCTCCCGAGGCATCAGGCACTCTCTCACCCTAACCTTAGAGACCGGCCCCCGATCATCTCACTTGGACAGATTTCAGCAACGTCCAGGGTGCTGCAGCGAGCTGTGTCCTGCAGGGCGAGCAGGGGAAAGGGGAGCAGGACAATCAGTTGGATGTGATGGCACAGACGTAGCAAAATCATACCCCACCTCAAGGTGCTTCAGTATTTTCCAGTTTTGAACCTTGCTGTCAGCTTGCACAGTTTGGCAAATAAACCACATTTGACATTTTGTAAGTCAGATGAGTTAACGGAGGTGAGAGAGGAGCAGAAGGTCGTCAGGTCAGGACTTTGATAAAATCAAAGTGCATTAGGCAATAATTAGAGGAGGAGTTCGAAAAATACTCAGAGGTCCATTAAAGGCGAGAGGCGCACTCAGCTGCCACCCAGCCCCAGCCCAGGATCGCTTCCAGGGCCTCTGCTTGGGCTGAGCACTGTGACTACACCAAACCAGCCTGGTTACGGCTCAGCTCCCCAGCGAGGGCTGCAGGGTGAGGACGGTCTTGGCATGTGGCTCCTTGATGCCGCATTTCTTCCTGAGCAAGTCCTAACGYACTTTTGTAGACCTCTGACTCTCCTGCCCTCCCCTGTGCCTCCAGTGCCTTTGCTCCAGGCTGGCTCCCAGGCTCGTGTGACCGCAGCCGGGCAAGCTCAGCTGCGCGGGGGCCACCAGCGCCGGCTCCCCCTCGCCGTGTCTCCTCCCTGCACCCACCAGGAGCATGAGGTTTAGCTGTGGCTTTGCAGCCGCTACKGCAACAAGAGACTAGAACGGCTTCAAAAGCAATGGGTGGGGAGATACCTACCCATCCCACTCACGACGTTCTTTCCAGCAAAAATAACTGAGCTGGCTTAGGCAGGCACAGTTGGGACACATTTACGCGGCGTGTTTGCATTTGGGGGAGGCTCAGCCCCGTCCCGGCTGCCCGCCTGCCCCAGGGCTGGAGCAACCCCCGTGCCCGCGGGATGAGCGTGCGGGCAGGCGGGCTGGTGCTCCCCAGCCCACGGGAGGCTCTCTGCAGCCTGCGCAAACCTGGGAAGCCTCACAGCCGCCCCACAAAACTTCTCAGGCATTCAGAGAAGATATTTAGTCAGAAACAGACCAAAAGCAGAAATGGCAGGTTCCCCATCGTTGCTCGTCAGCCTGAATTAAGGAGCATGGGGTGAGGATCTGGGCCCAGGAGTGCCCCAGCCCCAGGCCAGGGGCTGCACTGGGGATGGATGCTGGCAGGAAATTTGATTGAGCACCGGAGAAACCTTCCTGATGAAAACATCATGCTGATGGTAAACTTCTGCGAAAACATTCCTCTTTTACAAACCAACTCTCAGGTAAAAGCATGTTTTGCTCAGAAACGCCTGACAAGCTCTACTGACAACAGTGCTGTGACATCTGTGCGGTAAGTATCATCACATTGGGTAATATTGTCATTATCTACACTTTGTGGATGACAAGTACAACATKCTAATGGAACCTAGTTACAACAAATCTCTATCAAGACTCTGATAGAGCAGAGATCTGCCTGGCTTTATATCTGCTTGTGGGTGCACCAGGTCTTGCAAGACATCGGCATTGCCCACAGCATCCCCAGGCTGTCTCCTGTGCACTCCCTATGACCAGGTGCAAGGAAAGGTTGAATTAATTCAGCAGAGAATTGCAGGGAGACTACAAAAACCTCCTCATTGTTATCTCCTGAAGTGGCTTCACGTACTGCGTGTGACATCTCCCCATAGGCTGATTCCCCTCCAACGCACCTCTGACACCCCCTGCGCTGAGGGACTCGGTCCAGCTCAGCATCCGTAGGTAATCTCACACCACTTCTGTTGGCTGGAGCATCTTGCAGGCATCTGAGCACCCACAGCTGCAGGGAGACACTGATTGATTGGCTCCAAATAGGAAGACAAAGCTCTAGTCTTCCTCACTTTGATGTGACTAGAAAGCATCAGCCTTTCCATGAAGGTTTGCCATCAGATACTYTCAGTTAGATGTTTTTTTCCGAGTGGGTTGTGCCAAAGGGGTTTCCAGGCTGCAGCGATGCAGGATTTCTTGTGGAAAAGTGCCATCCCGTGGCTAAGTGTGAAACCCTGACTGCATCGTGCCTGCAAACCCGCGCCAGGCAAAGCCTCCGCAGACAACTATAACTGGTAAATACACATTTAAGCGCAGCCATGCACTTAAGGCCAATTGCCCACCTCCCATCCCCACAGTGTTTCAGCAGCAAATCTGCATTATAACAGACTCTTGCACCTTCCTTGTTTTCTGGCTTCCTTGGAGTTTTACCGGACACGTCATATTTGTTATCTGTTAGTTATTATTCTTTGGGGCACAACTTCTGTTATTTTTCACTGTTAACAGGGTCTGGCTAAATCCCAGAGTTTGGAAGTTGGAGAAAACAATAAAAACAAACCAAAACTAATCACCACCGTGCCAGATGGAGGGTTTCAGGGGTTTTCATCTCGGACCAGAGCCGCTGCTGACAGACCCCTTGCTGCACCGTGGGCAGCAGCACCCGGCCTCAGGGCTCTGCCCCAAGGGAGGGATGGGGACAGTTCTGGTACGCCTGCCCGGGTACACAAAGCGGGACACCCAGACACATTTTTGCCTTCCCAGCTCAAGCCAATTTAGAAACTCCTCCTCCCCTGGGCACCGAGCACAGCTCAGGAAATACATCGTCTCCAGAAGAGTCAGATTGTCATYGCCTGGAATCACTAAACTTTAGACATCAGTACCTCAAAAATACCTCTCATAAGACACGATACCTCTACGCTGCTGCAGAGTATTGAGCCCACGTCTACTGGATTCCCAGCTGAAAGGAGATCAGGAGGAAGTCTTATTTTAATCTGACCTCCATGTTTATTTAAACCTTGAACCTACCTATGCTTGGAACATTTCAACAAGTAAAACGCGCTAAACCGTCCCAACAACGAACAGCGCAGACACACCGAGGGTTCGGCAAAGTCTCCGTCAGAGGCTGGCAGGACTGGCTAAAACACCGAATTCCCAGCAGCGCTTTACAGGAGAGAGAGGCAGCATCCAGCGTATGCGACCCAAAGAGGGTGGAGGTTAGCCCCAAAGAGGGTGGAGGTTAGCCGGGAGGGCACAGGAGGAACGGGGCCCAGCTGTGCAAGCAGGAGAAGGTCTACGTGGGGCTCTGCAGCTCAGGAAGGGGGGGCTGAGCCCGGGGTACCAGCAGCAGACACAGGGAGAGCTGCTCCCACCGTCCGTGTGTTTCATGCCTTGGCAGAGGAGCGACTGCAGCGGTGAATGGAGTAGCTGTGGGTTGTTACTGCTCTTGCACTCCCGAGTTTTTAGATGTTGCCCCAGGGGGGGATTTAGGTCCTCGAGGACCTGCCCRGGTTCATCCATCCCCGTCGGCAGTGCCAGGCTGAGCCCGGAAGGCAGCAAGCGGAGCAGGGGGGTGCCTGCCCCAGGCAGCTGGGAAAGGGCAGAAGGAGCAGCTGATCCCCCCCAGTTCGGCGGCGAAAAGGGATTAATCACCCAATTCAAAACCAAGGGAGATGCAAGGTTGGGCTCCGAATCAGGAGGTATAAGCTTTCTCCTAGGATTAGTCACCCAAAGAACAGGACCAGGGAGAAAATTTATCATATACCTTAGTAGCCAGGGCATTTAGCTGGGAAGGAGAGATGCATTTAAGTCCCTGCTCCAGTTAATGTTCATTTATAAAAATTGGAACAACTTCAACAAGATGTTAAAAAAGATTTGTCCTGGATGTCCACAAAGCAGAGCGTCTTCTGGGCTTTGAACAAGTGAAAATGGCTTCTTCTGTGCTTGTCCGTCTTTCAAATGATACACCTTGCCTGATCTTTCTTTTAATTCATGAAAAGAAGAAAAAAAGAAAAAAAAAAAACCCACCCCTTGATTTTTTTCTTTTCTCAACCATATCAGTGTTACATTTTCTACATCAAGCACTACATCTTCAGTTCCTATAAACTCATTGCTGTTGTATTCTCTGGGTATCTCTCCAGCACTAAATGCACTTACACTAAAAACCCTGAGAAGTTTGGGAAAAAACTGCAGCCACCCTGCACGTTACTGTGAATCACAGCTTTCCAAACCACTGTGGTAAAACAGAAAACCCATTAAACATCTTGAACCTTCATCCAAAACATTGTTCACACGTCTCCTCTTGTCCGGCTTCAGGAAAGATGCAGAAAGGCATTTGCCAGTTGGAGTAACCCCACTTATGAAAGACGTTTATGAATAATGCATACTACAATGACCAGAAATTTATACAATCTATATAGTATAGGAAAAGGCAGCTGGGGTAGCGAGAGTAAAATTCCAGAAATTGCCATCTATCTGCTGGTATGGGGCTTCATAACTGAGCAGTACGCCCGAACACACAGGGCATCGCTCCTTGTGCGAGCGGGGCACACCTACAGCGAGCACAGGTCGGGCCTTTGGTAACCTTTGCCTTCCCCTTGGTAACCAAGTTTTTGACAAAAGTTTTAACAGATGAAAGAGATATCTGCAATATCCACGTAGCACACAGCTGCCCAGCTCCTGTTTCAAATGTGAAGGGGAGGGTGACTGGCACTCGGAGCCCATTATTTGAGCTTTGTTCAATAGTTAATCTGGACTAAGAATTGCTACCCTACAGCATTTGCTCCTTCAGGGGGGGAGGAGGGAAATAAACTAAGTGATAATAACAACTAATGTATTTCTCTTAATTTTACTGTCACAAAAGTTTTGAAAAAAATTTTCATCCATGGTTATCAGGCAGGGAGCTCMAGCAGTACTACCCAGCAGCGGGCAGCAGCAGCACCCAGCTCAGCGCGCCCAGCAGTTGCCTGCGGTCAGCTTTGTGAGCAGTAACTCATTCATCCCAATACCTTCATGTTCGGGCTCAAGTGTTTTCACAAAAATGAAGAGATGAGTCTGAACTGACTTAGCAGTGACCTTTGATTTATTTTAAGTTCAGCTGCATGAAAACACAAGCTTTTAACCACACAGAGCCAATTAAACCTTTGTCTTGCTTTATCTGGTGGATATATAGTGGAATAAATCAAACTCCTGGAGACCAGTCGGCAAGTTTTCAGTGCTCCTTGGCCATTTTCTGTGCAGAAAGAGCACTGCTGCAGGTCACCCGGCAGTCACCAGGACAAGAAAAGTGTGAGTCTCCTCTATGCTGCTCTGTAACATCAGTCCTATTAAATCCTCCACCACACAATAAGCGCAGCGTCTTTACGGTACGTCTGTTGATGAAGAAGAAACACCAGCGTGGGTTTTTTGCCACCTCATGTTTCTACACGTGCATTTTGGAGGCTTCCTGCCAGGCCAGCTCCGTCGCCCACCGCATCCCACGGCCGCAGCTCTGCCCGGGCTGCACCCAGCTCGGCGCTGGGAGGGGAAGGGAGCTACAGCTGTGTGCTGCATCCAGCCCCGGCCAGGTTATCCGTGCGCACTTTATCGAGGAAATATGGAGAGATTAGGGAAAGGAGTTTGTGTGTTTTGGGGATGTTAGTTACCAACACAAAAGGATTTTAAAACCAAGAGAGGAAAAAAACTAAATTTGTACACAGGTACAAACTGTAATTGCCTTCTTTATGTAATCTCCCCGATAATGAGCCTTAGGAGAAGAAAAAATATCATTTAATTTGAAGCTTTTTTTTTCCCCCTCCTTTTTTAAATTTTTTTTTTTTTAAACACTTGCCTTTGCAATTAACCTTTTGGATGCTTTAACCCAGCACAGAACAACAATGGGAGGTGCAAGTTTAAGGAGAGCAGAGGGTTTTTCTGAAATTGCCTTTTATTCACACCATAGGGTGTCTGTTTTATGTGATCCCTGCGATGACCTACCCACAGGCTGCTCAGCCCCTCCACCACCTCACCAGCAACGGCAGCTCACATTCGGATCCGGTGCTGCAGGTGCAGAACACCAACGTGAACCATTCCCAAGAACTATTCCCAGCATATAAGACTGTAATTGAGTATTATATCTGGTGTGTTTAAGTATTGATGACTCTCTGGTCAGTTCAAGTCATTAATGGGAACTGCTCATAGATTTTTAGTTCCCTAATGCCCCAGAAATCAGCCATGGCTGTATACCTTCTCCGAAATGATCTCTACAGTATAAAAAAAATAGAAAACACATTGCAAAAAAACTCCCACTTATTTCATTCTATGAGAAGCTTAACATCATTTTAAATTACAGCTACAAGAAAACAAGTGTTGTGTGAGGGTACGGGTGCTCTCCTCTCTTTTCTCTTCTACACAAATGACTAATAGAAGTTTAAAGCAACTTTCCTGGAGCCACAGGAAGATGAACACGTATTGGAACAAACAAGTATAACGAAAGACTAAGCTCCTACATCCCTGATTTTGTAATTAACGTGCAGGTAGCTAGATAAAATTGTACCATGTCTCACCTGAGCAAGTAAGGCAACGTATGGGCTGCTCAGCCGCACTGAGGGCACCCGCGCTACCTCCTCTTCCGAGAGCTGAGGCCCATCAGCGACAGTGAGACAACATTGAGACAACACAGCTTCTCTTTGGAGCATGAGATTTCTAGTTCTGTACACAGGATCGAGAGTTTGGTGCGGGAAGTGCCTAAAACCACACCATCCTGGGCTGCTTAGCTATTTTTATTCAGTTTTGGCAGCAGGTACCCCTCAGCCTAGGAAAAAAACCTCCTGGCCTTACTCTTGAATATACCGAATTAATGATGAAAACCCCGGTAGTACCTGTGCTTCCCCATTGAATACAGCTGGAATGCAAAACCAATCCTATTTTATACTTGGCAGCAACTGCTGCTCTCAGCCTGACAGCTTTCACACTCAAATATCAACTCTTCCTCCCATCAAAGAGCTCATATATGAGCTGCCTTGTTTCCTTGACATACAAGCTATTTGCTAATCCAGGTATGACATAGTCCAGCTTTAGAGCGCTCCCCACCACTGGGCAGTGCGCATCTCTCAAATACCAACCTAACAGACCTGCCCGAAGCAGCGAGTCCGTTGGGACACCGTCCCCTCCGGGTGCAGCCTGTTTTTTCCTGTTCCCACCTCCCCTCTCCCGCAAGAGCCCAGCTGCTGAAACACAGTACATGAGAACCGCCCGTTTCTCCTTGTTACCCACCAGAGCCAGAAACAGCCAAACTCTGAATATTGGGGTGCCACCACTCTCTAATCCAGACAGCTCGTTGCAGAGCGGATCCGCCCAGCACCCAAGCCCAAGGCATCCCTTACAGCCTGTAAAGGATCTGTACAGAACCAGATTTGCTTAAGAGAATCTCACTCGCACTGCCTCTCAGAGCCTCCCCAAATGGTCCGCGACCACTCACTCAGCTCCTGCACCACAACTCCCATCCCTTGGGCTCCTTCCACATCAGCTGAATTCTGCTGGTGCCTTTTCACTGACTGCCCCAGCAACAAAGGCCTGGACATGAAGCGAAAGGAAATGGGGGAAAACACGACCGATCAGAGTTCCAAACCAGAGCTGTGTTTACCTCTAGGACTAGCTGCAGTACAACTTTGAGCTAATATACACAAAGTCTGTCCTTCAGCTAAGAGTTTATCTCCATACCTATATATTCTGTGCATCTTTGCACATAATCCTAGATTTGTGTGAGACAGGAACCGGCATTCACTCCTTTTCTTTACATTTCCTCACTACACTATGTATCTATGTATCAGGAATTTTTGAGTTTTTCAAGTGAATTTTTAAGACCCTACTTTCTGGAAGGGGAAAAACACAACCTTGCCTTATCTTCAGGCCATTACAGGGTATCAGGAAATCCAGTCACTAGAGTATGATACAGAACCAGTTGCAGAACCAGAGGACTGTTGGAAAAGCACAACTTAAATTAACATCTTTATTTTACACATATTCACCTATCGGTCTTTCTTACCACATGAATCAGTCAGCAGTTATGACTCAAAAAGTCACTATTTGAAAAACTCTCAAAAATTGTATCATTGACAGGGAAACGTTAATAATATAGTTTTGTAATACAATTATTTAACATTTTCTTGTTTGCACCAAGGTTCTATTCGATTCCAGCCTGTGAAGTTTTATAATGCTTGCTGTAAAAATACTTTCCCATATTTATCCTCATTTTGGAGTCTCATTTATCATGCTTTGAAGCAACTAGAAGCTCTGGCAATTGATAAGCTGCTCTGAAAAAAATCTGAGGAATCTTTACAACTCAGAAGAAAACAAGAGATCTCCCTCTTGTGGTCTCCTATGTAAACAACACCTTAGCTACATTTCTGAGTTCAGAAGTGTCTAAAGAGGAGTTTTCTTTCATCAAATATGAACAGAAATTGTAAGTAATTCCATTCAATACATATGAAGCGTTCTTCCTAGAAAGAATGAGAAAGAGATTGTTTTCACTTTATTTTTATCTACATGGTATTTTCTTGCAGAAAAACCACAGAGATTTAAAAAGCAGCGCTGTCTCCTGTATACCACCGCTTGAAAGAAGGTGGGGGGGGAAGTTACAGAACAAAGTAGATGAACAAACCTAACCATGGAGGAGATGTTAGGTTTATATAGATAAGTGCTATCTAAATGAACATATAAACTGCAGTTCTAAAATGCTCACACTTCAGTTTACACAATGCACATAATGATCTCTACCTTACAGACCAATCTTATTCTCCAAAAACCATAGCGGATATGTAGGAACCCATGCTCACAACTTCCCATGTAATGAGATTAACAAGTCTGACACAAACATAAAAAGAAATTTTGTGCCTTTATTGGAATGGTGTTAGGCTTTAAATACACCAATTTTGATAACCTGATTATTTGGTTTTAATTAGAAATGACACTACAGAACTGCAATACTGGTCCAACAGTCTTGTCTTTACTTTTTTTTTTTTTTTTTTAAAGCAAGAGATAGTATGAAAATGCACCAAGTAATCAGAAAGCACTAGCAGGCATCGGTTAATCCAAGATACTAGCTTCTTTGTTCCAAAAGCACTCGCATTGTATGGAACCCAGGATTTAGACTGGTCATGATTTGCAAGAACTAGTTGCATGAGTCATGACTTTTTTTTTTTTGTAATTTACTTTCAGGTTGGTCACTGGTAAATTATTTTCCTCAAATATTACAGTTTCTTTAATTCATTTTTTTCCTCAAAGTATAAAAAAGTATGAAATATAAACAAGCTCCTGCATTGCACCCATGAAAGGGTACAATGGAAGCATTAGAGAGCTGACTATCTACACACTGTCAAATCCCATCAAATCTTGGATAATTCATTAATATACAAAATATCAGGGCACAGAAAGAACTAAAATCCACTTTTTTGTTTTGTTACGCACAGGTTCAAATAATCAATCTAAAGAAAAAACGTGATCATTTTGGCTTTCCACTACATCCGCATGTTGAGACACTTATTAAAATAATCCTGCTTAATTGTGTTTGGTCTTTTTCTTATTGTCAAGTCATGTTTGTTATCTTAATACCAGCCATCAGACAAACAAGTAATCAGAAAGACTCCCCACCTCCCTATCCCTGACCCCTCCAAGGTCAGCTTTAAGACATGACTCCAAACACAGGGTTGTGACGACAGATGCTAGGACCAATCTCTTCATAATCTTTTTTGGTATGGCATACTTGGTAAAATTCAGGCTGTAAAGGGAAGGAGGAAAAAAAAAAATAGTCAATGGTATGTACACCTTATCTGAACAGTATTAACATTTATGTAGCAAATGGAAAAAACCAAACACAGGTAACTTGGAAGTCCTGAAATTAGTGTTACATCACGCATGGCTAAACACCAATTCAAACAATGCATTTTGCCACAAAACTAAAATGCACTATTTAACAACTCACACAAAGCTCTAACTGAGCTTTCATTTGCTCTTTCAAATCTTAAAAGTCTAATGCAAAAACTTCAAAGAGGGCAGGGAGGGTGTATTTGCTACCCGAGGCCTATCAGAAATCCCCAACTGTATTTAATATAGAGTGAAGGAGAGATGAGAACTCCAAAAGCAGAATGACTAAAACATGCTCAGTTTTACAGCTAACTTACTGTGGAAGCCAGCATTGATCCTCCAAACCAAACAGCGTATCTTTGCATATGGTGTGTAATGACTTGTACATCAATGGGCTTAGGCTATAAAAGGGGAGAGGGGGGGAAAGGAATACATTAAGTCACTTTTGCTTGTAAAAATTAGATCTTTTTTAAAAGAAGTGTATATTCCAAGCTTACTTCTCACAAATTAGTATTTTTTTTTTTTTAAATGCTGGATATCTAAATTTACAATTACAGCATCAGGTTTTCTCTTGTACAACCCAGACTAAGAAATAGCTCTTGCTTATAAATCACCAGTTACCTATTTTATCAGACATTAAGAGATACTTGCATTCACACCAATTCTCTCCCAAGAGCTCCAATACAGTGTTCCTCTCCAATTATCCATGTTCTATTTTCTGCTGAATTTCTTGAGGGACTGTTTATTTATGCAGTTGTAAGAACAGATGATACTACTTACCCCTTTCAAAAAAAACACTTCAGAAAGTTAATTTAAGTTTCATGCCATTATTTTAACAAAGCATCAGTTGCAGATTGATTGAAAGTTTATCTAGGACCAATACAGTCACTTTTCAAAACTACAACACTCATCCCAGTTAGCCCCTTTCCCTCCACATCCACACAAACCTCCATTCCTTACTTGTGCTTATCAAAAATGGCAGTGTACATAACAGTTTCAGAAAGAATTTGTAAGTTCCAATACAGTGCTGAAATCTGAACAATTTGAAACATTACCTAAAAATCATTTGTAATAGATTAGCAAAATTCAAGCCAGTGACTACTTGCAATGCCTAGTACTGGAAAGAAGGAAGAATCGCATCCAATTTCCTTATTCATGTTCTGCTTCTTTACTAAGTGGTAGAAGTCTAATAAGGAGAACTAAGAATAAACTAGGTTACTTGAACTAGAGAACTGTACATAACTGACATTTCACAGTTGTCTACATGGCATATTATATGAAGCTATACTGGGGGGTTTAAGGATTGAGTTCATCTTGCTAGATTGCTACTAAAAAATAAATGAGGAAAATCACTTCAATCTTGCCTTAAAAGGAAAAAACACAAAATAATTTTTATCTCTGCTGGTATCTTTTATGCATGCAGAGTCAACAAAGAATGCAAAAGTTACATCAGAGGTTAAAAGTGGAAAGAACATAAATTAAGGATCATGCAGTTTAGTGAAAACATGAAGTCCTTTCATAGGTTCATAGGATAATTTAGGTGGGAAGGGACCTCAGAATGTCTCTAGTTCAGCCTCCTTCTCAAAGCAGAGTCAGCTACAAGGTCAGAGGAAGTTAATCAGAGTTTTATCCAGCTGAATCTCAAAAACCTGCAAGGATGGAGACTGCACAACCTCTCTGGGCAGCCTGTTCCAATACCTGGTTAACCCCACAATGAAAAGGTTTTTCCTTTTATCCAAGCTGAACCTCTTTTGTTTCAATTTGTATCTGTCGTCTCTCATGCGCCCACCACTCAGCACTGTCAAGGGTCTGGTCCCACTTTCTCGACCACCTCCCCACATATACCGAAGGGCTGCTATTAGGACTCCCAAAGGCTTCTCTTCTCTAAAGTCAGTTCCCTCAGCCTTTCTTCACAGGACAAGTGCTCCAGTCCTCTGACTACCCTGGTGGCTCCACAATGAGCTTGCTCCATCTCTCTTATTATCTTTAAGTTCAAAAGACTGAGGATTATGATTTGCAACTAATCAATAAGCATTAAGCACAAAAAAAAAAAAGCTGGGCAGTGACCAACTGCTTTTACGTAACAGGCATAAGTCCCATCCTTTCATTAGGTGAGGCTGGTGCAGCTCAATAATAATGGACAGGCAGCACAAGTGCGTACCAGGGGAAATAGTACTATAGCTTCCTACAATGAAAGAATTATATAAATATTTTCCAATACCAGTCTACAATTCTCTACAATATATAAATCTCTGAAAAGCTTCTATAAGAACTTTAAATGAAAACAAAGACATTTCAACAAACAAGAATGTCATTGCAATATGTTATTTTCACGTTTTCCAGGTAACAAGGGAGACAAAGATGCTTGTTAAATGCACTAGGTGCAAGAACTAACCTTCAGTCTGCCACCACTAAGTTCTTCACTAAGTTTCAGTCTGGCATCAACAGTCCTTTTCAAGTCTCGCTGTAAACGGCGACCAAAGTCCCTGAACATGGTTGAGCCTCCAGAGAGGACAATATTCTGTTTTGAGTAACAAAAATTATTAACTGCATCTGAAAATGTTAAGTCGCCAACTTTACCCAGTTCTTAAATTCTAAATATCTAAATACAGTTTTTAAAATTACAGTTAACAGGTATGCTTTTACTTTAAGTTTTAAATTATCTAACACTTAAGCATGACAGAATATGAATTCACAAAGAGGCTGTCACATTAACATTGGCTGTGCTTTAAAATCCATTTATATCTTAGTACATCTCACTTCTTTCGCTCAGATTTATGTTTCCCTTATTTCTTTTTCTTTTAAAAAAACAGTTTGAATAATGAAACATCACATTCTGGAAAAAATGTAAGTGAACAACATAAAGCCTTCTGCATATTGGACTCGTTTCTAGAAAAATGGTTAATTTTGTTGTTGGGTTTGTTATTTTTTTAAATACAGCTTCAACTACATATTTCAATACAAAGCACAATCCTTCTAAAACGAGTATTAAAAAAAATTCATTATAGCTACTGACCTTATACAGAGGACGTCTAACATCAATGGGACAATTCTGAATAACTTCATCTACTACTTCTGAGATTGGTTGCGTAAAGTCAGGATTAGCAAACTACAATCAAGAATAAAAACAGACGAGTCAACACGTAGGACCACATATTGCAAAGGAAAGGGGGTAAAGAAAAAGAGGGAAGAGAAGGAACCATCCCATTATACTAGAGATGTCATAAAAACTAATAATGGAAATCGTTATGTTAGCTATTTTTGCTGCCATTTATAAAAGGTCTGAAATAATAATAAACCTGAAGTATCTATTTTGCCAGCTATTCTCTTAGATAGTTTTTGTTAACCATAACAGGTCAAAGAGTAATTGCCCTTCTCAGATGCTGAGCACCAGAGCAAAAGAGCGTAACATGAAAAAAGCTGCAAAAGGAGAATGTAGAGAAGGATTCGGGGGGGGGGRAAAATAATGAAAAAAAAAAAAAAAGGCKTTATTCCCATTTAATTTTTCCCAACACTGGAAAGGAGACTGAGGGAATAAAGGTAAGACAACAGATTATTTAGAAACTTGACTTTTCAACAGACAGGTAAGAAAACAGGGTACAACGTGGCGAGGCCTGGAAATTCTATTAAAAACTGAAAACTGCAAGACAAAAATATGGGTTTAGTAATCCATTTACTTTAAAACTTTCAAATATAGTGCTTTGTTTAGATACCAACCTGAATTTGCATAAAGATTACTAGCAATCAAGAATCAAAACCATGTTGACTTACAATAATAGCTGGCATCTATTTACAAATAAGGAGAAATACGAGTCAGGATAACCACTTCCTTAAAAGTTTGCAAATTCTATTTATATGCTATCATTTACAATGCACCTAAAACAAAAAGTGTAGACAAATCAACTTACCTCAGGATGGAAGAAAATCTCTGGCCCCAGGAATCTCTCATAGCCAACATCAATGGTAAATTCTTTCTTTGAGATAGCATTAATTCCAGTATACTGTTTAATCCACTTTGTACCATCTGTGTCATACTTGTTAAATTCTTTTACTAAGTCAGGGCAAACATAACTAAAGCGTTCCTGAAAATTGAATATGTACAGTTAGAAGTATCTTCTTAAGTATAGCAGAGAAGATGGTATGAACTTTAAAAAAGTGTAGTAATTTAAACCTTTAAGAATAAGAGTTCTAAATTGGCACATACCGAATAGGTCTCAAAAACGGCTGAACTGACATTTACTGTATACAGTTAGATAATGGCTGAGCTACTGCAAATCATTTCTGTGTGGCACTGAAAGCAGCACATCTTGCTGAGCTAAATTACTTTTCATCTATTTTTCCCTCTAAACTTCTATGATGGTGAGAAATGAGTTCTAAAGTATATTGAAGAATTGCCATAGAAACAGGTTTAAGTGTACTTTAAGCTGAATGTCTTTCAGAATAGCTTTGTACTACAAAAAAAGAATGTATCAACATTCAGAAAGAATGAAAGAGTAATTAGAGCTCTTTACATTACACATCCCACCAAGAACATTTCCTACTGAGTATTATAATAATAAAGGAGGGGAGGAGAAAGGGGAGACTACAAGTGAAGAGTGAAATTCTCCACCAAATTGAGTATAATCCAACAGCATACCTTAAATTTAAGCTATTTCATATTATTATATTATTTAGAGATTTTTATATTATTTAGAAACAGAGCACCATTACTTGGAAGGACAATGGTTTTAAGATATTACTTTAAAAACTGATATCAAGCTCTGATCTAAAATAATCTTAACGTCTGCGATGTTCACATTACCTTCACTGCTTTAGCTGTTTCCAAGGATTGTTCAGGAGGAATTCCTACTTCTCGCTCCCTCAGCAACTGCTGAATGAAGTATGTTATATCTCGCCCGGCAATTGGAATGTGTTTGATACAGCTGCCAATCACATATCCTTCAGCCTGTAAAGAAAATTAATTGGGATAAAGATATTGACAAGAACTCCTTTCAACAAAGCTTAGGAGGGAGAGAGAAAGAGATGGAGTCTAAACTCTTATTCACTACCTGTGATTGTGAGATTGAAGCCCTTTAAGACTGGTTCATTTAATTATCAGAAATCCAATTCTTCAGTAGCCTTATTTTACTTGTTAAAGTGTTTTGCTTTGCATTGGTTCATAATTCTTACAAGGTTAGGAGGAACAGAAAGGTCACTAGTACATAAGGCAGACAAATAGCTATACTCACTATTCCTTGGCCTTTATTTTCTCTTCAAAATGAGGTTACTTTTACCAAAAAAGGTCAAGGAACCTTGTATCGTGAAATATTATTTTAGAATAAATGATGTGGCTCTGCAGTCACAGCCACTGATGTAAGACGTTACAATCCACATGAACCAAAATTAATTTTCTGAAAGCAGGGAGAAAATGCATCATTTCAGCACATTAATTGAGACGGCTCAGAACATCAGACTGGCCCATACTCATCCATCAGTCTACCCTTGTAAGTCACACTCATCCTGGGGGCCAGTTATCAGGGCATCAAAAATATCTGGTCTAAACACAGAAACCAGAAGTGTTCAAGACTGGCTTTCAACCTCACCAGACCTGCTACATCCAAACAGATGAATTCAGGTACCATACTAATATTAAATGCTTAAAATTTCCTATATACACCTTACATTCATATAAAATGTTCTAACACAGCAAATAATGAAGTCATATAAAACATACGACTACTGTTAGCTTTACCACAGAGATAACAGTTTACCAATTCCTCTATCTATTTTATTATAAAAGTGGTATACTATTGCTGTCAATTTGTTCAACAGGTTTAAAAATTCCAGAAATCAAGCGAATGTCACTACAAAGGAGCTTAATGCTTCAAGTGATACAGAATATCTACTCTTATTTCAATTAAAAAACCCAAACCCACAAAGCAGGAAGAGTTCAACTGTTTTAAACAGCAATTTGAACCACCAAGTACAATTAAAAAAAGAAGTTTACCTATAAAAGGTTTGGAATGTCAATTGTTTCCTATGTCTTATTAAAAATATGCACCTTGGATGCACAGTCTGAACAAAGATTTAGTCACTATATTCCACCAAGATTAATAACAAATTGCTACACTACAGCATGTTTGATCACCACTAATGCTACTATTTGCTATAACAAATCATTTTTAAAAATTGAGGTTACTGTGGCATGATAAAGCTTTGTATAGATTTTAATCTTAAAAATTGCAATCTAACTTCATTTTGCAAAGAAAAATGTGTCTGGTGCCTAGACACACATTTAATTTCCCAAGGAAAGATGGGCAGAGAGACACACTACCAGCCACTTGAAATAAAGAGCACTACTAAATGTTCCAATTATAAAATTTCAAATATGTAGTTTCGTAAAAGGAAATACATATCTCAGCAAAAACAATAATTTGACAGTTAAGAAACTGCAGCTGTAAATGTTAATTATTTAATAAACACCATATGATCACACTAATTTTTGCTTTTAGCAACTTGATATATTGGAACAGATATTCAACATTAATTGGCCATAGGGTTTGGGTGGTTTTTTTTTTTTCCCCACAGTCAGGTAGGAACTTTTCTCTTTTAGCTTGTATCGCTGATGCATCACAGCACACTACTAAATATTGGTCAACAGATGGAGAAACAATACTACATCTGCCCTCAGATATTTTATATTATTTCTATTTTATATATGAATTGACTGAATTAAAAAAAGTTTCCAAACTTTTTGGACTGACTATTGTAAAGAGCATATTCACTCTTACCAGCAAAACAAACTGGAAATGTGATAAAGCAATACAATTTCATTGATCACTTAGCACAGCCTTGGCGAATCACCTTTTAAGATAAGTCATTGGAAGACAATATTCAAAGTCAGGGTGCAGAGCAGTTCTTCGAGAGTTTCTGCACTACAAAAGAAAAAAAACCACACCCACAACCCTGGAAATTACCTGACATTTTTGAAGATTCCTAGCTATAGTTCAGTCTGTGTAAGTGTAAACTTCAGAGAAGTTACAGGACAAACGGTTTTCCAGTTAAACTGTTTCTATAGTTTTGATGTATACTTACAACAGGAATAACATGAGTGACACCATCACCACTGTCTATAACTGTGCCAGTCAGTGTTCGTTCTCCTACTTGTCTTGACGTCCAAGATGCAGCTAAGGCAAGGACAGCCTTGTAAAAGAACACACAGAAAAACCAAATCTTCATAAAAGCACTGCATTGCAGATCCCACCTTCCGTTACCCCTCCCAACAATACCCAGACTGACACCCTCATGGTAATTTACAGCACAGAAACTGATTTAGTAATATTATATATGTGCACATAACAGCTTACAAAAGAGACTGCATAAATGTAGTTTTTGACTCCTAATGCTTTTTTAGCCATGTTGAAACAAACAAACATCTTTTTTGCTACTTCATATTGAGAAGGATTCAGTTCTTGGCCTAATACCGTTATTATGATGTGGTGTGTTGTTTTGGGTTTTTTTAATTTATTTATGATGCAACAGATATTATACTCTACTGCTTAGAGGCCTTCTTGTATACAGGTAATAGAGGAACAGCACCTAGCTAACAGACCACAGAATCAAAGCATATCAAACATTTAGAGGTGAAACTTCTAACCAAAAGTACATAAAAGTATTCCAAACACCACTCATACAGTTTTCATAGTGAAATCAGTTTTAGCTCAGGGAGAAATACTGTAGCTCTAATGTTCAACTGCCCTGCCCTTACCTGAACAGCAATATATAGCCCTGGAACGTTGAAAGACTCAAACATGATTTCAGCAGTATATTCTCTATTTTCTGGAGTATTTAATGGAGGCTCAGTCTGCAAGACAAAAAAAACCAAGTTTTACTTACATTCAAATCCTATACTTGACTGGGGGGGGGGGGGGCGAAATAAAAAAATCACCAAATCTTATATTTTGAAAGATGAGTCATTCAATAACAATAGCATGTAAAAATTGTAACGTGCAAAGGGTGCTTTTAAAGGCAAATAGTGCAATTAAGAAAATCTAGAAACTCCTCTGACAATAACAGAATTTATGCAAGCTGCACTGCAAAAACATGATGATTAGAGCGAAAAGAGAAAGCCAGAAGTGCAATAAAAATGTTATAGTAATTACTGCTTAAGAATTTACATTGATGGCTCCCTTTGTGGGTTGGTTAGCTCATTACAACTTTTGATTTCACTGAAAGAATCAAGGACTATCAACCTAAAAATGTCAAAGGATGCAGTTTAGCACATTTAAAGAATGACCATTATTTTAAAAATTTGTCAATTAAAGAAAAAAGCTGTTTTTCTTCAGAAGGCAATCACTATAAAACAAGTTAGTATGATCAGCTGTAGAAATGTACTAAACTGAGAGCAACATACAATGCGCTACAATAGTATGCTATAATTTTCATTAAAATACCAAACATACGTAATATTTATTAAGTCTCTCCTCTAAGAAAGCATTTTGCATAGTGCTACAGAATCTTTGAGGGAAAAAAAGTATCACTCTTCCATTGCATCAACTATGTAATAAGAYGGTAAAGAGAGGAGGGAGCCAGACTCTTCAAAGGTGATAAGGACAAGAGGCCATGGAGACAAGCTGCAACATGGGAAATCCTAAGTAGGTATTAGGACAAAAAAAGGTAACATGAGGGTGGTCAAACATCAGGAAAGAGTTCTTATGGCATCTTGATCCTTGGAGATATTCAAAGTTTGGCTGGACACAGCCTTGAGCAACCGTATCTAATTAGACCTGCTTCAAGGAGATGATTGCATTAGATGTTCTTTAACAAGTATGGCCAACACCTCTAATTCCAAACTTGCTCTATAAACAGACTAAAACGAATTGCCTATTTCAATGGCCTTAAATAAAATACTGAAGAATAGCAGATGCTACAGAATAACATTGACCTGAATTCAGATCTAATTTGCCCAAATATGACAATCAATCCTTCTGATTTCACACAAAAAAAAAAAATTCACACTCTAGGCACACCATCCAGGTGGCAGCATTGTAAAAACAAAATAATTGCAATTATGTCAAGTCAAAACACACATACTTTTTTGCCTCAAAACTGTAAATATGGTTATTGAATTCAGTGGATAAGTAATAGAAAAAAAGGAATGGAGTAGAAACAATTTGGAGGGAAATGAGAAGAGAATAGAAAAAGGTTTGCAGTTCAGACACACTGACATCTTTAGAAAATTAAAGAACTTGGATGGGATAAGCCAGGTCAGGAAAGTTTCAAGTAATTTATACTTACTTTAGTTTTCAAGATAAGCATATTCATATTTAAGAATTATTACATAAGTCAGCACAAACATTCTTATTAGTCATATGCAGTTTCGTAAATAGGACATAATTTTACCTACCAAAAGAAAATAATGGTCCTCGGGTTCTGCCCTTAGATACTTAAAGATTACTTGCTCCATAAACCTCTCCATCAAGTCCCAGTCTTCAACTATACCATGGCGGATGGGCCACTGTTGCAGAAGAATATCAAAATATAATTGGAAACAAAAGAAGGGGGCGGAAAAGGGGTGGAAATGAGTGTTTTCAACTGCAGTAAAAGTATATTATCTACATATGCAAGAAACCTTGCATTAGGTTTTCCCTATCCCAATCTGACACCTATTCAAAATTCAGATTCCAGCCTTAAATAGCAGGGACAATACATTGCGCTTTTCTCAGTACAACAGAATGGTGGCCCTAGGATAAGCCAACGGTTCCCCCAGCCCAGCATCCTGACTCTGATGTTGCTGATTCAAGGAACGTGAAAGAATGTGATATTCCAGCTTAACACTCTCCCAGCCTTCCTTCACTTCAAAAGAAATATATATTCACATACTTTTTTGCAAATTCCCACAGGCTCCTGAAGGACAACAAAACTGAAGCCAAACCTTATTTTCCATTAAAACAGAGTTAATAAGAAAGTAAGATTAAAATTAACCAAAAAGCATTCATAAGAAGCTGTTTACTGTATAGCTGATGCTTTTTAAAGAGTATTGGAAAATTATTTTAAACATTTCTCTTAATACCTTGGTTGCATAAGTTGGTTTTTCTATTGCTTCATCCCCGATAAAGAAGTCTAAATCATCAACACCTTTCAAAACCCTCCTTTGTGCTTGATCGACCACTTTTGCGGATTCTTTGATAGCAATACCTTTAACAAAGAACACAAACAACATTGTAGATCACATATGCTGCACTAAAAAAAGAAACCCCCAATACTCAAGAATAGGAACACACTATAATTGTATTCATCCTTTGTTTCCAGTATAAG
Source organism: Oceanodroma leucorhoa (assembly GCA_030449065.1). Classification (NCBI taxonomy): domain Eukaryota; kingdom Metazoa; phylum Chordata; class Aves; order Procellariiformes; genus Oceanodroma; species Oceanodroma leucorhoa. The sequence continues at coordinate 6,714,642 of JASVER010000037.1, read as the reverse complement.
CACAGAAAAGCTAAATAAAACACAGATAATTTGAATTCTAATCATAGGTAAACATAATTAGGATTTATAAAGTAACACAATACAGATCTAAATACAGATTTAATTGTTAGACACTCAACATGCAATCAGAGAGCTAAAATATAAAAAGAATCACTAAGGGTATCCCTACAGATCTCATTTTATTCAACAAGGGTGCTAATTTTCTGCACACTTTAATAATAATAATAATTTAAAAAAATGAACGCAGTTGTAGAAGTTGTATAAAGAGCAAGAAAACACGTTGCCATTATATAAATGGATATTTTACTTCACCTGCACCAATTTGATTTCTGGACATATTACGAAAATGAGATATGGCACATGAAAGGGACTAGATAAATAGCGACTAAATAAGCAAAAAACATGTACAAAAGAAGGCAGGAAGGAAGGAGTAGGAGAAAACTAAGGCATACAGAGAAAGGAAATTGGACAGAAATAAAAGTATTTTTAAAAGGAGATAAATTTGTATGGCCACATGATGCACCTTTAGATGCTTTAAAACAAATTTTCACAAAGTCTGTTTTTAATTTCTTCCTTTAAATCCTACTCCTATCTTATCGTTAAGAATAGGATGGAGGCTTTCACTTAAGAAAGACTGTAAATCTCTCCTTTACTTCAAGGAATAACTGGCAAAAGTTAAGAGCTCGTATTATCTTGGCAATTTATTCGTTCCAGGATAATTACTCATCACAAATGAAGAAAATTTTTATCAGAAAAATACTGGCTAAGGCTAAACACAGGATCCTGGAAAGATGGACCAGTGATTAGATATCACAGGAACACAGATGTTCCCTTCCCTCATCTTTTGCATCAGCCCCCTGGCTACCAGGGTTGCAGCGCCAGCAATACCCGCCGTATTTTTTCAAGTCTTACTAATTGCCTTTAAACACAACCCTTTACACAAATGAGGAAATTCATATATACGAAGAATTAGTATCAGCCTCAAATATTCAAAGGTCGTGATCCAGTAGCTCTTCAAAGGCAGAATGATTTTGCTAATTCTCACCTTCAGTAAGAAGTTCTGTTTGCTCACAGCCAAGATTAAAAAAAAGAGTTATGAAAACAGCTGCTGCAGGCTGAAGCCCACCAGACACAGGGCGGCACAGCTACAGGATTTGGAAATCAAGAGCATGCTAGGGTAAAGCACTGTTAGTTCACTGATGCTCCCCATCCTCTCCCTTCTCTTCCCATAAAGAGCAACAAAAGCAGAGCTGCGCAGCCAAATTTAAATGTTGTGAAAGACTGAACAGGATAAAACAGAAGACATTATTCTGAGCTCTTCAGGAAGAAAACTGAATCATACTGTAACTTCTGTAGCAGCTTACAGGAGAGCAGAGAGGAAGCAAAAGGTTGGAGGAAGCCGAAAAGCATGGGGGGGTAGATAGGAAGTAGAAGCTAAAATTGTGGGGAAGGAGATGTCGCAAGGCCAGTGTTTGCTGCGAGTGAAAAGAAGAATCCTGACAAACATTTTTCAGGTCATCCTTACAGAACTCACACATTTTTGGAAATTTTTCTGTCCAGATGTGTTATCTTCAAGAAGTCTCAAGTAAAATATCATCGCTTGCCACAGGATTATAGAAACTTTCAAGTCAAAGTGGTTTCACCCTGTTACAAGCCTAAAACAACGATGGGAGCTCTCAATATTTTGCTGACATTGAGGCTAGCCTGTTCAGTCCTGGTTTTGAAAGTCAGAAATGAGAAGGAAACAACCTGAATCAAGAACCATATCCTGAAAATACAAACAGGAAAATAAATCTTGCTGAAACAAGAGCTAGGCTACCACGGTGTCTGAAGATGGGCAGCACTCCAGCGGTATCTCAGAGCATTTGCCTTTGGTTTGCTTGGCACAAGAATTAAGGGCTTTTAGAATAAAGAGGACATACTTGCATCAAATCAATTTTTGTGCTTAACCGCTACTCAAGCCATTTTTTTTTCTTTTAGAGGTAAAGAAAAGGCCATCTAACATGTAAACTATCGTAGATAAACTGAAATAGATGACAAAGCAAGAGAACTACTGGGTAATGGAAATAAGTTGACTCCTATTTTAACAGCAGGAAAAAAGAATTAAGTGAATAAAAATCAAGTAAAATTAATGATCTGCTAAGGTCTAAAAAGCAGCCAGGGAAGAAAGCAGTGAACCCAAGCCTCTTCAAAAAATTGGCCCAATATATTCTCATTTATTTCACTTTTCAAGCAAACATTTTTCATCTCTACAGAAGCATATTCAGAATTAAATCAAGAACACAACATAAGAGAGGACTGAGAGATAAAAATTTGTTAAGAGCAGGAGCGAATAAGATAAGCAGCAAGTGAACAAGGCAGAAGGAATGCTGCTCCAACCTGTTTAACAGCAAACATCTTTAGAGAATCAAATTGATAACATGCAACCACCATTGCTGGAAGTCAAAGGAGAAACCAAACCATTTTTCCTCTGTGGATAATATTAAAGAAATTAAAGACACCAAAGTGCTTTGAAAGATACACAGTTTTTTGTAACATTTTACTTTGAAACTAGGTACTGCTATACTCTATTTTCATTTATCTACTGTGGATTACACCTGTGCTATTTTATTTCATTTAAGGCAGAGGGTTAATGCAAACTCGTGGTTAGTGTAATTATCTAACTTAGATTACAGTACAAATGAGAAAAATGCCTTTTTCATTAGGAGAACTGCAGTCAAGGACCATTTCAGCTGTAGGAACAGCTAGACTAGAGCACTTTTTTTTTAAATACACCACACTACATCAAAAAGTTGTCAAAAAATCTCATCTCCTCCTTTCTCTTCTATTTTAATAGCATCCCTCTTGTATAAATTTCTCTGCTTAATGATCTGACAGGTCATTTCATTCCCAGAATTTGTTTGAAGTGTCATGATATCTCTTCTCCTTTTTTGGAACAAGAAAGTTAATTAAATAAGCCAAATCTGAAGATGCAGAAAAAGTATGTAAACTGTTTACCTAAAACTAAATAAAATAACTATTTGCCTATTTTTAAAGACTGCTATGAAGTTTGAAGAGCAATATAAGGTTTTTTTAATGGTTTGTTAAGTTTTTTAAAAAAAAAAAATCTAACATTAAAACTAGTTTTTGCGTGAAAAACAAAACTGTAGAGTATATTTTATATGCCACTGAGGTAAAACAAATGAAATTCAACTGGAAATCCAAACGAATGAAGAATTACGTATGAAAGATTGAAAGGACTCTCTCACTTGTATAAAAACAGGAGAATGCATTAAGTGAATTAACCTTAGCTTTCCACGAAAATTGCTTTTTTAAGCATGTTTTCTAGAAAAATTAACATAGAGCCTGAACTACCAAGTTTTATTTTACAGCGACTATGCTTAAGTATTATTAGTTCTAGCTCTTTTCCTGTTGCATTTGTAAGGAAAACTGGGTGTACTAATTATTCCTTTTTACCAGGATGTAATACGTGATTACTTTGGCACAGATGAACAATGACAAAATGCCAAGTGGTGTAGGAGGTCAAAAGGTGAAGCATTTTTAAAGGAAGTTGATTGAGTTCCACTCTCTAGAGTAGAGCTGTATCACTTCAAGTGGGAGAAACAGTTCAGAAGACAGGGAGCGAATAAGCAATTTTACGTGTAAAAAAAAAAAAAAAAAAAATTTAAATGTTTTCTTGTTCTATTTACAAAACATAGTAAATTGAGTAACATAGCTGTCGTACTGAAAAATACCTGGGAAGTATAACATTGTAAACCCTGGAGATATTAAAACATCCAATTTTAAATTTTTTTTCTAGTTAGAATCAACTAAACTTTAACCTCAGAAGTTCCTAATAAGGGAAAAACCTTATAAAAAGTAAATATAGTCACACTACTGTATTCAAATATGCTTTCAATTTCCAAGATATTAACTTCAAATATTAGTATACCGTTTTAAAGAATGTATCTTTCTAAACTGAGCATCCATAGCAAAACAGAACAGAGGCATGCTATTGCTCTGTGCCGTCACACAGAGGTCTTTTCAAGTCGCTCCTTTTTAACTTTTTTTTTGGTTTTTTTACACAGCATGTTATAGAAACTCTAAGTGTAATTTCAGCATTCATACACAAGTAACAAATACTTACATGAAGGAATAATGAACTGGGGTTCAGTATTACCAGCATATCCGAGCTTTGTATACCTATTAAGGCAAAAAAGACTGGGTTATAATATTTAATACCACAAATACCAAAGATCTCTCCCTTTTTTAATGAACATACCTCTCTTCCCATATCAAAATGACCTACTGAATTTCCTTAAAAAAAACAAAGACCTTCTCTTCTTTAAAAGGTAAAACGATGCTCCCTACCACAAATCAAGCATCATTGCTAACTTCTACTCAAGTAAAATTTTACTACAGAACACAAAGTATATAATTGAATTTATCAGTGTTTAGGAGTGTAATTTAGAGTCAGAGCAGTTCTTCCCTGCTCAGCAGTTAGCATTTCTACAGAAATATTTTCATATAATAAGTTACTGGTAGAAGTGTTTTTGTAACTGCTAACTATAGGGGAAAAAATTCCCTTGCCCATGGACTGCCAGCTGGGCACGTGGCAGGGCTGGCCATCATTACTTCACAAGCGTTTCCCAAGATGTACTATCGTAGGTGGCAAGTACTGACAGTGGTAGCAAAAGAAATTCCATTTAACAAATGGAAAACAGTCTTGAAAGTGTGTTTAATAAGACTAAGGAAAGCAAGAGGAAAAGAACTACACACCTTCGCCCACCCAATTTACAGAATGTGCTATGCATATATACACCATTTTCATTGTCATGATGTAAGAAAACTGAAGCAATTAGCAATGTATTCACAAAAAATAAACTACAAAACTCACAGTACCAAAACTATTGAGCTGCTAGAAACGTTGTTACAAAAGAGTTAACAACAGCAAATTCTAAAACATGCAGACAAAAATGCACAGTACATTCAGGAGTTACAGCCCACACGCGAGTTTTATAGACATGACAAAGTTCTCATTTTCTTTATACAGTCAGACAGCTGTACTAACTAAATTAGCACCATCAGCAAAAGCATGAAACACTGTAGTAGCACCTCTACAATTTTCAGCACTTGGATATAAACCTGGAAGATCTTAGGCAGTATAAGGCAGTACTAACTTTAACAATCCATAAATTTATGTCAGTAACACTAAAATGCCTGGCAACAAACAGAGTAAGAGGTTGGTTTTTACAGGCTAGAAGAGGAGTGCTGCTGCAGTAGGTTTTGCTGTGATGCTACTGATGCAGCGGTTCACAATTTGCTCACGTGTCCACTAACGCCTACACAATTTCTATCGCTGACATTAATTGCGCACGTTAGTGCTGGGCCAGGAGAAACGGTATCCTCAAAAGGAAGGTATCTCTCTCTCTAAATAACAAAGTGGTTAGCACAGGACCTCGTCTAACACCAAAAATGTTTTGCAAAAGAAGTATTTTTAAAGCTGTAAAACCCATCTTGTCTCTAAAACACTGTAACAGTTGGGAGTAACCATGCAAAAAAMCGTGACTTCATATTGATCTGCAGTAATACTTACTGAAATATAAAACTTCACTGGCAAAATAAGATACATAATGGAAAAGAAGAAAGAAACTAAAGACCTGAAAGAAATTTACAGCTCATGAAGAGATCAGCATTATRCACTGTACGTGCCTGAACTGAGGACATGCAACTCAGATTTTGCAGACTCAAGTTATAAGCAAGCACATTTTTTAAAATTTTCTTCTTAAAGACCTAGTTCCTAAAAGAAATCTCAAGAATTTCACAATCTGATGCTTCTATAACCTGTCATGCAGAATAAAACTGTTCACTGTATCTGTAATGTTTCAAGAGGCTTTTAGTTCCACAAGCAAATTAATAAGAAAACCAGCAAATATTGACTCACTCCCTCTACCTTCTCCTGCAAATCAGGAACTGTGGCATGTATATTTTAAAGGTAAATCTACAGCGGAACTTTAGAGCCTGAAGGCTACATAAACCTACAACTAGATCAGAAGTGCTTTAACAAGGGAAAAAGTTAAAACCGTTTGATTATTAAACTCAGTATTTCAAAGAAAACAAAAGCTAAACTGTTGCAGGTAACAGGCTGCTTAGCTGCTTGTGGTGCGGGAGACCGCCCAGCACACACGCAGCCAACAGACTGAAAAAAACACAGTCAAATGAAAGATGCATTTTACATAGAAAGACTGTATTCAGACATAAAATCAGCATATCTAAAAATACTATGGCCTACTCAGCAAGAAGTCTCCTGACTCATGAAAAAAAAAAATAGTCCCATTTTTAGGCTTCCAAAAAAGGAAAAAGAAAAAAAAAAAAAGAAAAAAATGCATGGCTTCTGGTCTCTGAATATTAAAGCATTATAGCCGCAAGTCTCCAATGTAGTCTCCAATGCAAGGCTTCACATCTCTAGTGTGCCGAGCAAGACTTCCTTGCCACACTCTCCTTTCCGCACCAGGAATGCCACCTCCGCKTGCCCACGGGTCGGGGAAGGGACCCGCTGTTACCTCCTGCACCTCAGGCCTGCCCCGCCAGCTCCACGCTGGGCAGACAGCCAGCCTTCGGCAGGATCCATACAGTCACTGGTACTACGGGGCTCTGCACAGTAGCCAGGGATGCCAGGGACTATGGTAATATACATAATAAACAGTAAGCTTGATTATCATAACTAAACATATATAGAGATACTCTAGAGTTAAAATGGAGTTTAAAAAYGTGACAGGTGAGACAAAAAAGGTAAGTTAAAAAATGAATAAAAGTTGATRAAAATCTTCAGTTCTGCAAATGCACAATCTAATAACAGTGGATTTTTTTTTAAATTAACTTTTGCAAAGATGAGGCTTCATTCAGATGGATCAGACCTATTCTACCACTTTTACCTGAAGTAAATATTTAAATCACATGAAAAAAGGATACCATGGGCAAGCTAGATTTCACAAGTATACAGTTTCCACAAGCAGTTCATACAGGGCAAAGTGTGTCTGACTAATGTATGATTCACAGRGGAATGAGGCACACCCTGTCTTCTTTACAGCAGCAGTTACTGCCACTATAGAAAAAAATCCTGATATTAAAGATATCATAMGGCAGTACCAATACTGGATTAGAGTTTTCCAGTAAATCACAGCTTGTCTTGTTTGCTACATAGCACTGAAGAGTGGCAGGAGGGACTTCCATGGAGACAGGCAGGCACATGCCATTTAATGAGACACGAACTCAGCTTTCCCACACTGAATTTGGGGCACTCAGCAGTGAGAGAGCAAGGCACTGTACAGATGAGTATAGAAGTATAAGCAGATTTCTATTAAAATCTGTAACATGGAACAGACTTACAAAATCCAAAAGTGAAAACCTGAATTCAACCTTGATCGTTCAGATGYTTTCCTTCATTTCTCCACTTTCAGTTACCCAGTAGGCCTATCAGCTCATTTAAGTAGGAAGGGGCGGGGGGGGGGGGAAACACATGGCAAAAAATGTTGTTGGATAATCATGACCTTCAGATTTACTYTAGAAGATAAGCTACAAAGTATCCAAAAGCAGCCCACAAAGTCTGGACACATATCTGCGTGTAGGTATATAGAGAACCATACACATACACACRCCCCCCCACTATCTATCAATATACATATATATGGTGCTGATATTCCCCAGTGACTTCCCTGCAACGTCTTCTCTAAAAGGCAGTGGGGTCTCACACACCATCCTCTGGCCTATGCAGATGTAATGATGTGACAAACAAAATATGATTTTTTTGTAGGAGACATTCATACCACAAATGGGGTGGGGGTAGCAACTAACAAAGTTTCGTTCTAAATTAACTCTTCTAATCCACATCTCAACTATCAGTTGAGAAATCTCTCTAGAGTCACATCCACCTCAAACTCACACCCTGAAATTGCAAAGYAGCACTGTACTGATCTGCCTCAGAGATCTCTGGAAAGACAGCCAAAAGGCTCTCCACAATGTTCTCAACTGCACTAATGGGATTTCTTATATGCGCTCTCTCACCTAGAATAGATGTTTCTGAGGCTATGACATGAAAGCAATGTCACTTGAAGGTTACTTACATTAGTCACGCAGACAATTTTAAAGCCAAAAGTTCTTACCCTAAGTGCTGYTTCCTTTTAATGAGAATGTCATTAACAGAACCTCCATCAGCAAACCTCAAACTATAACCATGCACCTTTGCTCCACTTCTTTCCTGTCCACAACAAAAGTCATTCTGTCTATGTTCTCCCAAGTTATACACCCTAGTTCTAGCACAACTGCAATTTTAACAAAAGGATGAGGAACAGGGACAACTGCTTCGTGGGCAATGCATTTATTTAGCTGCTCTGAGAAGTACAACAGAAATGGGGTGGCCCAACACAAGTTGGATCCTTGTCATTTTGCTGACAGCTCCATGCAAAGACATGAGTTAGCCAAGCACAAGCAGAGAAGGACACTGGAGAACAAATGTCACCTGACCTTCAACTTTTGTAGAGCAAGTCCAGGTTACAGCCTACCCCTCAGCTACTCCTAATGACCTGGACTAAATGCAATGTCATGTATAGGACACTTTTTTAAATGCACACACAAACAGGAATAAGGTGTACCTCCAATGCTGGCCCCACCGGAAAGATGCAATGCAACTTCAAAAACAAACAAAAAAAAGAACCACTTTTCTGTGGGGAGGGAGGAGTAACAGGAGTGGGAGTAACAAACCTGAAACTCCCTGGAAAGAAAGTCAGGACTAGGCTGAAATCAAAATGGTCTCTTTCTGGTTTACCTTCAAGGTGCATGAAGTTAAAAAAACAGATATATAGAGAAGGGTATTTTTTTTCAGAGGTCTTTTTTTGTTGTTTTTGTTCATCAAATTGCTGTCTCTTCATGATGGTTCTGAATTACTGTMCACCACCTGAGCCACAACAGTCCTTCTGTGCAAGCTCTCACTCAAAGTGCAACATACTCATTGCCTTGTATCTTACCTTGCAGGTGCAGTGGGCTTCCCAAGTACAGTAACGTGTACAGTATACTTGTTAGTTTGTGTGTGTAAGTCCTAAAATTCTGCCTTAGTGTATATCACAGCCTGTGCACCAAGCCCAGCAAGGTTTCTCTAACTAAACGCACCTCTGCAAAGTGCTATGCAGAACCCGTCCAAGGGGTCATGCTCCAAGCAAGTCTAACATTCAGTGATGGGATTAGGCTTTACAAAAAGCTAAACTGCATATATTCTTAAAAGGAAGCTGATACTGCCTTTTTGCAAGGTGCCACAYTTGCTCAGGCAGCAGGAGATCTGTACTCCATTTCTTCTTCCATCCAAATGGGTTTAGAGCCAATCTCCCATTTCCCATAAGAGCYTCTTGCTATTTGCTTATAAACTCTCCTGAGGCAAGAGCGCTTTGCATTTCTTTCCTGAAACCACGTGGAAAAGCCTCCAAGAAACGAGGGCCAAAGACAGAAAGCAAGATGATTGCCCGGTAGCAGAACACACATCTTAGAGGAGGTACAATTAGAGTTTTGATCCCTACTCCAAAGACTGCTTAATTATTTTATTCCATGACGATACAGGCATGGACACAGATACCTTACAGACATGCTACATACTGCTTCCTGGAACAAAATTTTGAGTTTTCCAAGTGATATTGTGCCAATAGGARTCAAAAGTTATCAAGACACATTAACAGCTGCACACAACAGCATACTGGCCACCTAAAAGAAACAGTAACAGATGGGTGGTTTAAAAGAAGTAATCCCTGCTAATTTCTGAATGCAATACTGATACCAGAGCCCGGGAGTTTCAAGCCTGGGAATCATTATTTGATAAAACTGTTTTCCTACAGTTTGAAATCAGATGCCCATGACCTGGAAATTTTAAATGTACCATGGCATTTCTGTTGTCCTGCTTAGACAACTCCCACTTACATGCCAGTATCTCCAAATCCTGTGCTGAGCAGCCAAATGCACCAACCTGGATTTCACTCCACAGCTTTCCAAAGCCCCTTTGTGAGTCTAACCCAAATAATTTAACTGAGAGAAAGGCTGCATGGGGCCATTTCTTTGGATCAACCAAGAGCAAAGAGAAACTCCAAAAACAGACAGAGRCCTCAATTATGTAAAACAAAGAACAGTAAAGATCTTACCAAGTCTGTTGCCTTTGCACATGAATTGCCTTCATTAGCATGGTCTRCAAACCATCTGGCCATTTAAATCCAATCTCATAACCTCACTTCTCTCGAGACACCACAGCAGTAAATTCTCCATATATACTACTTGAACACCAGCAAGGACCGTTATAATATTTGTATGTGAATCTGCTTGCTAAAATAAACTTTGTTTATGCAGATCTCCTTCATCATAGCTTGACACTTTGCTGCATAACAAATTTTACAGAGAAACAGTTAAAATGATTGCACAAGAGTATTTTTCTTTAATATTTCAAGTTATGAAATTTCAAGCATGACTTATATTTTTAAAATACTATTAAGTAAATAATATTATTATGAATGGCTAAAGATAAAAGATCCAAAACCAAGACAGGTTATTCTACAGTTTCACAGCAGGCCACTGTGTGAAGGCATGCAAGGTAGTGCAGATGCAACTTAAGTGCAGATGCAACTTAAGTTCGCTGAAGCATGTAAATTCTTTGTTGCAGGTGTGCATACAGCAGCAAAATTCATTGCTGGTTAAGTTACCTTAACTCTAGGAAAATTGTAGTTAAGTGAGCAGGTTGTAGAAGGCACTACAAAAAAGCTCAGAAAGTGTGGAGATTCTAAGGAGGACACACACACATGGTAATATATTTAAAAGGGCATGAAATAATCAAATGGCAAAAACTCCAAGTTTTTAAACAGAATGGAAAGGGGATTCTGCTCTTCAATCCTCATCTTGCAGACGGTCTGTCCATCAAAGACTTCATCAAAAAGGGCTTAATATCCTTTCCTGTTTTAACTGGATAAATTCTACATAGACAGAATTTATATGACAGATACAGTGTTTTTCCTGTCTGATGTCTTTAGATAACAAAACTGCTTTAACAAGATGTGGAAAACTTCTGAAACATGGATGARCCCTTAGTCTTCATACATAGAGCCTCATGTTACTGAAAAGCCTGAACAAGCCTTTGTTTTTATTTGTTGCTTTTGTTCCATCATCCTTCTTATACACCAGATGAGACTGAAAAGCCTAGGGAGTATTTACTTTTCAAATCCCCAAAAAGTGAAATAATGAGAAAATGATGGTGGAAAAGGAAGACCRTCCTGCCCCTTTAAAAAAGGTCCCAGCTCTAGTATCAGGTGCAAGTTGGTTAAGCAGCAGCAGATCTGAAGTCCCTRAAGGAACTAATTATATTAGGAAAATGGGACTTGTATTAATAAATTAGTTTACTATCTCTTTTCAAATGTCCTTGATAAAACACAAGATAGCAAAAGACTTTGAAATGAGTCATGCCTTTCATATTTTTATATCTTTAGCTAATATATATATTACCTTTTACACATCACTAGTTTGCATTTTTAAATAGCAACTGCTTCTGTCAAGTTTTAAAACACCTGTTRATCAAAAATGTTTTAAGTAACCAACAGTGAAAGCCAAAGAATTAGCTCTATAAATGGAAAAAGCACACAAGATTAGAAGTGCTCTCAGATGAAGAATCTTGCTAAGCTGTAGATGAGACGCATCAAGGAATGGTAAAAGGGGATATTTCAAAGACATATGRGACCCCTAGGCACCAGAGATGTTACAAATCTGACAGTCTGCAACCTTGGCCTTGGAATTAACTGCATTACTGTGTATCTGAAACTATTTTCTTACAATATTTCCCCCGAAAAATATCAGTCCACTCGAACAAGAACTTTCACCTTGACAACAAATACTTCTTTGCCACACACTGTCACAGTAAAATAAGCAGATTGAAGTGGTGTGCAATTTCAAAAGTGAGCTCAAAAGCAGCTTGAAAGAGAAATGCTTCTAACAAACATTTATTTCCCAAATAGGAAAAAAAAACTCTAAAAAAGGTTAACTTATCTTTAAAAGTATCTATATTTTTGTCTAGAATACTTATCCAGTGCTGCTTTTTATCAGCAGCTACATCTACAACACAAAGCACAGACATGACTGTAATGCTTGCTAGTAAAATCYAGCTAAAATGGCTAGTGAAAAACCGCAAAGTCATGGCCACAAATAGCCAGACCAGAACCCTCCAGGTGCGTGACTAAGAGGAACACGGAGGCAACAGCAGCCTGTACTACACAGTATTCAGAATAAATTCACACGTGTTGTAATAAGAGTCTCCAGGTGACAGTTTTTACACCAGTCTGGAGAACAGAGGAAGCTACCCCATTGTGCAGCTTCTAATTTTACTAACATTTGGATGGAGTAGAAGAGAATCTACTTTCAAATTTGCTCTATGTTTACTTGCGTCAAAACTTTAAAAAAAAAAAAAAAAAAAGGCAAACAGCAACATTGATAGGTTGACTCTGGAAAAGTTCTCTTCTAAAAGTAAACAGGAAGATAAGATGCATTTATTACCAAAAGACTCTAGCTTCTGATTGAGTCATGAAAATTGTACTTGAAAACAAGCCCATATTTAAGTGTTTAAGACTAACAAAACCCATTTCAGGCATTCTGATGACATTACCATCTAAATTTGTAATCCTAGTCAATTTTATTTATATTTGTGAAATCCATTTCAAATATTTAATGCTGACATGTACTTTAACACAGAAGATAAAGTTAGCTTTCCTTTGACTACATTTTCCTCAAAGTAAGAGGAGCAAACAGCTTTGGATATTATCTTTGTATAATGAAAGTAGTTTGTGTTGGCAAAAGCAGAATGCTCTCTTTTTACTTACTGCTTGCTTTGAGACTTCCAGAATTACTCATTTTAACAAGTGTCTTAACAGTGCCTCTGTGTTACACCATGCCAACACAATACTAACCTATACTGCTAGGTTTTCTAATAAATTTGTATTTAATTTTTATGCAAGTTTTCTGAGCGTTTTTCACAGCAGGACTACTCCACRTGATATTTCCCAATAACAAGGAAAGAATACCCCAAAAGTTTGGAAGTCTGCATGACTAATTATTTAACAGGATAAATTACTTATTATGAGGGTGAGATTCATTGGGCAACTTTCTACATCTTTTGCCCAAAATAAGCTGACATTGCACAGACATTTATCAGGAATAAAAAAACCCAAGAGAAYAGATTGACTATACATACTTTTCAACAGATAAAACAAGGAGGGATCAATTGAATCAATAAATACATAATTTCCAAGTAAACAAAAGCTTGCACTTGAAGAAGTGAAATAGGCAAAATCTGAGTCATATGATGCAGAAAGAGCCACAGCTGATACAAACCTGACTTAACTTGGAAGTTTTTCCAAACAAATGCAATACAGTGGCTAAAACTGTAAAGTTATTCCACATTAAAAAAAGTTGAGCACTTGTGCTTACTATTTGCACAATTTCAGCACTTGAGAGCTCCAGCTTTGAATCAATAGCTACTACGCTATCACCCCAATCACACCAATCTGAGCAGAGGGTAAGATGAAACCAMATAGACAAATAGAGCATGGACAGGAGAGGAGGAGCAGACAGCAAGCACTGCAGAAGACTCTCAGCTCACTTCCAACCTGCCCACTAGGCTGGTTACCACTTCAGCATTTCAGCAGGTAACTAAATATTTTCTTTCCATCAAGAATAGGCTTGCATTAAAACACCAGTTTACATATTTATCATGTTACACCATGCTTCTAAGACAGCTTCCAATTAGAAACAGTTGTCTTGTAGAAAAAAATGCCCCACTAAGCTGTGGACAAAGAYATACCACTGAATTTTGTTTAATATAAAAAGCAGGTCTCGTTTAATAAGATCACAGAGATTCTGAAGTCTGACTGCAAAKATGCAAGCAGTCATATTGTGAAAGCTCTTGCAGATGATAAACAGTATGATAAATCTAAGGCAAGTCACGACAAATAAAATGCTTATACGGAAAAAACAGATAAGTAAGAGATACTGCATCAACTAAAGAATTAAAATTTGGATTCATTCATTGATAGCAGGGTACAATGAAAACAAAGTATCAACAGACAACCTCCTGTCTGCATCTTGCTCTCTACAGACTGAGCACGCCAAAACACATCCTGTGCCCAGCTGCAAACACTTGCAATGACCACAAGCGAATAATAAAGAGAAAAACGGAACCCCAGGGGGGTCGGGAGGACRGGGATCTAAATTTATCTAGAGTTTTTCCATGTCTAGTCTTAAAAATGCAAACTCATGATCCGAACAAAAAGAAAAAAACTGATTTATGTTATACCCTACATTAAGTCAGTGGATGAAATGATGACTTTTTCAATTTTGGATATAATCCTCCCTGACAACTGATTTTAAAAAAAAAAAAAAAAAAAAAAAAGGCACTTGGAAAGGACAGATGCTTCATTTTCATCGTTAAAATAATCCTGCTATGGACACTAACAAGTTTGCAGTAACATTGGTATTTTTAAGCATCTACCCAAGGATGATTTTTGTTAGATTGGTACATCTAAATATATTTTCGTTCAGTGATTAAACAAACCAAAAATAAAAAATTAAAGCAACAGAGATTCCTTTTCCTATGCAGAGCAGAACTCATGAATTTCATCAGTGTTAAACTGAAATATGATTTTAGTTATTTCACATTTGAATTTAACATTTTCTTCTTAAAGTCTTTAAATGAAGAATGTTTGTCCAAAATTAAAGTTAAGAAAAAAAGTTTGCTTGAAATTGACAAAGCATTTTTGTATTTCCCAAAGAAAGTCTGCAATGATGAAACTAAATGTTGAAACATTATGTTGAAACTTTTCAACTGCATGATCTAAAAGACCAACTGCAAAGTTTCTTATATGTGCCTATAAAATAATACAGAGGATGGATTACTACTCAGGAACTTGTACAGTATTTCTAAACTCCTAGAAGCTGTATTTTCAACCGATTTAGACAAGCAAATGTCCACCAGTCTCATGCAATCAACACACTTTCCAGGCAGAACATTCAAGCCAGGTACTAAACAACGACCAAGAAACAAGAAGGGAGCCTGCCCTGTCCCACCCCTGCACAGCCACAACCCCACCCTCCCTCAAGCCCTCCTCACAACCAGGGCCGTACTCGGTCTGCGTGACTGCGCCAGCTCCTCCCGCACGCAYGAGTAGGAGCTCTGCTGTACACAGAAGGTGGCTCATTGATCAGTAACTTTACAGGTGCAAGTGGGTTTGTCCTCTACCCAGAAATACTGTCTGTCTGTCCATGTCCCCCCACTTTTTTTAATATATATATATATGTCAAGCTTAAGTGGGACACGGGAAAAGAAAAGCAGAAAGAGGAGGACTGGAAGGTGCCATGCATCTTGAATGGCTTCTGATACACATTCCAATAAGATATAAACTGACTCCTATAATGGAATTCCAAAATGTGTGTGTGTGTATAGCAATATATGTATTCCTAACTGAATTCCTATTATTCCTAGTTATATTGTATGCTCTGTGCATTTAGTGTTACAACATGGACTGTGATGTTTAGAATCATTTAAGAGACACCACAAGTCATCATGGGTCTTCAGAACCTATTTGCAATTATAAAAAAAAAAAAAAAAAAAAACACCACAAACATATATTAAACCATAACTCTCCATCTAGCACAACTCCTTTTTCCATGTTAAGTACGAAGCATTTCCCCCTCCCTCCCTAACCACTTCAGCTACTGGCAAGCAAAAGAAACCCTTAAAATCCTGGAAGAGTATTTTTTCCATATTCCATTAAGGAATTATTTTGTTCATGCTTTCCATACTGAAAAATTACTTCTGGGATGACACAACATAGAGAAAATTCATCCCAAAAGAGAACGTTTTCATGAAGACCGGAACCCATGAAAGGTCATGACAAGATATCCAATTGAAATATTAACTGCAGGAACATCACAGTGCTGAAATATTTATACTCAATACAAGTTATGATTTGAAAATCCTATGTTTGGAACGTTAAGAAAGAAAAATCATTTCAAGGTCCAGTATAAGATACTAAAAAAGTTGCAGAGCAAATAAAATACAGGCTATTACTTCCCCTTACCTTGTTTTTATTGCACTGGATTTCTCAACTCACATATCTGCGGTCTATTGAAGATTATTAGCTTTTCATGGATCTTGTACTCATTTACATTACCAGGTCAAAACCCAGAAAAGAAAGAGAACAACGTAATCCTGTCATAACTTCTCACATCAGAGGGCACTCAATCCATAAATATTTCACTCTACTTAAGAGCATGAAACTATACAGATGTTGCATGAAGATTATCTAGAGAAGTAGGATTTGTAGAGAAGTCCCCCAGTGCAAAGCTCACTCCACTGCGCACACCACCTGAGCACCGGCCAGGATTTTGGCTTCTCTTGAGCTTTCATGTGCCCAAGTTTATCCTTCCTTCATTTACAGCAAAACTGGTTATAGAAATTGAACAGCCAAGAAACTCTCAGAGATGTGACTCATTCCAAAGAACATTTTGCAACTTCAAGTCAARAAAGCTTGGAAATCCTGAGCAGCTTCAATTTTCCAGGCTCTCAGCTCAGAGGGAACCCAGACTGCTGTGAGGTTTCAAGAGACTCTCATGCTCCTACCACGAACAGCTGGGCTTTCTCCAGTCAACTCTGAAACCTTTCATTCTCCCCTAGTATTCAGGAAAGGAAGAAGAGAAAAACCCAAACACACCCATTTTTGTAACCTGTATAAGGGAAGTGAAAAAGGGCATACGAGAAGAGAGATAAGACAGAATATTTTTTTTTTTTCACACAGTCACATAGTCAATTTACTCAAGAGAAGGCTAACCAACATACTGACCCTACTGACAAAAGACTCTGGGGTACATTAGAGAAGTTGGTCACCTACAACACTCAAGTATTGGTTGGTAATGGATCCAATTGACAGCAACAGAAAAACTGCACACAAGCCTATGAAAAAGAGAGAAAGTTTAGGTACAGAAAATACAAACACTTTTCTTTAAATCACTTTCTTTGCTAAAATTAAGTTCTCATTTTGGAACTGCAGTAGGTTACACAGCCACTTACTTCAGCTCAGCTGAAGAGCCATTAATTTGAACACTTGCAATTACCTGCCATCCCAAATGAGCTAATTCAGTGTTATACAAGTTTATACTAAGGAAAAAAAAAAAAGCATTCACACAGAAAGACATAGCTAAAATCTACTTGTCAACCTAATCAAGCTAAATTCTGAAGTGGCATAGAAAGAGCTTTTAATCGTGACTTGCAGGCTGTGCTGTGTTCGCCTGCAGAACAGGCAGCAAGAACTATTCAAATATCCAAAAAGGCACAGAGGAAAAGACTCCAGCCTACTGAGATTAAAAAATTAGTAAGAGCCTTTTTCTTTCTTTGGTGTGTTGTTAATATACTTTATGGAAATAATTCCATGTTAGTTTTCTTTTTTTGTATTTTTATTTTAAAATGCATGTAATCCTTAGATACGCCAGTCTAAAGTAAGTCCCACTCACGGTATTTACCTGCTCTTATTAGGTATCCATTACCTTATTTTCTAGGTATCAGGTTTGCTTAAGCAAAGAATGCAAATTTCAAGATAACAAATGTAACACTGGAAGACTTTTTGCTGCACCCATAATCTGATTGCCAGGTCACTGACTTCACCCATTTGCCAGCTCCAGCCGTATGACATGTACTTGGATGATCTCTAAGAAGTTTGACTAACCTGTTAAAACCTCAAACAACAGGGATCACATGATCTCCCCAACCTCTTCTGTGCTTTGGTCTTTTTATGCTTTGAAAGGGGTTCTTAAAATTTGTCTGATCTGTGCAGGCCGATGCTGAAAAGAAAAAAAAAAAACTCTGCCACCCTTCTCACCCATCTCCTTCCCCTCAGTCTTAGCTGGCAAAAATGAACACACACACACACAAAAAAGTCACTCAGATCAACAAACTGAACCTGTGGCTACATGCACAAAACATGCAGGAAGACACCCTTAATACCTCTCCTATACCTGCCCTTTTGGTGATTAAGGTATATTCTCCTTAGACTGTAAATTAATTATCATCCCCTCCCTCTAAAAAAACCCCTCCTTATTGGAAATTTTGTGCCTTTTAAAGCCTTGCCTGTTCTAAACAAGGCAGTTCCTTTCAAACTTTCTGCTTTGGTTGTATTTTTGAAACCTCTTTCTCCTGTTTTCAGGGGCTATCTTTAATTTGCCTTTTTTTCATTTTGGTAGACAAGACAGTACTCTAGGTGAGACCTCAACTGATCTGCACAGAGCAGAAGGCTGACATAATTTATGTGTCGTGATCTCGCATATACACACAAAATGACACGGGCTGGGAGGGCTGCACCAATTAAAAAAAAAAAAAGCTATGAGCACGATTATGCTATCACATCCCACTGCACTACTACCCACCTGTTCCTTATTTATCTCAAGTATTAGATTTTTCCTTTGTAAATTCACCACTTTACACCTTTGTCTACTGAAATCAATGAATTCCAACAACTCCAACGCTCTGTAATATTTCCAACATTAAAAATCTTTGCCCCCAGTTTCCTGAAGCAGAACTTCAGGGAAGAACAACCTCGGACTACGAAGTGAACCAGAAAGGAAAAGCCTGCAGCGCAGAATAGGTTGGGCTGCGTTAAAAAAAAAAAATACAGGTGCACAATAAAACAGTATCTTAGAGAGATCTTTGAAGACTGGGGGGAAATAAATAAAACAGGAGCAAGAATTGGTTAACATCATATTCAAGAACGTTACAGAGTATGCCCCGTGCACTGAAGTTGATTAATGGACATTAACAGATCTTCCCCTGGAACATTTGCTTTAACACTCAGGTCCCTCGAAAACCAAAGTCGCTTCTTAGGCAGCTATATGCTAGCATGTTGTTCCTGCTTGGCATCACTGAAAGCTCGAAGTGATCTCTCTGCTCCGGTGGTCACAACCTGTATTTTGCAAACCTATAAAGACATAATTACTGACTTTAATGGGACTACCTACAATGCACAAACACGTGGGATGGGTAAAAGCCCATGGCATGCGGCAGAGTACATTGCAGATCTTTTGCTTTGAAAGACAGACAGTGCATATAGACACCATGTTAAACTCACATATACTTCCATTACACTCAGCTACTACACACTACTACTCTCATTCCCGCTGTGCTAACCTTCCTTCATCCCACACAATTCAAGGTTTTAGTTCTTGCCCTAACTACAGGTATGACTTGTTCATACAACTGTTAAACATGCATACATTATAGACACATATATACCTGCTCTTCTTAAAAAAAAACAATTTATTAATGTCCTACACCAAACAGATTCTCTAGAAGGGAAGATGAGCATGTGCTTTCAAAAAATAAGTGCCTGGATTTCAAAAGAACATGCCCTTTCAAAGTACTCTAAATGTTTGTACCTACACTGCAATCACTGAGAAATTTCTTTGACTATTTTTAGCAAGATGGATAAGAAGCAAAAGATAAGTTAAAGAATCAGCATGCCATCAGTGCTAGCTAAAGAGGAAGAGTCTTGAAAATATATTGATACTTTGCTTTCCAGTAAAAGCCTAACGCATAATGCCTAAAATGAAGTATTTCATCTTTAAAATCACACCGCAGACAGCAGGTCACAGAGCGGTTTTCACTTCCTGAGTGTGCTCCTGTAAGCGGTACCACGTAACCCTTCCAGGCTGGCTTCCTACAGACACCTCTAAGGGCTTGCTGCCCAACCCAAAGCCTCCAGGAGCCATGCCACGGTGGAAAAGGGAGTCTGAATCCCAAGGGCCTTCTCCCAAATCACTTTTTATGCTATATATCACTGGCACCGCATTCTCTTCATCATCTGGTAGCTGTTAAATAAAAAGTAGAGTTTCTAAAACGGATTTGGTTCAGGTTTGACACTGAAAACTGCCTTATAAGGTATAAAAGCCCGAAAGCAGGAAGAGGCTTTGACAAAACTAAGGAAGTTCCTCTGCGCTTGCTCACTAGAGGGGGAGGGGTTTTTTTCTTCCACAGAGAGAAGTAACACAGAATAAATGACATTCTCCACATATTGAAAAAAAAATAAATACATAGGAGCCCCCCAGAAGGCACCCGGCAGCGCGGTGACTCCTCTGAGCGAGGGCATTTCAGGAGCTCGCAGGCAGCCCGGCACGGCAGCCACAGGATCGTTTTGCCCGCTCGCCACCCCCGGCTCCGGCAGCCGCACAGGGTCCCCCGCACCCCGGCAGGCACCGGCCGAGGAGCCGAAGGCGGCTGCTCCGAGCGGCCCCGGCCGGAGGGGCGGCCCGGGGGCTCCGCGAGGGCGAGCGGGGGGAGCGACCGGCGCAGCCCCGGTGCGACCCGGCTGCCGGAGGCGCGGACTGACGGCGGGGGAGCGCGGCCGCGCCGGGACACCCCTCCCCGCCGGGCGGCCGCGAAGGGCCCGACGGAGAGAGCGAGGGGAAGGGAAGGCAGCCAGCTGCTCCCCCCCGGCCCAGCCCTCCCGCTACCGGCACCGCGGCGACTCGAGCGCGGCTGCCCGGCCCAGCCCCGGCCCCGCCGCGGGCAGCGCGACCCCCGCCGCCATCTGCAGCAGCGGAACCCGCCCGGCCCCGCCCCGGGCGGCACCGAGCTGTCAGCGGCCGCCCCGGCCGTCGCTCACCCCGTGCCGCAGTCCACCACACAGGCCGGAAGCCGCCCTGCCATGCTCCTCGGTAGCGGCGGTGCTGGGGACGGCGGGCAGCCCTGGGCGCGCTCCGGCGGGGCTCGGCTGGGCTGGGCTCGGCGGCGGGGAGTAAGGGCACTTCCGCAAAGCGGGCGCTCCCTCCCCCGCCCGCTCGCAGGCACGGCCCGGCGAGCCCAAGATGGCTGACCCGCCCCTCCCTGCGCGCGGCGGCGAGGGCGGGCGCGACAACCCCAGCCCTCCATGACGTCCGATCTCGCGGCCTCGCCCCTGCGAGGCGGCGCGAAGTGGAGCGGGCGGGAGGGTTCTTACCCACCACCCCGCCCTCGGCAACCGCCGGCCTCCTCAGTGGCGGCGAGCAAAGGAGGCCGGCTGAAGTAGTATTTTAATGCTGAAAACCTGAGACAAGACGGGGTGAGGGGTTGTGTGGTGTGAGGAGGGTGCTGAAAATGACGAGGGGATGACTTCCTGCAGGCTCTGCCACTGAGGGACCGAAAGCCCTCCCCAGAAAAAGTGTCACCGAAGGGCGAATGCAGGAGGCTGCACTCCTCACGGTGCTTGCTGGCGTTGCCAGACACTAGCTGGGCTAGTGAAACTAGCTGGGCGAATGAAACACCCGTGGGGAAGGTACCAAATACCCCACGGCACCAGCCCCGGCCAGCCCAGGCTCCCTGAAAACCCGATTCCCCTCAGCCATGTTCAAGGGAAACCCTCCAGCCCCTCTCACCCATAGACCTCCACAGGAGCTCCGAACCCACACCTCACGCTCCTCGTCCTTTAAAAACGTGCAGCCTGGGGCAGGGTGGCTGCCAGGCCAGCAGCTTTTCCCAGCCTCCCAGCAATGTCAGCTCCCGCACCCACCAGCCCGCTCTGCCACCCACCAGTACGCTGCAATCTCCATGCCACGCTCCCACGTAGCCAGAGCACACAAGCGGGGCCCTGCCCCGATCGGCAGTCCCAGCACACCCACCAACGGGATCAGCGGTGTCCATCGCTTCATGGGTGTAGCCGTAGGCCCCTGTCCTCCTTTTGAAGGACTTTTGGTCCCAAAGGGGGCAAGGGCATGCACTATTGGGGCTCTGGCGTTCAGTGGACAAAGTAAAAAAATCTGTTCATGGGCTTGCTCTTCCTCTCTTTACCTTTCACAGCCTTTCAGGTTTTGAAGGACAGACTTCTGTGTCCACCGGGTCTAGCCCAGCTCTTGCCCCATGGTGTACTGTAGCCACACGCTATTTTCTGTTTGCTTTCGAAGTATTTTAATGTTTTAACAGTTCTGGTATCGTGGCTTTCAGGTATTTTCAGTCCTTTGCTTGCCACTACCGCCTTGGCAATGTGAGGATGTGAGCTTCATGCTGTAATCCCATGTCACAGCTGAAGACAAATTTGGTAGCCCATCAAAAGGAGTAATTGTCAGGGCTCAGAGTGCACTAATGGGCCTTAATGGCCCTAATCAGCCTCACCTGCAGCCTCCACCCCACACTCCCTGCCTGAGGGCACAGGAGACCCATTTAAGCTCAGCCCTGGGCCCTCAGTTTTTGTCTGAGCTATGCTGTAGGTGTGTGTTGTCCTAGCCTTGCTTTCTGGCTTGATCTTAGACTTGTGTGGTCCCTATGGGCCTCTCTGGTTTCCATCACTGGCCCTAGTCCTGGTCTGCAGACTGACATCCTGGCTTCACCTTGGACCTGTTTCACCACCATGAACTGGACTCTTGGATGATCTGGACTCTTGGTTGAACCTGGCTGCTATCTTTGGGTCTGCCCACCTCACCTCAACCATGTGCTGTGGAACATGCCCAGTCTGATGAGTCCCCAGCCCTGCTGGCTGTGTTGCTGCGGGTGGCTTCATGTCCCTTAAGGAGCCTCTAGCCCTTCAGGTATCCTCACAGTGGACTTGCTTCCTTGTCCAAGCATTGGTCCTCCTTGCTTAGTTTAAGCTATCTCTAATTAATAGGCTCATTCCCTGAGTTCATTGTAGGGTTAAACAAGAGTCAGTGCTAGCACAAAGGAAGGGCTAGGTACATGCCCTTCAGGTTGAGATAGGAGGGAGCAAAAACATCCCTTTTTGTAGCAGCAGCTAGACAGTTCAGTTGTGAAGTTCAAGCCACCATSTGGCTTCTGTGGGCTGCCAGATCTTTCTGAGGAACACAGGCAAGGAAAGGAGATCTTGAGAATATTAACGTTTTTATTTTAATGTCAAAGCAAATTATGAATAGAATATTATGATGCAGTTTACAGATAATGAAAGGGATTTTTGCAGGATATTGTGTAGCCTKTGAGCCATGCTGTGTTAGAATATGCAAGATGAGTATCTCTGAAAGCTTTTCAGAGAAAGTGCAAATAGCCCTTTTTTAACGCACATGCCTGTGTGTGCAGAGGTAGGTATTTATCTAAATTAAATACAGTTAGTATATAAAGTACCRTGTGGACCTTTCACGTTCCTCTTGGTTTTATTACCTGTTATTCAGGGTTATACATGCAGCAGGTTCAACTGCTGTATCTGGCAGATGGAGTCCTGGAACACTAGAGCAACTTAGTGCTCCGGTTGCAGGAGTTCAAGTAACCCCAGAGGAGTGTGAGACAAGGGCCAAAAAACTGTGGCATGCAGAAAGCTTGGAGCTGGTAGGTCTTGTCCCAGCTATACAGCTCACAGAGCCAGCACAGAGGGGATCAGCAACCACTGAGTTAGTATGCCCAGCTGCAGTGAGTTTTGAACAGTGCAATCGTTAGTGTACCATAGCTGACTGTTCTTTATTACCTAATATTTCCAAATAATGCTCCTGATTAGTCTAGCTGAGCTTTAATAGCAAAGTCAAAAGACAGACAGTAGAAGTGCTATGAAAGTATGCTGATGATTTTTTGCKAACAGAAGCAGCATTTCACTATAAGACATTAAATCACATCCACAAGCACTTACTGTAATGCACTCTACAGAAAATATCCCATAGCTAGCTTTATTTTTTTCCTCCTTGTGAGTACAAGTGTTTTCTGCAAAATGGTAGGACACTGAGCAGGGACAAAAAAAAAAAAACCTTCAGTTCATATAGAAAGTGAAACAAATCTGTTAAGTAACTCCATTGCGATCTCCATCTCTTGCTATCAGTTTGTGTTCTTCCGGAGTGTGCATTAAGAATGAAAGAGCAGTGCTGGTGCATTTTGTTTTACTGAATTACAGTGGAATTTACCTGTGAGAACCAAAAAGCATAGGATTTCTCTCAATATCAAGGTGCGAAGTCAATCACAGTTTTGTAAGGGAAGGAGCTGAAAGACTAAACTCCCTGGCCATGAGATCTTATGTTTCATTTTATTAGTCTTGCCAGATGCAGTGCTTCAGGTGGCTGTGGACCCAGGGCCCAGTCCAATAAAATAAAGGTGCAAGATTTCTCTTTAAGCAATATTATCTCATGTTGTTGTACCATAAACACCAGTTTGTCGTATTACTCATCAAAATGCAAATAGATCAATGTAAATTTCAATACTGCTTCCTCTACAGACCCTTTGTAGTTTTGTGCATTGCCATCTAGATTATCTTGGTGGATACTTTTAGTGTAGAAGTCTTGTGCTCAAATTACAAAATTGAATTAAAATTCAGCTAGATCCAGCAGGATTGCAGTGCTGACTGATATATGTCAAAACTTTCTTGCATTGAAATGTTTTCCAACCCATTCTTATTTCTTCAGTACAGGAGCAGTAGGAAAAGCCTACTGTCTGTTTTCATGGTGTAATTTTCTGAATCTTTTCATCCTCATTTGGCCAGAAATCAGTTCCAAACCTATGCAAAGCTTTTTAGTGTTTCAGGGTGTACCAGAAATCAAATTTTTAATATGTAGAGGCAATGTCTTAGTAGGTTCTCAATCTTACCAATGGAATGGGAGACAATAAAACCCTAAATTGCCTTTATCTGGTACCATGCTATACAGCAGACATAATCCAGCAATATCATCATTCTGTGCTGCATCACAGTCCAGTTTTTATAAGCACAGTTAGGTTGCAGGTGATCTTTTCCTGAATATCCATGATAACAGAAGTAATTACCATTGCAAAGCATTCTCCTTCTGTTGCTGTCTGCCTCCAGGCAGTTTACAATGTAAATATAAAACAAGAGAATGCAGATGAATACAAATGCATAAGGAACGAGAAGATAAAAGTTAAGAAGGAAAGTATTTCTATTAGTCAACAAGTAAACACAGGAGCAGTCCAACAGTTTGATTCAGATGGAGAGAATTTTCAGACAACTTTCTGCAATTTTTATGTAAGTCAGTCCTGAGGCCCCAAACTTTTCCATGTTGCAGGTATGATTTACTAGCTCCAGCAATACTACATATTAAAATGTTACAAGTCCTTCAGCCTGAAGAAGTGCATACCTAGACAAAAGCATTACAAATCACTTGCTAAGCTATGTGGGAAGCTTTTCAGCATCTTGCTTATTCTGGATCATTTTCATGCAGTTAATAGCCTGCCCTTGAGCATGCAGAAAGAACAACTCTGTGAATCCATATATAAATCGAGGCCTGGGAAGCACAGTAAAGTGCAAGGAACAAAAAAACCCAAAAGGAAGTAAAAGTTGCAGGGGTGAAGGGATTTTGGAAATTCCCAGGAGGCCTGAGAACCTGATCTTGCCTGGGTCAGCATATTGCCATTTAGATTGGTATAAACTGAATTTAAAAGGCAGGTTAATATCCAATACATCACACTGAACATCCCTTAAGCCCAGGTAAAGCTGACAATAAAAGCTAGAGAAACAGCCAAGGAAAATCAGGTCTAGTTTATCCATTAAACAATATTCACTTTATTGTAAGTGTTCATTATAAAGTACATTGCTTAATAATTTATCCATCATGTTCTGAGTATTTTAATATAATTAACTTTTTCCAATAGTTGGTGGAATACTACAGAGAGCTAAACAAGAAAACATTTTATCTACCCTGATATATGATGTATGTAGATTTCTTCCAGGAAGAGCCACAAGCAAAATTTTAGTGTTATTGGTTGATTTTGGCATAGCTATAGCAACAGCCATATGGGAGGCATGTAATTTCTTGGAGCAGCACATGGTGAAGTCATGGCAAATTACCAGGATCTCATTTGATGTGGCTACTTTCCAAGAGTTCTGACTTAGATCAACTAAAACCATTAACTTTCAAAATATAATTTGTCCAACCATAATTTTTTTTTCGAAATAACAAATGGAAAAAAACCCAACTATGATTCTTTACACTGAAACAAGGTATGTAAGGAAAGAGAGAAACTCATCAACTGGGGCTTGTTTATATCCTTGGACTATTATGATGATAATACCACTGTTGCCCATTATATTTGCTAGGAATAACAGCAAAATGCATGTCAAAAGATCAACCTAGAAAATATAAAGGAAGAATTTGACTGAAAATGTGATGACTTAAATAGGAACTTGATGTTCTGGGCAGGGGCAAAATCTGCAGAAGTCATGCTGTCTAGAGAAACACTGCATTCCTATTTACAGCTTGCTTTTTCATTCAAAATTGTTTATGCTGCTATTCTGTGCTTTCTCGTAACAAATACGTCTTGTTCTTTTATAAAGCTTCTGTAAGTGAATTAGCAGAATGATGGCAGCAGGATTCCTACAACAGCAAAACAGGGTACGATTCTGTGACTTTGTGTGGTTATCTATACTGCACAGGCTCCACATGGTCACACCTGGGAGCCAAGTAATAGTAATACATAGCTTGGCCATGATCAGAAAATTTGTGCTTTCTTGTGTAATAGAGACATTATTATGTGTTCTCAATTGTACCTATTTACTTTCTTGGCTGGAACAATTGTGTATTGCTACCTTTTTCATATGACTTATTATACACTTCAACAGAACTGAGAACCTAAATCAATCACAGCTCTAAGTATCTGACTTGCCTCAGCGGTTGTACTTTAGGCATCAACTTTCATGTTCACCATGTCATGAACCATTAATTTGAGTAAAATCCATGATAACTTGCAAACATATGTAAAAACATCATTTTTAATTAGTGATCTTTTAATTTTTATTCAAAGATGTCATCCATGCACTAAATCAAATTAGTATGTCACTACTTGATAAGTTTGCAGTTTAGCAGACATTGCAGGTATCCATAACCAACGAGGTTTCCAAGTAGAGCACAGAAGTTCAATGGGGTAAAACCAAGCCTTAAAAAAGTGGCAAGTACAAGAGCAAGAACGATGCCAGATCATCGATGCTTAGAGCAGAGGATCAAGATGATCCAAGGGGGTCATTTCACAAAAGTAGTAGCATGAAGAATCATAGAGCATGCAATGGCACCRTGGATTTTTGAGCTATTCAAGCATTTGAAACTGCAAGCAATTGAATGTATGACAGGTAAACAAATTAGTTTCTGTTCTGAGACACTTGTTCAGACTTTGACAGATGTTTACCAACTCTTGAGAGGATTTTGCTGCTAATATTTCACCTTCCATTCTAAATGGCTTTTCAGAAGAGGRTTGTTTAGAAACACTTGTATTATACCTTTTGGGGTTTTTTCCTTGTTTTGTGACTTTTAAAAAAAATATATTCTCTTCAGTTGATACAAACTSTTGACTCCTCAGATAAGCTTTTAGAAGACAATAGATTTTAAAGGCTACTATATTACAACTAYGATCATTGTTCCATGTTACTCTTATTTGTACTTAATTCAAGATAACGCGGGGAGGAGAGGAGAGTTAGGAGGAGAATTTGGAACTCACATAGACAGATGTCCTTCTCTGGATGCAGCAGTGTGCTGCTTGAAAATGGTACCAGCCTTTCCAGTCAGCTGGATATTATAGCACCCACAGTTCTACTGGCAGAAGCATGAATAAGCACTCCCTAATTGTCTTCAGACAAAATGAGACATAACTAAAAATATCCTCTCTGATGGGTTAAATAATTTGGCTGCCTTCTTTCTGGCAGGATAAGGAATGTTCTYTCTAGCAGAATAAGGAACACTCTCTCCAGCAGCACTGGGGGATAGCAATGAACAGCTTGTGCAGTATCTTTTTCAATTATCACAGCTATCTGGAGCCCAAGTTTCTTGTTAAGATGCATGATTTATTTAGAAACAATGAACAATAATAGTCAAATTAGTCAACAGTGGAAACATTTAAAAAATATTGTGTTCCTTAATAAATAAAWAAACCAATCAATCTATTTCTAGTGACAATGCTGCATGCATAAAAAATTGAAACAATTTCAAAGCACTACTTCTAAACCTCCACACAAGGTTTATTCAGTCTGTTTGGTAATATATAGAGAAAGAAACCGTTAACTCATTTCTGTAAAGTTGGGGTTTCTTGCTTGTCCTGCCGAAAGACTGTAGGAAATTTTCCTGAAATAATGCTTTTGTGGATCATCAAAAAGTATAAAAGCTGATTTGCAACTCTGCAGCGCTGTGTCAGCCACTGTAAGGATTATATGCATGTCTTTGAAGAAGACCACAGTCAATTTGTAAGAATATGCTCTTCACATGTCTAGTATCAGAAATATATCAAAACTAACAGAAGCATGGTATCCAAGCATTTCACTCTCTGTACTGCCTTTAAAAACTGTACTAAAAGCAAACACTGTGGCAAATGATGCAAATGAATATGTAAGTTGGGCAAAATCTTATAGACAAACAGATGACATGAATTAGGTTAGCCCTTATTGCAAGAATAGGGGCATTAAAATACCTATTTGGAGCACTACATGCTTTTTCCAGTTGGTGTGCCATCCTAACAAGCCAACCAACTTGACCTTTAAGGACAACATATTTTGAAACCTTACTATCTGAAAACAATGCACTGGCAAAGCCCAGAATCAGTAGCTCTGTCAGTGCAATTTCTCATCTAATAAACTTCCGTTCTTGGTGCAGTTTAAGAGAGTCTGCATTGAAAAGACCGTAGGTACTTGTCAACATTACAAGATGTGAAAAACAGAAACTTTCCCTCCTGTATTTCCCTGCAGAATAACTTCCAGTTTAATCCATTTGTGTGCTCTATATTTAGAACCTATATATACACAGTACGTCTCCCATGCTAATACTGTAACAACCAATATGGGACATTTGTTCCTTTCCTTTAGGCCCTTCTTATGAGAATATCTGATTTATCTTGAATATTATGCCTGCCCAGCAAGGGATCAGTTAACTATTACCATATTGGGCAATACTGCAATTCACTTTGAATAGTACCTTATGTTGCAATGAGCCTCAGTGAATCATTGTGATTATTCATACAGGAATCTGCAAAAGCACAAATATCAAAATCTGTTCTGTGTTCTCCTGAACGTACAGGGTCAGATTACATCCAGTTCCAACTGTTTGGCTTGTGCTGGGAAAACTGCCTGACTTGACCTTTATAAAGTTGCTTTTGTGGGAATATTCGGTGTAAATAAAAATTACATTTTGACTCTATGTCAAGGCCTGTTTGTTTTTTCAGATTGCATCTCCAGACAGAGCAGGTACTCGTCCTCACACATGCATTTCTGCTAGCTATGGCATTCAAATGACTCTCTACGTGTCAGCACGCATGAAGGTTACGCGTGCAGTCCCCTCCTGCATATGATTTTTCTCAATGGCATGGTAATTCTGTAATTTGGAACACTTCTGAAGGTTTCCTTTCCATTTACTTTTTGTTTTGCTTGGATAGGCTTCCAAATGGTTTTTGAAATTGTCTTTTTTTAACAAATTATGATCACAGTTCATCTACTGAAAATAATTGAGTGATAGCAATTTAGTCATTTTCAGTCTGGGAAATCCCATTGCCAATTAAGATTCCTGTTTTCTTTACTATTATAAATCAGCAAAGTAAAGAGACTGAAATAAGTGATGACAAGTTCCCCAAACGAGTTGTTTTACTAGTCTGTAATCTTATTACTAGCTAATGTTTGCAAGTAATGTTCAGTAGGAAGCAGAAAAAGCTCTCAATTCTAGTTCATATTCTACAGCTATTAAAAGTAATGGTTGATAAAAAGCTGCATTGCAAAAATATTTGTGGTTTTTGCTTCTAATACATCTGCAGTGTAACATTTTTCCTGTAAGTACTGGTAGTTTTCATAGTAATCAGCATAAATTTTATTCAAAATAATACAATTTTGAGCACCCAAGTTTCTTAGAGCCTTGTGATAAGGTAAAACAGCTAAGAAAACAGCCATGTAACAATTCAGCAAGGGTCAAAAATACAAAATGTTCGTAAATACACAAAAGAGAACTGAGAACAAAATGGAAATTTTAACTGTCACAATCTAACTCATAATATATCCAATTTTTGATGTTTTCAATTCAGCATCTCGGGAATTGGATCGGAAGCAGAGGAAGGCAGTGAAGATAGTCGAGCAATAGAACCGTCCCCTCAGTCACAAGTGGCTTCAGGCAAAGTGGGACTTCGGATGCGAGGACACTTCAAGGGCAGTTGAGGACAACTATAAGACACATTAAAACGGTGCAAAGAAGGTGAAGTGGAACAACTATTACAAATTATGTGATAAGATTATTATTTTAAGATTATTAAGTGGGCTAAACCCAAGCAAACAAAGCATTTTCTTTTAYGCCACCAGACTACCTAAATAAATCCTTAACAGCTGATGTTTTACAGTACAACTGGGTTCACAGAAGGGATTAGACAAGTTCATAGGTCMATCAAGAGCTATTAAATATATTGGCTGAATTACAGACTTCTTCCAGATAAGGAYGCTGTAAACCATTTATTTCTAAAAACTACAAGGATGTGCCATGGAAACAAATACTCTCTAAGCGCCTTGTTTCCAATACCCYTTTCCCAGGCATCCATTACAAGTCATTGTGGAGACGTGATTCTGAGCTAGGTGGACTTTTGGTCTAACCCAAGAGAACAGGGGAAAACTCTGCTGTCATGCATTCTATACGAAGTCTAGTCCTGAACACTTAGATTACATCCTTCCCCTAAGGAGGACAGAAGTTGATCAAAACTGACTCTTATCAGTTTAAATTTTAATACAGTTTCTTCTGCTGCTTTGTCTTGTTCATCAACATGAACATCTTGTTCATCCAAGATCTGATGCAAATCCTTCTGAAGGAAGCATTTCTCTAAAATAAGTAGATTCAATTCCTTTCCTCATCTATGAGACCTACAGAGTATTACATTTCCTTCTTGGGATCTGATCTATTTCATTCAAATCAGCTATTACGTTCTCATAAGTAGAACACACATAAGCAGAAACTAAATTCTAATTTTCTTTATAAGTGCAATTTAGCAGGTCTGTAAAATAAAATTGAGGATGATTTCTCTTATGAAAATACTACAGTGCTGCTGGGAAGTACATACAATTTTGCTTTGCCTATAAAAGTGCTATTTATCTAACTAAAATATTCACAGCAAGAAAAATAAATATGCAATATGTGTACATTTGCAAAGTACATACAGTTTTATTACATGTGATTACTGAAACTCTAATTCCTAAAAAAGGAACAGTAAAAAAAAAAAAAAAGAGGAAAAGAAATCATTCCTCTAATAGTTTCTTTCAGAGAAGACACAAGATCATCATGTGAACTTTCATAACAGGAAGCAAATTACTTAGTCAAGAGCTAAAAATACAGGAGTCCTGTGATATTTCTAAGTGCAAAAAGTACAAACTTCTGGGCTTCTGACAATGTTGACCCATTTTTCTTCAAATGCCTCAGGAACCACAGCATAAGTGCTTCATCCTGTGATAGAGAAGCTTGGCACTCTACCTTAAGAACTGCAGTTTTCTCCTGTTTGCCTGCCTCAGTCAAAATGTTTAAAATCAAAGCATTAACAAGTTGGATTTAGCTGTGTGACCGCATTGAGATGCAAGCTGCGTAGCCTCCACATACAAGAGAGGACATGTGGACCTACACTCAGAAAGATGGTTTTAATTCACAGTTGGGATTTCATACGCTTTCCACTGTCAAAGGAGACTGAAGGAAAAAAGATAGAAAATCTGTGCATCTCCAGATATTTTGCCATCCCTAGCATCAGCTACTGCCACTCACTGTGGGACAGCATTTGCCAGGGGCAGCAAACCAAGTTGAGYTTTATTATGCTAGCTCTCAAAGGTGAATTCCCCTTTTCCAGAGCTTTTCTMTCACTGTGCGATCAGGTAAGACAGAAGAGGCTGAGAATCTGCACCTTCCCTGTTGCCTTATTTATTCTCCCTGTTCACAAGAACACATGCAGCTTTTTATTAATATAAAACATTCATCCCATTTTAATATAAATTATGCATAACAGTTTTCAAGATGTTATTTAGCAAAAGCACTATTAGCTATAAAGAAGTATTATCTCTGTCAGAGTACTGTAGTCACAACTCTTTGGTTATCTTCTCAGGTTTCGCCGCTTATTAACTAACTGACCTTGGATAAGCCATGTAAGTTTACTGAGTCTCAGTATAAATACTTAAGAGAAAAGATGTGCAAGACCTAAGAAAATCAGATGCTGTGAGATGCATAAATTTATTTTTGCAAAAAAAWTATTTTTCTAATTACATTTTATGTAATTTTCAGCTCCTCCAAATTCCACAGAAAGCGCCATTTCAAGAGGACTGCTATTTTCCTGCAGTTTTGTCTCAGAAATTCATTTTACCTAAAATATCTTTCCAAAGTTGTAAAGTCAAAATTTCATATAAAAGCACCATATTGCATATTTTGGCAATTTTGGCTTCAAGGCAGAAGATAGTGAAGACAGAAGCACAACAAATCAATACASTATCATTTATAATATATACTCAGAATACATCCAAAAAAAGACAGTTTGAACCAGTTTTATGATGCATCGAGCTTGTTGGATGTCTCTTAGTGCTACTATATGCAAATAAAAATACAGCTATATTAAGAAATGAAGGATCACAAAAAAAAAAAAAAACAAAAACACAAACCGGTTTCAGACTAAAAGTTCTTAAAAGGTTTTTMTTTTCTTCTTAAGAAGTAACTTTTATTTATATACAGGAGAATTCAAGTCCAACAGTAACACTCACCCAGACATATGATGATAAGACATTAACATTTTTATATGAGAGACAATGGATCTCTTCAATCACTAACTTGTAGGAAGGGCAAAATATCTTATTTCAACAGTTTGTAAGTGTGAACAGCACTTAAATTAATTTCAGAGCTATATAATATGTATCATGTAATTACAATTAAATATCATTTACCTTTCCACTCATCTGTATACACCACTTACTATTATTTCCTAGCAKTTTTTACTCTAAAATTCCCAAAATATGTAATAGTTGAATTTTTGCAAAAAGATGCATTTATGTTAGGTGAATACTGAATAATCTGCAACACATTATATACAYCATTGGTTATCTTTAGGTGGTATTATGAGCTAAATTCTTAAATACTAATCAACACTGTCTACAAGGAGGTAATGTGGACTACAAAACCAACACAAACACGACCAGAACCTGATTTTGCAATTTCATCTAAGCCTATGCTAGTTTACTTTAATCACTGTTTTTTGGTAGATTTTAAGTTTCCTGATATTTCCTTTTACAGCTTGGTTAGTCAATAACTTATGCATCTCAAAATTAAGGTAGCTGTGCTTTAATGTAGCGTGTATGTCTATATAATTTCACTTTTTTATGCCATTAAAAGCGTGTTGATAGCAAAGCAGACATCTATTTTGAGAATTTAATTAGTTGCCACTACTTCCCGGTCTTGTGAGATTTTGTTTCGCAGAGTGTAAAGATTACAGTAACTATGAAACAAAGATTCCACCATCTCACTACATTTTAGGACATTTCTGAAGGTTCTTCCTCACTTTGGTTTTTCTTTCTTCCCC
Organism: Oceanodroma leucorhoa; assembly: GCA_030449065.1. NCBI lineage: Eukaryota > Metazoa > Chordata > Aves > Procellariiformes > Oceanodroma > Oceanodroma leucorhoa. The sequence goes on along the minus strand of JASVER010000037.1, from coordinate 6,681,167 downwards.
CTTTTTGACAGACTAGTTTCAAGCTCCATCCCACTTCTCCATCTCTAGTTCTTCAGTTCGTGCTCTTCCTCTGCCTTCTCTGTTCCTCCATCTTTTGGTTTCTTTCTTTTTTTGACCTGCTTATCTCACTGCTTTGAAGACGACTGTATAAATGCTAGGAGATGGCTCGTCTATCCGAAATTCTCCTCCATCAGAGCTATTCTGCCCATTCTCTCGCTGAAGATGGCCAATCTAGCTGGGATCGCCGGCGCTGCTGACCCGCCAGCGCTGCTCCGGAGCCGAGGCACACCTACCCAACCGCAGGGGGATGACCCCCGCTTCTGATGGAACGAGCAGAAGCCCGAGTTTACGACACTTTTTCCCGACCCACCGGTGGCCTTTCGCCATCGTAAGGAGCAGGGACTCCGCGTTCCTCACTCTCGCCGGTCAGGTCCCCACGGCTGCCTGTGCTGCAGGCGAGCCCGGCACCGGCGTGCCCGGCGGCGGAACGCGAAGTGTTTTCAAGTGAGAAACGARGTAAAAGCTTCGGCCCCGGCTGCTGCCCGTCCCCCTGGGAGCGGCGGCCGTGRCCGGTGCGGCGCAGCGCGGCCACCGGCACCTCAGGCCTTTCCGCACCGCAACCTTTCGGCTCCGTGTCCGAACGGAGCGCGGCGGTGGGGAGGAGCAGGCGCCCCTCCGAGCGGCTCCCCGCTGCCCGCCGCCGAGCGGCAACCCCCGCTTCGGCCCCGCCCGCTGAGGGACCGGCCGGCCCAACCAGCCGCGCGGCCGGCAGGCGTGGCGAGAGGCTGGCCGAGCGGCTCGATGGGGCCGGCCTGCGGGCGGGGTGGGGCCGGCGCTCGCTCGCGGCCTCGGAGATGGATTCTCGGCGCGCGGCGCGCGCACGCCACCATCTTAGAGGGCGGGCGGGAGGGAGGGGAGGGAAGCGGGCGGTGCCGCCGCCGGACGGAGCTCCGGGCCCCTTCGCGGCCTCAGGTACCGCCGCCGTCGCGGGGACGGGGCTGCGACGAGCCCTAAGCGGCCGTACGCGGCGGGAGGCGGGCCGCGGGTTCCGCGGCTGCAGCCCCCGCAGGCCCTGTCAGCCGTCGCCGGGGGTGTCGTGGGCAAGAGGCCTCGTCCGCCCCGTYCCCGGTCCGCGGGGCTGAGGGGGCCGAGACCGGGCCCCGCCTCGCTTCGGGAGGGGAACTTTGTCCCCTCACGTCGCGCGTGGGCGGGGGGACCGCGCCTGCCCGTGCCGGRCCGGGGAGTGCTGCGGCGGTGCGCCCGTGTGTGTGACCCGTCTCCCGCCGGCCGTTGCCGGCGTCCAGCGGTGGTTGGRGGCGGCGTGTGTCGCCCCTTTCCCTCCGTCTGCCGGACCTCGGCCCCATCTCACGCACGTTTGTGTCAGCGGTGTTGGAGAAAGCGCTTCCCTCTCCCCGCCTCAGTCAGCCGAGGGTGCCCGCCCTGCCCGGGGAAGGAGGAGATGTGTGTGGGGGGATTCCGCTTTCCTGCGAGCGAGCTGGCAGGTGACGAGCTCTCTGTCCCGCCTCGCCTGAGGTGCGAGGAGGTTCGTGCTTTCCCTTGCTTGGGCTGCCTCTCTCTTTCCTCCTGCGGTCTCCAGTGTTTGTTTTACGTGCGAGTGCAGRACGGATACTCATTCTTCCTTCTCTGTGATCCCCAGGGCTTGAGCCATATTTCTTTCTCCTCAGGCATCCACTTTTTTTCTGAGTGTGTTAAGGAGATATAGACTCATTTCCTTCTCTTCTTTGTTCCTGCTACTTTTCCTGTCGGCAGGAAGGAAGGAGAAGACCCCAGTCACTCTGAAGGGAGTGATTTTGCCGATTTCTGGCACGCCTGGAAGGCTCAGCTTTCAGATGCAAGAGTGACATGTAGTTTTGAAGGCTGCTGTGCTTGTTCTTATCAGASATCTGTGGCTGTTTATCCTGTGACAAGCGTGATATGTTTAGATCTTGCACTAGGCAAGATTAGATGGGTRGCATGTGAAATGGATATCACTTGTAATTCTTAAATAATATTAAATGTATAGTTGGTATATTAAATGTATACTGGTGGCTAAGCGATTGCTCTGTACATGGTAACACTTACAGAGGCCTTGGCAGSTTGACATGAAGTTTTTTCTTCTAATGTTATTGGAAGAGCATGGGAAGGAGGGCAGTGTCAGTTCCACTTGTCAAATTCCACTCTGCTAACCTGAAACTAGGATGTTTCTAACTCGATGTGGTCATAGATGTTCATGTCCAACAGGGTTGTAGTCATGCTGGGATGCTGTATGAATGAGTCTGGGAAGTATTGGTTAGATACTCTGGTAGCTGGTAAAGACTCTGAAGTATGCAATAGATTCATATTCTGCATTACTATTTCTATATAAGAAAATTTGTTTGAAACTTTGTTTCATGAATTTTGAGTAAGTGCTGAATAGGAAACTTTTCAAGTGTTCCCTTTATTTCTTAGATACCAGGATCCAGCTGTGCCATGACAGTTTGATAGTATGACTGTTACATTGTGCAGTGCCAGATTCCTAAAAGATCTCTTTATGTTAAGCTACATTCTCTTGTTTTGGTACTGAAATTAATGTGTTCTCTGTGCAAACTTTGGTCTTGTATAACTTCTTATTTAGCTAGGAATGGTGATGTCTACTTGCAGTACGCAGTATGGGCATGAAAAACTTGGCTTCAGTTTCTTTTTTTGGGTCTTTTGCTTCACTATATTCTACTCAAGGAAACTTTCCTTGAGTAAACATTACAGGGCTGTAGTGCATGTAATTGTCATGTTGCATAAGGCTCACCATTTCATCTCTTCTGAAGATTCTTGCTTTTGCTCTCATCCCRTGATACCCCTTGAAGGTTGAGTGGAGGTCAGAGTTGTGTTCAATTAATGTTGCTTTAAGGTACATTTCCAGATTTAGAAGGATGGGTGTAAAATGCTGTCTGTGTACTTTCAGCTTTTTTCTGGTTAGAGTCAAAGCAGTGTCTTTCTTTATCTTATCTYGAAAGTAATCAAATATGAAATGAGAATCACCTGATGACAGTACATGTTAAAGGGAGGGGGGGTGGTGGTGTATCCCAGAACTTGTATTATTGGAGCAGCCGGTATAACTGGAAAAACTAAAGCCATTTCTTCTGTGTGCAAACCTTATCTTGGTATGTTGTCTTTCAAATTGTATATTAAATAATCTTGAGTAAATACAAGGAAGAATTTCAAGTTGACTTGCTTGCACCATGGTTTGTGACTGAGCTGCTGTTCTGGGTCTCTTGTTACTCTTATTAGGTACTTTGGGGGGGGGGTGTTTACTTCATAGAACAGCTAGAAGCAATACTTCTGTTTTGCAATGACTTGGCAGTTTTTACTTATAATATTCTCTTCCCTAACTGTCAGTACAGTAAAAGCTATTTCATATTTTGTGAACTTCATATGATTTTCTCTTCTAGGGTGGAACTTTTAAGACGAAAAAAGTGATAATTTGCGCAAAGAAACATTTAGTGCTATAGAAATAAGATTTCACATTAAGTATCAACAGTGGAGTTGTACATCCTGTCCTCAGAAGTCACTTAGTGCATGTTCAGAACAGTAGAGTAGGACAGGCTATTGAGCCTGTTGGCTTTAGTGTAATCAGCTACATGAACATACATTGTAGACTACATAGTGAGACTATTTTTAGGTTTTTTGTGTATCATAAATTAAAGTGGTGACTCAGCTTAAGTGATCTAGGATACTGTAACAATTTAAAAACAAAATACAGTGTCATGACAAGGAAAGTTACGTATATTTTTTTTGCATGTGTTTTTTCAGCAGATCTTCATGTAACTGGCTGAAAAATGGTTCCAGAAGATGACAKCACCAACTCTAACGCTGTTAAAATGGTAAATAGAATTAAAAAAAAAGACTTAAAAAGATCTCCATGCTATTTGCTGAAAATTATAATGATATTAAGAAATGCCTTTTAAATGAATATTCCTTCAATTGTCAAATTTCAACTGGTATATTTAAAGTTACACGATGTGGAAAGCATATTTATTTCCTAATAATGGAAACAAAAGGCAAACATGCTTAAGTTTCTACTGTAATTAATAGAGTAGAATATTGTATTTACTTTTACACCATCGTTTCTATTTCAGCCTATATGTCTTCTGGTGGCTTAAATTTATCGTAACTCTGTGCCCTTGATGAATTAAATGTTTTGTAAGGGTAAAGCCATGTTCTTAGGGAGAAGTGTCTTGTACAGTTCTCATTTTAGGTGTCAGATATTATAKTAATATGCTAAACTTTTATCCTTATCCTGAAATGGGTTAATTATTGGTAATAAGCATTGAACAGGGTTCTGTGTGATCAGTTCCAGTCAGGACTACAGACCACAGCAGATCTTGTATGCTGGTAGAGGGTAAGATACATGTCTTGCGTAATAACCAAATTTAGGTGCAAGTTCTGCACCTCGTTACTTGAATATAGCTAATATGGGTTAAGTAGGGGCCAGAAGTAAGCAACTGAATAGTATCTTTCTCTTAATGATACTTGGTTTAGTGTGCATGGAGGGAAGAATTTTTAAGGATCTTTTTTGCTTTCTGTTTATTTTTTTTTATTGTTATGTTCAGTTCTTCTTGGTGCATAAATTAGGCGTGCACAAATTGTTCGAGCTTTGTATGGATAAAAGTCTTCTGGTTTAAGTCTTGATTATCCAAGATACTGATCTTAATCTCTAATTAAGTTGGTAGTGTAAGAAAAATGTGACCAGCAGTTACTGTTTGTATGTGAGGGCACTGAACTAAATAGGTGTTCAGTATCTACAGTGAGCGTAGACTTTGTGGTATAGAAGATGGATAACTATGTGCCTGTGTCTTAAAACTACATCTTCAATTGGGTTTGTTGGTGGTTTTTTTTTTCAACCAGCTACAGTCATTTGGTAAACTGGGTGGTAAAGGGCTTGAACTTGCTGGATGCTAAGCAGTGTGTAAATCTTGATGAGTTCAGTGGGGGCTGAATCATAGGCTTCTGTGGTCCATCTTTATAGTCTACCTCTTAATCTAATTTGCAATAGGTGAAAAGCATCAGTTTCACTTTTGCCTCCTATTCACAGTTTACAAACTTTCAGCCATGCTTGACAGGTAATCAAAGGCAAAATTTAGGGTAAGCATTTAGTTTTGCCCTTACTGCTACCTCTGTTCTGCMCACTAATTTGTGACTCGTTAATATAGGGTATTACTCCTATTGATACAGGATATCCCTAAAACAGAGCTTAGCAAGGTTTCACATGAATAGGAAAAGAAAAAAAAAAATCCAGCACTTCCAGACCATAAAACTTACGGCTTTATTATTCTTGGTTGTCAGTTCCAGTTTTTTTGTGCCTTCTGTTGGAGCACCATATACTTGCCAACATCTGGATTTGCAAATAGTTGCAGATTAGATGGGCTTCCAATTGGTCTAGTATAACATTTTTTCCAAAGTCCCTTATGTGTAATGTTTTTTTTCCTATATAACAATTTTAAAGTGGATTTTGTTGAATGTCTTTATAGGATCTGAGTTTAAAACTTTAAAAAAAAAAGTTTTATGTAAGGTGGGTTTGTTGGTTTTTTTTGGTTTTGTTTTTTTTTTGTTTTTTTTTTGGTACAGTAATAATACTGTATCAAATTAAGGAAAGATATTGGGCTTCCATAAGAAATAATGTGGAGGTGTCTTGTCTTTCTAGATTATTTTAAGGCCAAAGAGCCTATATGTTCTTCCACTACCTTCCTAATTCTAATGTTTAAATTCTTTGCTTAGGAATGTAGACTTAAGAAATAGGGCTTTTCTCTGCATGGCTTAAAAAATTAGAACTTAACATCATCAGGTGGTTCTCTCTCATGTGAACCTCTTATATTCAATTAATAAGGAAGGGATTGTGTTCTTTGAAATATCAAAAATAGTAAATGATCCTGTTTTCTTGCAGTTCAGTGCTCTCCTGCTAGCATTTTTGATGTGGACTGATTCTCAAGGTTTTATATCTGTATGTCCCCAACATTTAGGTCTTAAGCTGCAGCAGGCACTTGTGGAACTTAAAATTTTAGAAAACGTTTTGCAAAGACAAGTGCCTAAGGTACACATGCACACTGTTTTTCAAACTGTGCTTTTTTTTTTTTTTTTTTTTTTTTTTTTTTTTAGGAGACTATCTTCACTTTGACATGATTTGACATGATGTGTGAAGTTTGTTAGTCAGCATTGTTCATCTGTTTTTTTACAGTTATTGTGAAGGTACGTATGAGAAGAGTAAATATTGTTCTTCCTGTGTTCATTTTTCTCAGAGCGTATTGCCATCAATGTACAGAAGCCAAATATAAAGAAATGTGTGGGATTGTATTTCATTACAAATTCACAAATACTGGTACTTTGTCAATAAGTGGGACAATGTGTCTGTCTGAAACTTCTCAAAATAGTAGTTTCTACCTGTCTTTGCATTCTGTGTGAAATTTTACAGGTTTTAATTCTGTCCTAAAACTTAGTGCTTAAGTTTCATTAGGGTTCTGTTTTTCTGCTGAACATTATAGGCATTTTAGAATTGCCGCTTTGTAGGTTTTTTTAGTCAGCTACTAGCTTGAAGGTGCATGGTGCTGCATGATGAAGACTTTGTAGTCACCCTTTCTTGTTAAACTTTTTTCCTTGTTAAGGAAGAACCAAGCAAAGGGCTATATTAGGCACACAGAAATGTTAAACAGACATTTTGTAGTCAGATGAGAAAGTAATAGCTGCTATTACTGTAGCATATAAAAACCTTCAACTTCAAGACATAAGTATGGGCTCTTTAATTAGAATTTTAAAATCTACTTATCATAGGTAGAAAAGAAATGGTTCAATGTATACTTACACTCTGAGTAACTTCATATGTAACCTCTTGTCTAAGAAGTACTAGATATTCTATCATCCTTTACTTCCCTCCTGCTGAGGGATCTTAAAGCAAGGGATTTGTACAAGCCTAATATAGACAAGTTGAGTACAATATTAAGCAACTACAGAATGTGCGCAGTATATGTGCGTGATCTCTGCACACTGTATATGTGCTATATGCTTTGAAGCAGTTTGTGGTGAGAACAGAAGAGCTGGGGWTGTGAGCATCTGATTTAGAGATGTCAAATTGATCAGGCTACTGTGATTCCTTCCTGTCTCCAGCTACCTCTCCCCTTCCTACCTGCAGCACATAACTAGTGGAAGGCTGGAGTGGTTTCCATTTCTGGTATACCTTACCACTGTTCATGTGTTGCACTGTAGCCTGACGAGGAATGAGGTTTCTTCCTTCTTAGCTCCTTTGGAACTCTTTTATGCCCAGCTTCCATTTCTGCTGCATATTATGCAAACACATGAGCAATTTTTAGGCTATATATAATATAACTTAATATAATGGCTTGTAGGCTATTAGTCATAATAAAATGAAGGAAAAGTTTGTATAGTGTGTAGTATCTATTAGACCAATTCATAAAACCTGAAAAAAACCCTTGTAAGCTTTCAAGCATGAAAACCTTTCTGTTAGCTTACTCAAGTTTAAGATAATATCTCTATTTATTCTCTCTTTGAGAACAAATGTTTTCTCCTTTATTCCATGTCAAATAAAAACTGCAATTCCTTGCTGAGTCTTTCATAATTTCACCCCTCCCTACTCACAGACCTCTGCTTTCTTTTGTCAATCCCACCATTTTATCAGAAAAGCAGAATAATTATCCAGAACTCATGCCCACACATGGAATATATCAGCATAGATCTAGTGATATAATTATACTTCAGGAACTCTGCCTGTTGATTTTTTTTTTTTGGAAAGAAGCCCTTTGAGAAATGGAGGAAAAAGCATCAAGAATTGAACATTGCAGAGACTGTATTGCAAAGGAGAGGTATGAGTCAAAGGCAGGAAACGGTGTAGTGATCTCAAATGCACTTGTGCATATCTAGGCATTTAAATCATTAATCTGAGGTATAGGCTAGTTTGGAAAAAAGAAATGTAGCTTCCTCACAGAAGACATTGTGGCACTGTCTCTTTCATAAATAATTTGTAAATAATGAAAAGACAGTAAGTGTTTGTATGTTGACCCATGTGGAAAAAACAAAGCATAATTTAAATTCACCTCTTCTAGTAGCATTAGTGGATATAAGAACACATGCAGGTCTGGTATGCTCATGATTAGCACTTGTTTGGAGTAGGTCCAGTGGATCTTGTAACTTTTTTTGAGTTAAAACACAAGCGACATTTTTAAAAGCTTACTTGCCTTGCTTGCCTTATTTTTTGGAAAGTACGTTAGTGATCTCTTAACATAACTTCAGTGTTTTCAGTAATGTTAATACTTATTTTTCATGCAAGCTGTGCAAAGTCAAGCCCTCTAAAGTCACAATGTACCACTTTTTTGGCCAACCCAAACAGTATCAGTTCTGTTATCTTGTGTTTACTCTGTGCATTGACTAAAGCAGTAGTACTCTGCCTACTGAAGGAAAAGGAAAGAAGGTTGGTCATGATCTATTTACACACTGCTGTAGTGCTGATCTCTTGCATAATTTTTAATGTTTTAACTGCAAATGGTCTTCCTAATATGAATTTTTGCAGCTCAAGCCATATCGTCGGAGTTCGCTGTTGAGCAGTCTACTCTTACTCTTTCAGTGTGTAAAAGCAGTTGGCTATAAGGAATTAAACCCAGCTGTGCTTTTCCGATAGTTCACTAGAATTACTTAAATTGACACCTTTCTATTACTACCTTGAACAAAGACTTCCAGGAGCTGTGAGGTGTGTATAGGAAAAGGAAAATAGGTTTCTGTATGTCAAAATCCAAACTTGTTTATGCTGTAATTTCTGGCAAGTCTGCATGACTTTTGAACTAGATGACAAGCTTAAAGCTAGTTTACTGCTGTGGTTTTGATTTCTCAGAATATGAAGTGTTCTTAGTTGATTATTCCTATGTGTAACATACTGGGGCACAGTCAAAATCATTATCAATGTTTTGGGTTTTTTTTTAATAGGCAAAGCTTTCTGTTGCATATATTGTATGCTTACTCTTAGTTTGATAGGTTTTCACTAGAATTGGTGCATGCCTGTGTTTGATAAATTACCACACAGATATATAAATTTTTTGAGTTCAAGTGCATGTGTAATCTAATTTTGTAAGTTTACAATTAAATATTCTTTGGGGTTTTTTTCTTGAATCACTTTATGCTTTGAGGGATCATAATTTACCCAAATGTGTTGCTATGTCTTCGGAAATGTTTGTTGAATGCTTCAGTTTAAACATGTTGCTGACTACCTTTAGTAGAATTGTGTTTGACACAGCACATCAAATTCATTTCTACTGTCAGCTTAGAGTATCTGAATTTACCAAAAYGTCGTGGTTTCAAATTTTGCAGAATTCATAGCATAGAAATTCCAAAAAGGCATTGTATATTTTACCTACTTTTGCTTACTTGAGTGGTAGAACAGTTGATAAATTCTTGAAAAGTTGAGATTTACTTTCTAATTGCCCCTAATGTCTCCGAAAATCTCATGCCAGATCTGTCAAAGATCTGCTTTTTAACAAACATATGTGTTTCCTGGCACTTTGGGTCCATTTCACATATATGAAACACTTGCCCCCACTGTTTGTTTGGGGGTTTTTTGTTGTTTGGTTTGGTTGGGTTTGGGGGTTTTGTTTGTTTGTTTGTTTTTGGTCACTGTTTGTAATCTTTTGGGTTTTATTCCTTTATGAATCTTGAATAGGTTACAAATGGTGTGGGTTTTTATCATGAATCGAATGAGCTCCCAGAGCAGTTCATCCACTCAGCGTAGGCGAATGGCTCTAGGAATTGTCATTCTTCTCCTCGTTGATGTGATATGGGTTGCCTCTTCAGAACTCACTTCTGTAAGTATTGTTCCATGCATCTTAAAAGGAAAATAAAAGCCTATTTAAGAGAAAGATGCAGCAGAAACATGGTCAGTCACTAAGTGAGTGTTCTAGTGTAATGTTTAACCACCTTTTCAGTACGGGGAAGACAATATCCTTTGGTTTAGTGAACTAACCTGTATCCACTAAAAGTTACAAACAAGCTCAACTCGGTGACTGTTGGTTTCAAGACAGAAGGTGTTATTGATGACTTTAAAATTAAACAGCATAAGCTCATAACTATGTACTGTAATTAGGGAGTTCATTTTGTTTATTGCCATATTGATTAAAATAATGCCCATATGTTTCCTGAGAAGTAGTAAATGAGCTGTAACATCGCAGGCTAGGTGGTATGGTAGATTATAGTTCAGAACATCTAGAAGTCTAGGACCAAAGGACTCAAGTTTAAGCCCTATAGTTGCAGACAAGTTTGTCATAGTCTAGTTCATATATTCACCATCTTGAAACTGATCTGGTGTTTACTTCGTGTTTAAGTTTTAGGATGTAAAATAGAGCTTCAGCARTGAAATTAGAGTTTTTAATAAATTCTTGTCAAATTCAGGTTTCTGAACCATCATTAAGTTATGTTCTGTATCCGTTTTGAAACTAAGCATATAAAAATGTTTGTGCTTAACATGCTATTATATTAATAAAACACTTTCTCCAATGAGCTGGTGGAATCACTGTTGATACTGAAATGTTACTTAATCAAAGTAATCTTCTCTAATTTGTGATTACTATGCTATTTCTTATAAAAGTGGTCTTTCATTTAGAAAATATTTGTATGTAAATGTAGTTTCAGTCCTATTTGAGTTCAGTGGCATACCAATACGTTGCTTGGCTAGATACAAGTAATAAGTAACTTTTCTCTGGCGGCATTGTGTTTTACAAAATGGCTCAGTGCCTTCTTTTTGGCATTTATGGTATCCTGGGAGAGGGTACGCTCAGAATAGGTAGGGCCACTTGTGTCTTTTGGTCATACGTGCCAATACTTGCAGCACTGTCATTTTGGGAACCAGACTGTTCTGGACTATATGCTTAAACCTGTTCGTTCATTCATTCTGTGAGTTCTCACCTAATTGGTAATTTTGGATACTGCAATTATTTTCTTTCCACAGTATGTTTTTACAAAGTACAACAAACCTTTTTTCAGTACATTTGCAAAAACATCCATGTTTGTTCTATACCTCTTGGGCTTTATTGTTTGGAAACCATGGAGGCAACAGTGTACTCGTGGGTTTCGTGGAAGGCATGCAGCTTTTGTAAGTATTTTAACTCTGTAAATGTTTTGATATTTGTTGAAGTTTGTACAGAAAAAATGTAAAATAGGGACTACAGAAAAGCAAAGTTTACATATTTGTGAAATAGTGCTTTCAGAAAAGCAATTACAAACTGAATCACGGCRCAGGAAGACATGGGAATCATAATAGTAGTCTTGTGAGAGGAAGAAAAGAAAGGAAAAAGCAATATGAAATGTGTCAGGAATCATAAGAAATGCTCTACTGGGCCAGACCATTGGCCCATCTAGCCTGGTATTTTATCTTGGACAGTTGCAGAGGATAATTCTTTTTAGGAAGAGCTCATGAGCCTCACCACTGTTGGCTTTTGGTTCCCTTTTACTTCCCCAGCATCTGTAAGCAATGGAACCAGTGTTTGAACTTTGTAGTTGATTTTTATTACTGACACTCTTTGTCTCTGGCAGAACTACGAACTGTTTGCTAAGAGGTTTTGAGGTTTTTAAAGTTATATTGAGGAAAGATGGTAGAATGATGTTTTTGTTGTTTTAAATATTGTATTTTTATAGCCTTTATGCACGAATGACCTTCTGTTGCCCATTCTAGAACTAGGCATAGTTTGTGCTAGAGTCTACAATTATTGTCATATTACAGAAATAAATACTTTTTTCTAAGGAAATTAAGAGATGCTGGGAAGAGCACTTGTTCTGTGCCAGCATTTCAGAATACTGAACAGCAGGACTCAGGAAGCAGTAAGGCATTTGGCCTGATATTAATCTCGCATTAAAATAACAGAAAATGTGATCCAAGAACATGCTGTTAATCAACATGTCTTTATAGAAAATAGCTTGTATGAAAGGAACTGACTTCAGTTCTTCTGGATGTATTAGACTTCACTGATAGTGGCAGTTGTAGGCGTACCATACTTAAATTGAAGTGTTACAGGACATTAAGCCAAATGATTTTTTTATTAAAAAAAAMCAACCCCAACATAAAAGCAAAAMCAAAAAACCTAAACCTTTTGTTTTTTAAAAAAATCTTGTGTTAAACACATAGAACATTTAGAGTTGGCTGATACCTTGAAATAATTTTTGCTAGATCAGCCTTTAATACCAAGTGTCTGTGCATAGTATGGCATGTGTTAGACCTGATGCTGTTCAGGATCATCATAAGATAACTGGGAAATAACCAGAATTTACAGATTCTTTACTGACAGTAATGACAGATAAGGATGATGAAAGTGCTCAAGGATGATTAGTTGTACAGAGCAATTATACGGACCAAATTCATTAATCTGAGCAGATGAGCAGAATAAGGGGCTATTGCCTAGTGTGAATTGTAGTGGTKATGTTGATCAACTGAATCTCGTGCAGTGCTGTGTCAAAGGAGGAGATAATATGAACTGGACAGGAATGAGTAAGAGTGCTTAATCTGTCACATTTTGTGTGTGGCGCTCATGGCACCACTACTGGAATCTCATTATTTTTTCTTTCTATTCTATAAAAAGTAATTTTTAAAATAATTTGTAGGAAATAGCCATTACTTTTGATGTTAACATATTTCAAAAGAACAGTGCAGACACAGGACTGTAGTGTGTAGTTAGAAGATTTTTTAATTTTTTTTTTCCCCCCTAAGGAGTTTAGTTAARTGTTCAACTGTATAATTATTACAAGTGCCTTTAAAATGTCTTGTGTTTGTTAATCTGGAGCAAAAATTATACATTTATAGTTTTTTATTTTATTTTATTTTTTTAAATTTCAATAATGATTGCTTAGGTAAACACTCACACCTTACTTTTAAGCCCTCTTCCACATTAGAGGCTTTGTTTAATAGATTTCTTACCGGCATGGTAGAAAGCAAGCTGCAGGTCAGGGAGCAGGGGTAGTAGTGCTTGTTAAGATGCAGAAAGGGAGAGGAAGAAAATTATGCTTGGCCTCATCCTAATTTAAGTCTTGTTAAAACTAAGGCAGAGTTCCAGGTTTTTATGCAAAGGAACTTTGCCTCAACAAAGTGAAGAAACAAGAGGCTTGTTAATACATACACAACAATTTAGTGAAGCATGTCTCACTAAGACTGAACTTTACAGGTTTTTACATTCTAACCGCCTGATCCTGCATTGATACCTGGGTAGTTGAATTCAATGGGGTTCTCCAAGAGGTACAAGGAATTACTGAAATTATTTACTGAACTTGTAAGCCCTTGTGTTTATTGGGGAGGAGGGCTGGAGGGAGAGAGGGAATTGTGATAGAAWTATGGAAAAAGGCATTAAAAACTTATTCTAAAAAAATTTCAGTTTATTAATAACTCTGCCTTGATAGATTATTACATTTAAGGTTCTGTAATTAGTTTGCAGATGCTGAAGGTTATTTTGCTGCTTGTACAACAGATAACACTGTAAACAGTTCTCTGGTAAGTGCCTTAATTTGTGAAGGTCAATGCTTTACAGTAGCATGACACCATTATCCTGACTTTTTTTTTTTTTTTTTTAATTTATTTATATATTTATATATTTTTACAATATGGCGGTCTTAAATGTAATAGTTTTTAGCAAAGGGGATTGGTAACTTATATATTACTAGTAAGTGCTGCAAATAATGACATTACTTATTGTGAGAAATACAGGTTCTCAGCTCACTAAAACACTTACTTGAATGTTTCTGTAGTAGTTTGTGAAAGAAATACTTGTCATACAAAGGAAACCTTTACATATTCAGCTCACTAGCTGCCAGAGCAAAATGTGGAGAGCTAGTGGTAAAACCAAACAGTTTTCAAGACTAAAATCCACAACGGAATCATTCAGCTAGTTCAGTATCTTGTACACTGTGATCCTGGATTGCATTTTGAGAGAGAAATGGACTGCCTTCTTCCTTCCAGTGGACAGAGTGAGTGCTGTTTACTGAATCAAATGTCAGTACTGGTATTCTGCTGATAAGCTGCGTTGCCAGATGGCATTTTTTTGGTGATTTTCATCATCCATAAATGGTGGTTTGTTATGCTCCAGTTGATCACAGATTGCTGCTTAATCTGCATACCTAAATCAGAGGCCACATGCAGAAATGTATCCAAAACACAGAACTTTTAAAGTTTGYACCATCTCTGTAATAGAGCAGCGGGAGGCAATCGAGTGTTGACAAACTACCATATGGGTATTTTATACTAAATAGGGAGTTGAAGAGAGATTTTTCAGAAGTATTCTTCATTTCATTCTTTGTTTTTTCCCCAACTTTATTTATCTACATTTAAGAATAAAATCTTCTTAGTCTGCTCAATTCATTAAGATCATATGACTCTAGAAGCAGGATTCATTGTTAACCTTGGACAATTTTGCACTAATTGAAACATCCACAAAAATTCTGGTCCTAAACAAGGAGCCTAATGAAAACGCAGCTACCAGATCTTTTTCATTACTTCACTCTTACAGTTTATTAATTTAATTTAAACAAACAGCTTAAAACTTGTCTTGTTAGAAGTATTTTGAGCAATTAAAACTTCTGCTAAGAATATGCCTTACATATTGGAGTTCCTTTCCCAAAGTTTTTTAGCTTTTAATTCTAGTTCATGAGCTTTTAGGGTCATGGGAGGAAAATGAGTATGTCTTCATTTTTGTATATGTATTCTGTATTTTATGTTTCTAGTTTATCTGTTGGACAGAAGCTATAGATCTAATGAAATGTCTGTGATTTTGAGTTATTTTTTAGTTTTAAATAGGTAGGTTTGAATTTTCTGGGGATGAGTTTTGTGTTCATGAGGATATACGCAAAAGCGCACAGTTATTTTTGAGTACTGCATTTTACGAATAAGTTTAACATAAAATATAGATTATGTGTGAACATGTTTGACAAGCCTACCCACTCTGTGCAAAACCACTTTGTTAAATTTGATTCTCTTAATATTCACCAAGCTTTTCTTTATTTAGTTTTCTAATTCACTAAATTAATTCTACTGCTTATAATTTAAATATTCTGTTTAACTGTATTTTTACTTACACTGATTCATTTCAGAGTGAACCTTTGTATGTTCCTGTAAAGTTTCATGATTTGCCAACTGAAAAAAATGGCAGTAATAATAGTGATGCAGAGAAAAGTGAGTAAAGACTTTTGGAATGCTGAAATGCTAGTTCTTTGGTGAAGGAATTATTTTCCCATTTGTTGGTATAACTGCTGTCATGTTGCAGGACTTGCCTCTCCCCCCCCACCCCCCTTTTTTTTTTCCTTAGATCTCTTTTTGTGTGAATTGCGGTCTCATATATTTACTTTCGGGTAGAGAAAACATAGGCCTATCGTTCAGTTTACCTTTCTTGGTCACTACAGATCCAGCCTATGTTTATCTCAAGGGACCAGCTGGGTTCAGTACTTGTGATTCTTTCCTTCTGGGCTTGTATGACCAGCAGCAGTGAGTCAGCCCCTGGAAAAACAAGCTATTGTCCTTTTTAGAGCAGGAGCAAAGCAGTCAAAGTAAGAATTTTAACAGTCTATGTGCATTCTGATTTTTATTTAAGCCTCACTATCTTGTGATAGTAGTTGAAACAGGCCTAACTGTCCCAGACAATTATAGAAAAGTTGGCTGTCAAAGAATCCAATTATCTGATCCTCAGCAAAAGAGTCCCTGCTTATAAAAGGGAAAGTCTCTTTGTTAATTTCTACATGACACATGCGCAGAACCGCTTTGGTGGGCTCTGCTGTCCTGTGATAACATGCACTGATCACTTCAGGGTTGTTTGAGCTGTAGCTTTTCCCTTTAATTTTTTTAGGAAATTAGGTATTGTTTCACATTGAATTAGGCTAATATTTACATGTAGYGTGTAATGTTTTCTTTACACAGGAAACTATCAATGCTTACAACACCCTTATAAATAAAATCTGATCCTGGTTTGCAAGATAAGTTAGAGGGTGGATTTCAAATGAGCATATGACCTTATGATCTCTGCTAAGCTTTGAGGTCTGTTGGACCCTCTCATCCTCTGAATGAAACGCTGTCCTTGCAGTTAGGTATAGTTCTGTGCAGTTTTTGGCTGTTTGACTCTTAAACAATTGAAGAAGATCTTACATGTAATATTTATCAATACAGAGTAATTCCTACCTAAAAATTTGTTGTTACCTTGTGGGGATTTTTTTTGACAGGGAGGAGAGATGGTGCTTTTCAGTGAGGTTTTGTGTGGATGGACAACTGTACTGATTGAAAACAATAATTGTGCTTTGTCTTATTAGTGGCCTATCAAACAGCAAAATACTAGTTCAATAAATAAAAATAATGGCATGTCTTCTATTTGGATAAAAACCTGTTATTATTTGTGAAGTATTGTAATGAATGCCGTATTAGAACATCATAGTTTTATTTGCATGTTGTGTTGGCTTGAAAAGTTTAATGATAATATGCAGCCTTTTTTTTTTTTTTCCCCCCTCTTTTCTTAAGCTCCCAAAAAGCCTCGTGTAAGGTTCAGTAATATTATGGAGATTCGACAACTCCCATCGAGCCATGCATTGGAAGCAAAGCTGTCTCGTATGTCATATCCAACGGTTAAGGAGCAGGAATCAATATTAAAAACTGTAGGAAAACTCACTGCAACTCAAGTAGCAAAAATTAGCTTTTTCTTTTGCTTTGTGGTATGTGCTCCATTCTTTCAGAAAACTTAAGTATAGATGCAATTAAAACTTGTATAATAATAGTGAAACAGTATTGAGATGACCTGTGTTCTTTATGCCTCATTTTATAAATATACTATAAAAAGTAAAACCTTCCTCACGTGCTGGACGTGAAGGTGCAGCTTTTTAAAGGGAGGGTAATAAAAAGAGATCCTGGGTGTGTATTTAACTGTAAGGTCAGTTGTAAGATATGCCATGCTTTTGTGCCGTGTTGTCCAATGTTGGGTATGTTTGGTACAGCAAAATCTGGGATTACATGTATACAGGCTGTTGACAGCTGCAGTGAGCCTGCATGAAATGGGTAAATGTCACTGTGGCTTCTTTCTGGGCCATCACAGAAAGAGTACCATCTTATGCCTCACTGTGGCATTGTGCCCTTCAGAAGAGAAGATAGTTAATTGTCCTTCAGCTCCATTGAGGGCTGCAAGATTTACTTATGAATCTGTTAGTTGCTGGTGTTTCTGCACCATGCCTCAGTTTTCGGGGGAGAGAGAGTTAATGGTGGCAGGATTTTTGAGAGACAGTAAAAATGTAGAGAGCAGATCAGTGATAGCTCTTTTAGAAGTAGCTCCACTGATACTGCCGAATAGGTTATATGTAGCGTGGACCCACCACAGCTTTTCTGCAGGAAGCTGTGCTCTTTAATTTTTTTTATTATGATGATTTTAAATGTTTATTAGTACTCTTGATGCATAGACCAGAAAACAGTGATGTAATTTTCTGTGTGTATACGTAAAGAACGTGCATACAGCACTAAGAGAATAATAAGCCACTCATTAATGATTTTGGATGGATGAAATAGCTTTTTAAAAAATTATTTAAAATTCTGGGTGTCTGAGTGTATTTCCGTATATATACACATGCAGATTTTCTAGGCTAGAGTCCTTATGTTCAAAACAAATCCTGTTTATACTGTTCATGGATGCTGCCACTACTGGCATGTATATGTATGTCTTCTTGGAAGTGTAAGTATTTCCACCTAAGACTTTAGAGAATCRTAACTTCCCTGAGGTTATATCCAAGATCTTATTAATGAGATCTTAGTCAAGAAATGACAAAACACTTGCCATTTTTTATACTTATGAAGGAATTCACAGACATGAATCCTTCCAAAATATTTTTGAGGTATTGAGTGTAAGCGATGCCTGGTTTTTTAGGGTGGAGATGTGTGCCTGTTCTAAGTACTCTAAAAAAACTTACGAGGTTGGCTAATGTCCYATATATCTCTGAAATTTCTTTGCAGCCCTTGTGCAGTAATCATCTTGAAGCACTTGCAAAACAAGTTAGAAGTACCTTCACTTACTATAGAATAGCTATTATAATTTAATTTTAATTATGTTTAAGTTCTGAAGTATATTATTTCATTATTAAACATGTAGTTGAATGTGGTTGGTTTGGGCTAGTTCTAATTTTGCCTCTGTTTTTTAATGTACCTGCCACTTTAATASAAGTTAGAAATCTATTTGAGGTAGAAGTCTTGTTCTGATTTTATTTTTGGACAAATAGTTGCTTTTTTTCTTTAAGTAGGGTTTTATTGCACTGATAAACTGTGCTGTTGCTATCCATATAATCATAAAATTATTTTTCTTTTCCYCCAGTGGTTCTTGGCAAATTTCTCTTACCAAGAAGCTCTGTCAGATACCCAAGTTGCCATAGTTAATATCTTGTCTTCAACCTCTGGTAAGTTTTATTTGCACYGTCAGCTGTGCATTATAAGGCTGTTTATAACATAAAAATCTTTTTGGCTACAATGGGCTTGTGTAATGATTTACCTGTGGTTTTGAGGGAATTGTAAGGCTTAAAGTCATTGAGTATGTGCATTTAAAAATTTCATTATGTAATTGCAGGGGTTTAAGCTACCTTCATGCTTTTTGCTTTTCAAGTTCACGTGTGTGTGTACTGCTGCGGTTATGTCCATGTATTAAAGAGATATATTGGGAGTGTAATAGGTTTGAAGGAAAGGTGGTATAACTTTTTATCAAAATAGATACAATTCACAGTAAAGTCTTGCTAATTATTGTGTTTTAAAAAAAATGGTTTTAGGGGTAAGGAACTTAAACCACCTAAATATTACGCATATCACTTGCTTTATGGGTTTTATGAAAGGCTCTAATATGAGCTTTAAAGTATTTAAATTATGTGACAGTCCATGTTTTGAGGAGTAACTTTTGTTGTTTTATAAAATCAGTTTTAAAAGCCCAATTATGTGAAATTTTTTTTTTCTTTTCACTGACTTTTCAGGCTTATTGCAGTTTTTTTGTTAGTATGGCTAGCCTTTCTCAAAGTTGAGCATGTATTTGCTCATCTGAGGATTCATATCATGAGGTGTTAGTTTCATAATAGTTCTGATTAAAATTATGGATGCTAATATCAAGTAGTTAAAACAAGTATGTGAAATATAAAGAAGAAAATGTTTGTGCAGTTTTCTGAACAAACTAGTAGCAAAACTTGATTGTATAAATTCTTCTTAATTTCTCTTGCAGGGCTTTTTACTTTAATCTTAGCTGCAGTCTTTCCCAGTAACAGTGGAGATAGGTTTACCCTATCCAAATTATTAGCTGTTATTTTAAGGTAAGACATTTGATCAAAAACTCTGATACAGTGGGAGGATAACTATACGTACTATACCTRTGGTATCTATGACAATATATGATATGCTTAACTTTTTTTAAAATCCTTGTTTCACAGATAAATTGAGCAAGTGAATGAAGTCTCTTTAAATATTTCATATCAGGAACAGTTACCGAATCTCATGCTCCTATAGGAAATTAGATTAATCAGGTTTCTGTTGGAAATATGTGAACTTATTTTCTTGTTGTTTAATTATGGTTTCTCTATTTTTGTGTAGATGGGAAAAAGGAAGAGGCTTGACATTCAGTGTTGTCAGCCTGTTTCATTAAATGCTTGGTGCATTGTTGAGGGAAGTTGAAAGTGGGGTTTTTTTGTTTGCTTGTTTTTAGCTTAGGATCAGGCCTTAGCAACAGAGAACTCCTTTTGGCTTTGCCAAAAGTGGGTTTTGGTTAACTAAAAATACCTAAAGATAGAACTCTGTTTTGATATTTTTCTCCCCCTTTTTTTCTGTCTATGTAGAAAAAGTTCTTGGGTTTAAGTAGCATTTTGCATTTCTTCTTTTTTGCTAGCATTGGTGGTGTGGTACTTGTTAACCTTTCTGGATCTGAGAAATCTGCTGGAAAAGATACAATAGGTATTTACTTTTTTTTTTTTTAATCCTAGAATATGCAGTGATGAGTAC
The DNA here is from genome assembly GCA_030449065.1 of Oceanodroma leucorhoa. Taxonomy (NCBI): domain Eukaryota; kingdom Metazoa; phylum Chordata; class Aves; order Procellariiformes; genus Oceanodroma; species Oceanodroma leucorhoa. Next base: position 6,661,186 of record JASVER010000037.1, on the reverse strand, counting down.
CATCTTTTGACAATACTCAGCAGGTCATATAGCAAGCTATATATTTCTTATTCATGTAACATTTCACAATCTGGCTTTCTAGTTTCAACTTCTGAAACTGGATATTTATGATTATTTCCTTCCCCTTCCCCCCCGGTATATAGCTTAATTGGGAAAGTATTTAGATTTTCGAGCTTTCTGCATTTTTCCATACTTTTCATATAGTAATGGATTCTGTAATGAATAGTTTATCTCTGACAGTTTTATAATAGGTGCGTGTTTAGGAGAGTTGATTCTAGTGTGCGTTAACGTGTTTGACATGTCTTAAGTGAGTGGGTGTTTTTCATCTTTACAGGTTCCCTTTGGTCTCTGGTAGGAGCAATGCTGTATGCTGTGTACATAGTAATGATAAAAAGGAAAGTGGATAGAGAAGATAAACTTGACATACCAATGTTCTTTGGTAAGACTAAAAATAACTCTCTTGAAGGTTTTAATTCAGTGTGTGATTAAATCGTTTCCTTTCAGGCACTGAAGTGCATATGAATGGTAAAGGAGCTCAGAAAAACCAAGGAAGTAGAGAAGGCCTATTGTTCCCGTGGTTATGAGCACTTGAGACTGGTTGTGTGAATTGTTCCTTGTTTACAGTCTTAACAATGAAAGATAACACTACCTGTAGGAATGCAGACAGCCCCTTTGGACTCAATGGAAATTTTTTTTTTCAATTTCAAACCTGTAAATATCTGATGTAATTGTTGTTTGTGAATGTCAGGTAAAGTTTCTTATATTCCTTTCCTTTGAAAGATTTAAAATACTGCTTTGTCACTGCTTTTATGTATGCATGTTGTCAAAAGAACAGAGTTTAGCTGAGATTTTAGTTATGTTGAAGGATATTTACTGTGATTTCCTTAATGCTATTTTTATACTCAGGTTTTGTAGGGCTGTTTAATCTGTTGCTGCTGTGGCCAGGGTTTTTCCTGCTACACTATACTGGGTTTGAAGCATTTGAGTTTCCCAATAAACTGATATGGATGTGCATTGTCATTAATGGCCTTATCGGAACAGTTCTGTCAGAGTTCCTCTGGCTGTGGTACGTACTACATGCTTTGTATATATATTTCACATAACTTGTCTTACCTGTGTTCTCAAACGTTGAGATGTCAAATTGTCTAGGTAGGTTTTTTGCCTTTTTCTTTTTTTTCTTTTTTTATTTTTCTGTCCATGTATGCAGTTTGAGTTAGAGGATGTCATCCATCATGTCACAATGTCTTGTTTAAGAGCGACAGCTAACTTTAAAAGGCAGGTTATGTGGTCTTGCATTTATTAAGATACTGTGTGCTTAGCTCATTCTAGAATTAACATTTTCAGACGAAAAGACTGTGGTATAGAGTTGCAGTAGTAATAGGAGAGCATGAATTTCTGTTGTAACGGTTCTGCAGTTTCCAAGTCCTTGTGCATGTTGGATATATATGAGTCAGAATCTAGTATCCTATAGTTGACATGTTTGTTTAAATCTTCAAAGACTTAATGAGCTAGATCTCATTAGAATGCATTAATCGTGAAGATATGTCAATTCATAAATTAGCCTAGCTTTTGTTTAATTTAGTTATATGATAGTCTGGATAGGTTGGCAACAGAGGTTTGAACATGAGACTTCTAGATGAACGGCTCAAAAGCTGTAGCAGACTTAAACCTTTGTATAGCTGTTGGAAGGACAGTGTTATTAGAGAACTGTTTGGTAAGTCAGGGTTCCCAGCTTGAGAGAATTGAGTTTCTTCTGGGCCAGCATTACGTTGAAATAGGGGTGTAATGGAAAATTCTATAAGTTGAGAAGTCCTATTTTATTCTGGAAACACCAAGGTAGAGTTTCTAAAAAGAGACGTGCTTCCACCGCCATGTCGTTGCGCAGTGAACAATGTCAGTTTCAGTGCTACCTTTTGAATAGGTGTGGCAGTTTGTGAGCTTTTGCCTGGGAACCCTTGGGATTCAGCCTCTCAACTTCATGGTAGAGAGACTGGAAAACCTCATGGAATAGCTACTCTGAAATGGAGACATCTGTACTCCTAGGATCCTAAGTTCGCAACAGTACTACAACAAATCTAGGTGGAGTTTCATGATGAAAACCCTTTTTTTTGTTTTGTTTTGTTTTCAGATCAAGTTTAAAGTTATTTAGTTATTTATTTAATCATGACATTTTTTGTTTATTGGCAAACTCTTACACCAGTCCTATTTGTAAATGCATTGCAGCATATGTTCCTTTGTAGCTTAGTTGATTTGTTGATGGAATATTTTTGTGATATTAATGCCATCCTGTAAGATTAGACTACAGTTCAGTATCAGTTGCTAAAAAGGTTAAGTACAATTTCAACATAGGCAGAATAAAAAAAAAATAAAAATAAAAATAAAAACACAGAAAAACAAAACCACAAAACAAAAAAMCCCCAAAAACCCAAACTTGGCTCTTGTCCCAAAATCAAGTACTAGCATAGGGTTAAGTACATGGGTGTGCACAAACTTTTTTATACACATGCTATTTGTATAGTTACTCAGAATGATAATCCAGTCAAAGAGCTATTTTTATTTCCAGTTCTTTTTCCCTAGAATTTTGGACTAGGACTAATTTCAGAGTTTGTGCTGACATCATCCTTTTACCTGTCCAGTGTGCCACTAATRTGGTCCTCTACTCTTTCTTTGGAAGTAAATAATATTATTTAACCTGCTTGTTTACTCYACCCAGCCACATCATGCCAACTAAATAATGTAGTGGTAGATGTGACTCTTAATTAAATCTTTTCTTTAATTATTATTTTTTTTATTTAAACCTGCTGATAAGTTTTCATTGGTTTCTGTACCGTTTATTCATTTACACTGTTCTGGTGGACAGGTTGGTTCTAATTCAGAAGTAGTCAGTGCAGAGATATGGAAGTATTCTCTGATGGTATAGAAGGGGATTTAGAATATTGGGGAGGAAGTTYGCAAAAATGCAGAGTATCTAAAATGCTTTGTTTCCTTTTTGTTCCTTTCTCATCTGTGTACATTTTTCTTTTTTTTAAAGACACAAAACAATGCAAAGTGATTACAAATATCTGAACTGGTCACTTTTGCTTGGCTGAAAGTCAGTCTTATGGGAGGACCTAATGGCTTGGTTTGGGAGTACTCTTCTAGTTTAATTAGAGAAATACATGCATGAAGTCATGTTTTAGAAAATGTTTTCCAAATGTGTGTTCAAATCTTTGTGTTTAAAAGGTGTTAACAAACTTCTGTGAGGTGAATTAAAATAGCATTTTCTTCAGTGAATCGTATTTCATGAATATAGTTTCAGTGATGCTGCATCTGTTAATTTTTACAGTAACCAGAATAAAGATTGAGTAGGTAGAAAACAAATTTCAGAATTCTAACAAAAATTGCAACTACAAGATTTTCCTTCTTTAAAATTAGTTGTGTGCAGAACTGATTGTAGTTAAGATTAGTTGTGTGCAGAACTGATTGTAGTTCCACAAAAAAAGCATAGATGGTACTGTTTTCAGTACTTGCCGAAGATGAGAATTGCCTTTATATGAATAAATAAATTCTGGATGTCTTTGAAATAAGAGGCTGACTCAGTAGAGGGCATTACTGATTTGAATTGCGTGGAGACCGCMTTGTATCTATTTTCTTCATATGGTAGAATAGGCTATTTCATAGAGGAGTATTTGCTAACAAGCCTCACGATGCTTGGTAACTTTTGACTTGGTCAATCATAAAATGGGAACTGCAGTTTTTTATATTGGATGTTATGCTCCTCACTTGGTATCAAAGTGGCTCAGGCTAGTCAAGTTTTATTTATAGAGCCTTAGGTTTATATTGAAATACCGAAGATCTCAGGAGCTTACGTGTTCTCTTAGGTCTGTCCTACGTATACTTTGAGGTTCTATTATTATTACTATTATTATTATTTTGAAACTTCATTCAGTAAATCAGCCATTTGCAAACTAAATATGACTTGCAAAGGAATTTGGGAAAAAGGGTCAGTTTTCTGTGACTGTTAATGAGTACTACTCTAACGTATGCATGTAGTTTTGTTCTTCTGTCATTTAAATAAATTGTAATGGCTTTTTGTGGCTCAGTGATTTAGAGAAGTCTAATGACTTTGTTCCTGCTTAGGAAATATGATGAGACCACTTGTAGAACGCAGAGAAGTCTTACTGAGACTCCGAAGAGTGATTTCAAGGGTGTATTTTAGAGTGAGATTTCAAAAGCACAGTCTGTTAATTTAAGAATTTGTCTATTTGTAAAAAATACTTCTTTTTGGAGTAGGATTTCTAGACATCAGTAGCCTTTCTTTTTTAATTTACCAGACTGGRGCAAAACAGATATAATTGCTATAAACTGGTATTAAACTATTTCAAAATGGAAACAAAATGCAGATTTTTCTAGATGAAGTCACTACATGTGAAGTAGTGAATTTCCATCATCTCAGGAGGTTTGAATGGGAACTAAACCTCACTCCAGAAGACATGAATAGTCTAGTTAAGAATTTTATGCAGTGTCACAGATTGATGATGGAGTGTGGATATCTCAATTTTTGATTATTAAAACAATGACTAGCAGTTAAGCTTGATCAAATGTCTTCTGTAGTTTGCTGTATTACTTTAGTTGTCTTTTAACTTTTAAATAAGACATTATTATTATTATTTATCTTTTAGGGGCTGCTTTCTTACCTCATCACTGATAGGCACACTTGCGCTAAGCCTTACAATACCTCTGTCCATAATAGCTGACATGTGCATGCAAAAGGTAACGTACTACTAAGTTTTGWGCATTATTAACAGAATTTTGTTGAATTAAATGGAAGTGGTATTTTTAATGATGTACACAATGAACAGTATTTTACTTTTGTTGCTTGTTAATAATTGTTGAACTGCATTGTAATTAATACTCTCTTGATATTGACAATTACAACAATTTTGCACTTGCAAGCATGCACTTGCACACTTAAATATATTTGATTAAGATGCAGCTTGTATGAAAAGTACCCAAAGTCACCAGTAATGCCTGGCCAAATGCTTTACCTTGAACAGGCACTTTTCAGAATTAAAGAACAACTGCAAATACAGCACACCTTAAATTAATACCGTTACAGTTGTAGAATTGTTATAGACTGCCTATCTTGAAAACATTCAATTAATGACAAAACCAAAAATCTGCAGGTTTACCACAAAGGAATGTAGCAGCTACACGGCTTAATTGCACATTATTAGATTCATGTGGATGTTAGGCTTCCATTTAACTGTCCTCCTTTAAGTTAGTCTAGTTTCACTGGTATTGAGGTAATAGCTGTGGAAAATCCCTGCATGTAAAGAAAGAAAAGAATCTGATAATATGAGTATAGAACAGAAACTATATGAAGTTAGTTTATATTACTCTTCAAGCTGTATAGATACTTTTCATGCTGGTGGGGTAGAATTCTCAGGTTTAGATATTTAATTATGTATGAACTTCAACTCTAACTTTGAATATTTGAATTTAATATTTAATCAGTGGCAAGGAATATCACATTCTTAATTTCATGTGAATGATTATTATTTAGAATATATTGCAAGCATGCAGTTATTGGTGTGGGGTTGTTTTTTTTCTTTAAATTGAGGTCACATAACTGTTTCTATTTCCTGAAGGCAGGATCACTTGTTTCTGCTCTTTATTTTGRATTTAAATAATCCCTACTTCTAAAATTTTGATTTGAAAGTTAAACCACTTGTTGAACTCTTTGAAATAGCTTTCAACCTGATTTTCTAATGCATCTGTTGTTAAAACAAGCTTAATTTTTTTTACAGTGATAATGCATTTCTTTTTTGGCAGGGCATCCCCACATAGTCCATTATGGCTATGCCTTTTGACACCTCTCAGTGTAGACACAGGTGTATTTGCCACTTGGCTGCAGTGCAAGCATTCCCCATCACATGCTTCTGTGCATTTTGACTGTTAGTGACACCTGTATTTCATTGATGTTAAAAGTRCGTATAGGCATGTGGTATGGAGAGGCTGCAGGAGTTTTTTTAGAAAGCGGGGAGTAAAATTATGTGCCAGGTAATGTGTTTTCTGGGCTGAAAATAGTGAATTAGTCAGCATTTGAGCACCTTGGCCTAAATACAGTTCGTTACTGACATACGAGAAGTTCTTTACTGAGATGATAAATCTTTATGTGAATTAGGAAGCAGTTTAGTCATGTAATAGTTCAGCTGAAAATGATACCAACAAAAATGGGCAAAACTGACCAAACTTAGAACTACCTATACAATACTACTTCTGAAATTTTAAGTAGACTGGTGGTCTTGCTCTGCCAACTGCTGCTTGCTTACACTGCTTTGATATTCTTTTGAGTCTTGTAGCAAATGCAGTTATGTTTCGTTTGTAAGCTCAGTGCAATGAGAAAGTATGAGAAGAGAAAAATTCTGACTATGCCTGGAACATTGCTTAAATTGAGCATTCTCTGAGTAGTGGCTTCCCTGAAGCAAGTGGGGTTCGTGCAGTGTCTGTGGTGGTTCAATTTATGACTTGTTTTCAATCATTACATTTGAATTTTTTCTTTTGAGTCTTATACTTGTTTGTACAAGACTGACTCTTGTACAAAAAATTAGTCAAGTCTTGCACTTAGAATGTTTCTTGCTAAAAAGAAGCTTTACTGCTCTGTTTTCACAAGCAAAGTGTAAATTCTAATAGAACCTTTTGACTACTGAATTTTTCTGGCAGGCATGTAAAAATGGGGAAAAAATCTACACAACTTGTATTTTACTTTCACTTAATGTCAGTTTGGATTTTGCAAAATAAAGCAGAAAAATAAAAGGATAAAAGTAAAAAAAAGGAAGGTCAAATTGGAAAATAAAAGGAGACCTGAGTAAGTACTTGTGTAACGAACATGTGAGATACAGTATCTTTCATGTTAGTATTAGCTGAATATTCCAACATGGAAATACAGCAAAACCTTGCAGTGATTCCAACAATAGTACAACATTCGTTGGTAAGATAACTGTATTTGTGTTGCTGTTAAAGTATCTGCAATATACACTTGGGACATAAATTGTAACAGGAAATTAAATAGCTAGTGATAGCTATTAAGGAAACAAGAAAAAAAAATCTGTAGAATTCTCCCCCAAAAATTCACGTTAGTGAGGTGGAATTAGGTTTATTTGTGGGCTAATGCTGGTAGCAAAAAGTAAGAATTTTGTATGCATATATGTGTGCATCTGTACATATTTTTTATATATACGTGTGTGTGCAAATACATTTTTAGAGAGAKATGTGTGTGTATATATAGAGTTATACATACCAATAGATGAAAAGCTTAGGTTGTCTTCTGAAGTGATTCATCTAAACTTTCTTCTGGAATACACTGAAAAATGGAATATGCTTTTCTAATTCTCAGTAAACAACTTCATCATTAGGCTATTTAATCTGAGTAAACACGGAGTCCAGATCTTTCAAAATTAATTTATTCTTCATGTACTCATGCAATATCGAGGCATTTGAAATAGCCAAAACATCTTTAAGGCTCTGTTGGATGACTTTCAGTTGATGTTGGTAACACAAGCGCAAGTTACATTTTTCTTAACTCATTTTTCTAATTTATCACTGTTAGAGTTGCTCCAATTTTTATGTATTTGGTATTTATAAACAAACAAAGAAAAAAAGCCCCACAAATGTAGCTAACTATCGATCTCACTTCCTGTACACCTTGTATTTGCTCTTTTCCTATTTCTTGTCTTAAATCTTCACCTTCCTGTGTTGTCTCAGTTTRTGTGCTGGCAACATCTTTCATGATCTGAATCTTCATGCCTCTTCCATTTCATCCACCATTCTTTTCATCTGCCACCACTTGGTTCCTTCTGGAGTTTGTGGTCCACGTACTTGCTGCCTTCTGTTCCTTTTAATTTTTCTTTCTCTGTTTGAAAAGGCAGGCTGCTTTATTTTCCTCTGGGCAAATACAGAGCCTGACTGTTTTTAGGCAGCTGGCCATTAGGTGATGCCTCTTACATCTTGCCATATGCAGGAGAGTAATCAGAGAGGGGGTGGGGGTTCATTCTCTTACTTTTTGTTCCTTTTCTGATTCATATRTGCATTCTACATTACTGTTCTTCCTTCTTCCCCTGGCTGTTATGTACTTGCTGTCCAAGTTTCTACTTTCCTGTCTGTTTGGTGCTTTTAGCTTGTGGCTGTTTCTTGTATGTTTGAGGGTATGTAAACTCTTACCACCCTCTGATACTGAACTGTTCAGCATGAAGTCATTGGGGGGCCCTTAAGACTTGTCTTTGACAACAAAGTAAATTTCCTGCTGTATCTTCTCTTGCTGTTGGAGGTAAATCCTTTGTCACTTACTTTTTTTTTTAAGAAAGAAATTACTAGTATTTGAAGCACAAATGAGTGACCCTAATTAAAGGCAAACTCCTGTAGACTTCGAGGTTGGTTGTACAAGTGTTTTTGTGCAAGTATGTTTCTGTCATACAAACATCAAAATATCCTAAGCCAAGCCCTATGCTTACTGAAGTCGCATAGGCTAATAGAAATTTAAGCGTCCAACTTCATGCTTTCCAGTTAGTGCTTCTGGCCAGCCTTGTCTTTACACCACATTYCAGTTTTCTTAAAAGGAACCTATGTAAAAATGCCACTGGCAGGGCTAGTAATGTAAAGATTAAACTATGAATATATGCAGTCTTCATATGACTGTCAAATGGTATGGTAATTATACAATATGCATAATTGCTAACTTTCTGGGTCTTTGTTACTCTGTAATAATCTGACATAAATCTGAATCTTAAGACATTACAACCATATTTTTAATAACTATTTAAATATTCTTTTTGGTAACTTACGTGTTTATGAATTTCTGATAGAAATCGGTAAGGATAACATGAGGCTGTAACAATTGCAGTTTATTAGATTTTTGAGAGCGAACATCAGTGCTGGGTATCAAAACTGTGTCTTTTTTCACCAAAGTCTTCAACTTTGGAAGTTTTTTCCACAAGGGGGAGCCGTGCTTATGGGTCATTGCTCTGTTAGCCTTAAAGGCGTTGCAGAGTCTAGTTCTTGTTCTTGTTCCCTAGCCTTCTATAATTTTAAGTTTTAAACAGTCGCAGATGATCACTTCTGAGTGTAGTAGTAGATAGATACAAGTAGCAGTATAGATACAAGTAGAATTTAGTTTCTATTGGGCACATAATATGCCTCGCCTTTGTTTAAATGAAAAAGAAAATTACTGTAAATTTCTAGTAGTATAGTCTTTCTATGTGCATTGATTTCAGCAGTTACCATTCAGTAACAGTATATTCATAGTGAATAAACAGGTGCACAAATCTTTCAGGTGARATCTCTTATTCAAAATTTTTGAAGCGTCTAGGGGATTTTCTCATTGCTACCAGTCAGACAGCTAAAACCTAAAAATGAGACTATTTGGAAATAGCAGTCTTCATCCATTCCACAGCGCAAGCAGTATGTTCCATTGTAAAGAACAGATCAGTGAAGAAAGGTTATTCATTTATTAGAAGTAGCGTTGGCTATAGAAATTGTACCAAATAACTTGCAAAAACATTTGTAATATTTCACCCAATTTAAGAGAACTGAAACTTCATCTCAAACTTACAATAATAATTATTTCAAATAGACAGTATGCCAATTTCCCCCCCCGCCCGTCCTCTTGAGTGAATGATGTTTTGTGTTTTAATTCCAGGTGCAGTTTTCCTGGTTATTTTTTGCAGGGGCAGTCCCTGTATTTTTTTCTTTTTTCATTGCAACTCTCTTATGTCACTATAACAACTGGGATCCAGTGATGGTGGGAATCAGAAGAATTTTTGCCTTTATTTGTAGAAAACATCGAATTCAGAGGTAGGGTAGTCACAAAGTATAATCCTATCTCTTCTTTAGCCTTTCCAATATCCTATACTCTTTTATAAGCCACAGGACTCATACTGTATTTGTTTTCATCTAATTTTATATTCAGGTGTATTTAGATGTACTAATCTATTAATAGTAGTAGTTGTCAATCTGTTTATTAACCTATGTAATGCTCAGAAGATGGAAAGATGTGAAGTCAGTTTACCTTTTAAAAGAAGTTTCTTAGTGGCTGTCACAGTTTTCTTTTTTTTCCCTTAATGCCTCTATGATAGTTGCTGTACCGAGAACATGCAGTGAAAATTGTGCACATTTGGGTATACTTTATGAAATTAAGAGGTCTTTGTATGTTTTTAATGCCTGCAGTTCAAACCACTAGCATATTTAGTACTTATGTTGGCTTCATAACAACCAATTTATTACTGTATAACTTTAAATAAATAAATTTGTTTCTTTTAAGAATGCCAGAAGAAAGTGAGCAGTGTGAAAGTCTCATTCCTATGCATAGTGTTTCACAAGATGGAGACAGTTGCTGTTCATAGACAAAAGGTATGTTTAATAAACTTCAAATGGTACAGAGAAAGGTGAGGATTGGTTTTCATGATGGCATTTGTGTTATATAAGCACACATTTTTACAGAGCATACAGTTAATCTTGTTCTGTATTGATGGATAGAGTTTTGAAGGGTATCTTCAAAATTATTATTATTTGTTACCAAGCATTATTCATCAAAAATTGGACATGAATCAATAAATCAGAAGAGGCATACAACTTCTTGGTATGGATGATGTGTATGGAAGAGATCTGCAGTAACTATTTCACTCTTCTTAATGCTGTTGAGGTTTCAGTTTGGGCTACTGCAGTTCATGAAAAACATCGACCGTTTAAGGAAGTTTAGAGGACATGACCAGACTTTATCATTATGGGTCTAGAAAATGGGGAGGAGTCCTTGTGTTTGTGGTTGACAAGAATTAAGTTGTTAAATTGCATTAAATATTAGGGAAAATATTTCTCATGATAAGGATAGGGAAACTAGAGTAGAATACCTGGGGAGTTTGCAAAATATCCCTCTCTAAGAGGAAGTTACACAAACCTTTAATAGGAATATTACATGGTTTGTTGATAGTGTCGTGAAGCATAAAGATAGACATCGTTTATGACTCTCTTAGCCCTGTGCTTCAGGGCTTTAGTTTTCAAACAATGCATGCAGAATTACATGATAAGAAGTATATTTTTGTTTTCCAATGTTGCTTAAATCTATGAAATTGATGATATTAAATAATGAAATTAAAAATATTCTAACCAAAAGAGTAATTGTGATGTCTTAAGTTTAAAACACACAAGTTATTTCCTTTATTAATAAGAGGTAAACAAATACATATGGTGATTCCTTTTTTGTAATCTTCAATTATGTAGCCCTGATAATTTTTTTTTTTTCCCTTCTTAGTTTAAAAATGGAATGATGCCCAGCGAAGAGACAATCTTCTGGAAAAGTCCCTAAGGAATCATGTTTCAGTGCCTATTCTGAATYTGTAGTAAAAATAAGAAGTTTCAGTTCTTATGAAACACTAAACTTTTCCTCTTTCTTGCTTTCATCTGGTTTTATAAATGAACAAATTTACTACATGCCTATCACCATAGGGAGTCTTAGTCCATCTGAGCAACCAACCTGCCTTATAACACTGAGCTGGTGAAGTTACTTGACAAAATCAAGAAAACAAATGCTGTTAAGTGATTTCTTCCTTTTTTTTAACTCACAATTTTGTTAAATGCTGGACAATATTATTTTTAAAAAATACTTTCAAATGAGTTATGTAAATAAGTTTGCAGGTCATCAAGTCTTACAGGCTTTCAGATGAAAAGCTAAATAGATATGTTACCTGTAGTAGGTAMAAATTAACTTTTTTATGTTGTATAAACTATTTGCATATTAATAGAAGAAAATAGAAAAATAATTTATTAAGTGCATTCTTGTAATTATCGAGGCAGGATCTTTGTACGGTCCTGGAACACTACATCTATATTGTCTTATGCCATTTTGAAAAGCCTTGTAATGGCAATGGGTGCCGATGTTTAAAAATCTTTTGTTACCTAACAGTCTGGAATGTTTAAACTTTTAGCGAATGGTAAAATATTTCTAATTACAGTACATTTGGGTGTACATTCTCAAAATCAATGTTTGTTTTGAGCAGACTGATTCTGTAACCCATTCTTACTCCCAATTATCTCACATGGAAAACTAAATTTGAAAATTTTCAGATGTATAGCTGCCAACTTACAAAAGAGATCARATTAATTGTGAACATTTTCAGTCAATGTGTTGGCACTATAGTAATCTGCTAAACAATCTGAAATATAAAAGTGTTTGCATTGATTCCCTTCCCTTCTCTTCCCCCCAGTTGCATTAATAAATTTATTCTAAAATTGATCATTTTCCTTATAACCTCTATCTTCCCTCCACTGCAGCGTTTCTGTCCTATTTGATTCTGAAAAGTTATGAATAATTATATTCAGGAATATCTGAAATTAGTCAGTGCCATTTTCCAGCTTCTGGCCTGTGAGACACTTACATTAAAGTTAATTTTGGCGTTTGATGGATTTTATTTTTTTTTTTAATGAAGGTAGGATGGATTTTTCAGCCAACRGCATTCTCTTCCACATAACAAGATTATTAATAATGTGGGGTTCTTCTACTATCCTTCCACACAACTATAGAAAGATGACATAACCCAAATGCCTTTTCATGTTTTGAAACTCAGTAATAATCCTTCCAAAAGAAATTTTGGTGGTTTGGTGATACAATTACTAGACAAGAGGGAATGCAGGAAAGCAACATGCTTAGCTATACATTTAGAAGGATTGATTAGCCAGCAGCTAGAATTTAATATAAAAATCTGTAAGTAGAGAAGGAGAAAAAAAATCTGGCAGCTATTCTGGTCAAATATTGYACTTTTATCAAATTTTTCCTTCCAATTTTTAATATTGGATTACATTACAAGTTTCAGTGATCTGAGGCGTCTCTTTAAGATGAGATAGTAAGTCCTTCTTTGGACACTGGAAATAGGAATTAAAAAAACAAACAAACAAACAAAYAAAAAAACCACACACAACAAAACCACAAACCAAAACAAACAAAAAAGTTTATTAAATTTACATAGGCATTTTGAGAAACTTCACATTTCAATTCCCAAACCCCACAAGTAGAGGGGTTGAAAATGCAGTATGTAGAACTAATTCTGCATTTGACTTTGGTCAAATTTTCAGGGATTTTTTGGTAAGTGGAGTTTCCTTAGTTTTTGGGGTTTTTTTTGAGGATTTTTTTTCCCCCTTCTAAATTATGACAAATTAGAGGATGTTAGCTTCACCTTTTTTCCAAGAAGTAATATTAAGGCCTATTGGCMATAAAAAGCTAATGTCTGTTTTCGATTAATATGTTTCAATGAGATCATACCAAATATATAATACCAGGCATTAACTACAAATTTGAATCAGTTGGGACTTGTGGCATCAGCAAACTAAGCCTGGGAAAACTGAGTTTGCTTTTGGATGGACAAGTACAGTATTTTTAGCAAAATATTCTAATACAGTCTTTTGAAATTGGTCATACTGATAGAATTGGAGCTGTAGCAATTGCTATTCGTATTTGTCCTTATGTTCATGGCTTAAAGTGAAAGATCATCTTAGTCTCCCATGCATATGACTTTTGTTAACTTGCATTAATCATTAGTTTGAGAGGTTAAGAAAATAAGTACTAGGAGAATATTATTCTGTCTCTGACCCCAGGAATGTTGAAGAATGTTTTTGTTCAGTAAACTCAAAGTTAGGGCCTTCCCACTGTTCTTGTTTTTAACAAAAATGTGTTAATCTTTTTTTTTTTTTTTTTTGAGATATTAAATATTTTAATCTCATGGCACTAGGTAGCTTGAGCAGTCTTTTAGCATTAAATTACAGTTCTTTAAAGAGTAAGAAACAAAGCAAACTGTCCTTCCTGAAAGGATTTTTAAACAGTGGTGCCCCTGTATTTACAAGAAATGTGTTACAGTTTTAATTACGGAAGCTATGACATGTAGCATTGTTCCTGCATTTAATAGAATGTGATGAGGTTTTTTCTATAAAATCTTGTGATTTTTAGTACAATAATATTTTATAAATATAATGTCTAATTTGAAATGTAAATTGCGTAGCTCTCTAATGGGTGCTTGGTAAATGCACAAGAGATTTAGCTTTGATTCTCAGGTACTTCTGACGTAATGGAGACATGCTGGGGTTTTCTTCCTCATGACACAACTGGAATGTGAAGGAGCTCTCTTGTAAATGCTTTACTCTCTGTGTGCTGGCATAAATTGTCATTGCTCTTACTGTTTCAATTTGGGAATGTCTTTATTCTGACTTACTTCTTGTAGGAAGCACATACACTTTAAAAAAATAATGAATTTTTATCTCAAGCATTTCTTTGAATGTCTTTAGATGCTTAAGGAACAGTGATTTCCCTTGCCTACAAAATGGAAAATGAATACTACATGTGTTGCTCTGTCAAACAGTTGAACTAATTCCTGTAATCTTATGAGACAACCAACAGTTTCTTCTGTGTGTGATTGAGGTTTTGGACCTGTTTGGTTTTTATATGTGGAGGAAATTATGATGATTTGCCAAATGCCATGTAGCATGCCTTCGCTTTTAGGGTTTTGGTGAGTCTTGCATAGTTTGATGTACTGTGTACTGCACTCCAGAACAAAGGGGGGAAAAAAGGATTTCAGTGTTTTTGGCTACTTTCCTTTAGTTTTCAGTCGTGCCGAAAATGTGTTCAATGTGAGGGGCTGCTATAGATGTCATACTAATTCAGCAAAGGGCTAAAATACATGCAACATCAGTACTCAACAATTACTTAGAAAGTATGTGGCACATGAATGCCACTGAAGAYGCTGAGGGCCTGACGTTTCTGTTGCCCAGCGTGCGCTGCATCTTGCTTGTTGGCTTTTTGCCTGTGGAAATCCACGTAGAGGGGTGGGGGCTATTGCGTGTGACTGGTTGGACTGGAGTGGACTGCACACTCAGTGGAAACTGAGAAGCAGGGAGGCTAAGGCACTGCCTGGTTATCTCACTGTGGTGTTGCAAATGCTAAAGTATTTTGCAGAAATAGGGTGTTAAGCAGTGGTATTCTTCAAATGACAAACCATGGTGCTGCATGTGATACTTGACCCGGTATGCTGGTATATGTATTGCATACCTCCTTGTAATGTACTAGCAAAAATAGGAGAGCCTGCAAATTATTTTTCTTGGTGTGTACTGTTGTAATTGTCATTCTCTTTCGTGATCCCCATTGTGCCTAGGTACTGCTATTCACAACTATGATTGCTTTAAATAAGGTGGTAAACTGATTTCTTTGTCATTCTTGGTTCCATCTCTCTTTGTCTTGAATGTTATCATTCCTATTCCCTACAAAAAGATCCTCCTATCTGAGAGAAATTAAGTTACTGAGCTAAATTAAGCTATCGGAGGAGGGGGAAAACTAGTTAAATTTTAGACATAGGGTGAGTTTATGGACACACTTTCAAATTTCGTATGAAAATAGGCCTCGGTAAGGCAGAGTGTTTGTATGGTTGTAAATGAAGTTAAGAAGTGGCATACTCAAAAAATCAAGAAACAGAAACTAATGTTAGTATCACAATGTTGAGTTACATGGCTAACTGTTGGATGGTACTTCTAATCAGTTTTCTTAATTTGGGATAAGTTTTGAATTAGTTACCATTTCTGTTATGACTGTCTTATGTAGTGTCTGCAATTTAATAGTTATAACTGCAGTAGCATTTAAGTGTTGGTTCACAAACAGCTGTTATGCATGATTATTTTTTTCCTGTCTAATCCAGAATTGCATTAATGCTGTATTTTGTTTTACATGGTTATTGCAGGGCATGATTTCTCAGGGAAATATGGATGATACCACACATTGTGAGTGATGATAACTAATTCCTGCTTTTAAAATTGTTACAAACATTTTCAGGTTTCACTCAAACATTTCACATCAYATAACTTTCATGTTGAACTTCCTTAGGCTTATCAGGTAAATCATGATGAGAATGTTAAGAGTATATAAAGATGTCAGTAAAATACGCTCTGCCCAACACGTTGTTACTTCTTGGACAAACATCCATTCTAAACTGATGCTGCAGTTTGTGTGTGGCTTTTCTATTTTATTGTACTRTGCGCCATATAAATTAATAGTTGCACTGCTGATTTCGAAGCTGCACTTAACGGCATGACAGTGACATTAACTTTCAGGGTTAGGCAATGCTATAGTAAAACATAATCTGATTCTGAGGTAGAGTACCAATAAAAATTTTCTAACATATATATATTCATTTATATAATTAAATTTTTACAAAGTCTTTTCTTTTTGGAGATTTTTGTTTGTTTTTCCAATAAAGTTACTTTGGCTAGACTGGGATTTGATCCAAAGCCCATGAGAGTCATAGACAGCATTAAAAAAGTAAAACCTTAATGAAAAGAAACTCTACAGTCAGGTTGAACTTTATGCCTTTGCAGTATTTCTGTCTGCAGCATACATTTGGAGTGGTTTGCTTTAAGACTTCAGTAATATCAGTTTGAGGGATTTTAGTGCTGGTCAAAATGGTAAACATACTACTGTAACTGGTCACAAAAAGTATTTACCTATAGTCAGCATGCAGCTTAATTATTTAGAAGGCAAATCTGTCTTGCTACATGACTTTTCTTTAAAATCAGCAATGTAAGAAATGTTAACCACTTCACTTAGTTGTATACTTCTAGGAGAATTTTTTGTCGATAGTGAGAATATGTGATCATAGTCATCATAGCCTTGAGGATCAACTTCCTCTTGATGATTTCTGATTTGACATTTTCTTTTACATTCACTTTGCAAAGAATGCAACAGGGCACTTGCTCTCTAGGTAAAGCTACTGTAATTGTATTTTGACTGCCCTAGTTCTCTCTATTGTCAGAAATCTAACATAAAACATAAATCTAACATATAAATGTGACTCTGCTTAGTCATCAGTGTTCTCACTCTCCTCCGAGGTAAAGTATTGCATCATTACATCTGGTATTAGTAGGTAACCAGACTTGTTCTGGAAAGCCTACCATGATGTGGAACGCATCCAGAATGTCATCTATTTGCACTTCCTACTTTTTAAAAGCATAAAAAGCTTTTCACTGAGGATTTTTGTAGAAAGCAGCTGTTTAGTTCTACAAGTGCAGAGTTCTTGTAACTGCATATCAGTTTATAAAGTTGCATCCAATGTTCTTTTTTTTTTTTTTTAATGAACTTTTGACTGTTTTGTCAGGGAAGGTACACAAACTTGGTATATGTTCCACAGAAGAAATATGACTGGATACTGGAATGGCCTCAGAAATAATAATTCAGGGATGTTTCTATAGTTCTTCACATATGTTCTTGAAGTTTTTCCACAGTTTTTTAAAAAAAAACCCAACCAACCAAAACCAGAAAACGACACTTATCAAGCGGAGGGGAATTGGCCATTTAGCATAAAACAAATTTTATAATATGCAAATTACTGTGTTTTCATTAGCGATATCCTTCAATATATTGATGTTGCCAGCCCACAAGTCTTTCCTTGTCTGTGTTACAGGTGAAGCTTCTCTTGTACCTAAATCTGACCTTTTGCATGCCAATTAAACTAGTTCCTCTACTAGAATGAGTAATTTCTAAAATATTTTTAGAATCTCTTCCTTTTTCCTCTAGCTAGGGGAACAGCAGGGGCTTTCCAGCCAAACAGTATCCCTTTCCTACTGGAGAAGAAAAAAGAAAACTTAAAAAAAAAAATTTTTTTTGAAAATAAAGAATCTTACATAGCACAATTACATATAGGAAATGCTTAGCCAATAGTGTACTGGATTGATCTCTCTCTGGTTGATGTTGATTTAATATAGAATGTAGATATTTTAAATAATCATTTCATATTGAAGCTGCTTAAATTAAGCCTGTGATTGTTTAAAAAAAAAAAAAAAAAAAGGAAAAAACTGTATTTGGAGAGAGAGTGAGTGGAATTAGAGGAGTGTAATGAGTATGCGATACAACTTCAGCATTGTACACCGGAAGGGGTCCTTGAAATGATTTAAAATTTGTGTAAGTTCTCTTTCGAGTGGGTATTAGTAAAACAAAATTGTTTATGAAACTTGTTCTTAGTTGTTTATACAGATTGATTTGTGAAACTTGTGAAGCTTTTGTGCATTAAAAGATGCACAAAACCAATAGTAGTTTTGATGGTCTTTTTGGCATTACATTTTGTACTAAGTTTCAGTGAATTCTGAATAACGCTTTTAAAGCAGAAGCTGCTTTAACTGAAGAACTTTGAACTGAAGAAAACTTTTGTTTGCATTAAGTCTGTACAGTTTGCTGATAATTCAGATGTTCTGAGAGCACAGCTAGTTCCGGGTATATATCGTCTATGAAACATCTTTATGCATAATCTTTTAACCATTTTCTTTAGTGAGACCAGAACCTGAATTGCTGATGTGTATTGCATTTGCACTTAAATACCTGATTTCAGTGTGTTAAACCTTGATCTATTTTTGATAAAAAAGAAATGTAGCATTTTTATCTAATTTCCATTTAATGATAAGTATATTCATGCAGAGAAAAAACATATAATCATGGCTTGGTGAAGGGATTTTAAGCCAAGAAAACAGCAGGATGGCAGTAGTAAATCTGAAATGTCTCTTCAGAAACTCTGGCTTCTGGTTTCTTCCCTCCCTCTTTTTACCAAATTGGTGTCTCCATTATTCCAGAATTATACAGGTGAAGCAAGGACCAGAACTTTTACGCTTTGTTTTTTAAAAGTGAACATTTGCCTGGAGTGTATTTGCCCTGTCACTTCATTTTGGGGGGGCTGGGGGAGGTGTCAGTTCAATGAGAAATATAGACTAAGTATTTTTAATTAAAATCAGATTTAAGCTATTAATTATTATTAAATTCTCTATATTAATAGAGATCTAATGAATGGAGATTAAAGGCCTATATTACAAATATTGAAAGCGCTTATATATTTTTAACAAAATCAGTATATATATGAATATTTGAAACATATGTAAAGGTGCAAATTGGAAGATTGTTCTTATGTTGATAGGTTTATAAAATGAAGTTCTTAATATCCAAAACCAAAACCCTATAAAAGGGCTAATGAAAAGAAAATGTAATGTATTCTGATGGACAGCCTGTGTAATACAATCAATGGGTGTGATGTTTTGTTCTGTACTATATTTATTATATGTAAGTAAACAATAAAGATTATAAATCTTATTTTCTTAACAGGAATTAGTATTTGGTTGGGGTTAATGCTTAATWTATTTTATACCATCAATCAAGAAAAAATGAATGGTCACTAAGGATGGGCTGCCTTGGGAGAATAGCGTAGTGGTAAAAAAAGTCTTGAATTTACCCACTTAATTCCCCTCTTCCACCCTTAAAAGTGAGTCTTGGGATGTCTCGTTTTACCTGGTCAGCTAGGATACCAAAAGGTTATAATATGATCTCGGATTGGTCTGGTAATTTAAGTAGTAAAATACCAATTTTTAATCCATTTTCATGGCTGCAAGTGATTAGCAAGTGATTTTTTTAYTTGCTAATACATGMATTATAAAATATACAAGAAGACTCTTTCATCAGCAGGGGGAGCTACTGTAGTATCCATCTATCTGTTGCATTCCCGAACTCCAGTATAAGAAATTGTGTAAGCGGTAAAAAGACAATTAACTTACCTGTGTATCATCCTTGATTCTCGGAGTTAACCAGGACTAGAAGCTGAGCTTCCTTCATACAGGTGTACTTTCAGTGTCTCTAATAATTAAAAATCTCTTGGGGATGATAGGCATTTACCTAAATACTTAATAGAAAAAATAGAAAAAGTATGTTCCTGCTATAGGCTTTTCTGAGTTTTCTGGATTACCTACAGCTGAATTCTGTTTACTGATATAATCAATGTTGCTGCACAGCTGTAGCAAGAAGATTTTTATACTACAATAAGGGGATACTTGCTGTGCCATATCTAAAATATGAAAAAATGCAATATGATGTTACTGACAATGCAGGTACCAAATAGATGAATCTTAAGTTTTAGACCAGAGTTTCTTAGAAAAATCATAGGCATATGCATAAAGACATCATGCCAAATATAAAAATGTGGAGAAGCAAGAGTGTGTGTGAAATAAATGGTAATTTAGCTAAGGACTTGGGACAGTATARTGCAAGGAGGATTCCTATCTTAGCCATCTTCACCTTCGCACATCCACTGGGAAGAGCCATGGGTTTACCTGCCACTGCTAYGTCTTAATGTCTAAAAAGAAAATTTGTAATGAGCAAGGACAATGTAATCAAAACAATTATTTCACGGAAGCTGCTCTTGGAGTGACTGCACTGTCATGAATGTTGCAGGACCAGGAAGAACTATTAAAATGGAAGAACAATAGGGCTGTGACTTTTTTTTTTTTACAGTAGACTAATAAATTGTGGTAAGAAACTTGCTTAACTGCTTTGAAAAACATCTCTACTCTAAAAAGGGTTCATAAAAATCCACTGAAATTGTCACTTGTACAACAATTTATTCTTGACACCAAATGGAGAAGTATCATRTGTGCCCGGGTTTTTTKGGGKTTTTTTTTGCAATGTGGGAAGTTCTTTGTTCTATCTTACTTGGCAAAGAACTTTGAGAGACATTTAATGTAGCAAAATTTCTTAGTCAAGGCTGTAGTGCACTTCAGTACTTACAGTTTTGGTGGGATGTTTTTTAACTAATTGACATGGAATTCATCTCATCATGTTCACTTACAAGGAACAGGAATTCTGCAACTCAAGAATCTGAAGCAAGTTGGCTTAAAAAAATTCTGTATACTTGCAAAGGAACTTGGCAATAACATGCCTGTTCTTTTTTCTAGTGTCCTAGCTGATGGCTAGAATCCCAGTCATTGTGTGATCCCTCCTTTTTAAGTCATAGAGATATGTAAACTGTAGAATTATTTTCCATTTTTGGCAGGTTCTCTCCTTAAAACATAACCTAAAATTTATCACTTTCTTAGACTGTATCAGTACTTCATGAGTTGTGCTGAGTGGACATCTGGCTGCATAACTGGCCAGGGCAAGTGGTCACAAAACCATATTAAGTAGGCTTTTCAGTGGAAGTTTTGATAAAGTTGTGTGGAGGAACATAAGGAATGCTGGGAATTGACAATGGTTTGCCATCATTCACTAGCCCTGAGAGTAGGGGAGCTACTGGGTGAATGACTGAGATGAGAAGTTGTCTTGTAGTTTGGGTGGTTTTGAGTTGTGGGGTTTTTTCTGTTTGTTTGGGTTTTGGGTGGTGGGKTTTTTTTTCTTATCCAAAACGTGAATCAATGTGTTTTTATTCCATTATGCTAGTAAGATCTAAACTATTTTCTGTGATATCCTCACACCTAGTATTCTACATACAATGGGATAAGCTAGTCCACGCTAGCTAGATTGCTTTCAATTTCTAGGACGTAATTTTTTGACATACTCTTATTCTACTCTGTATACTCTTCAGTTTTAGGAGACATGTTTCATACATGAAACTGCCTCTTGTCAGAAGCTCACTGTCACTTGCTACTAGGTGAGGTTTAAAGCTTCCGAGAAAGATGCTTTGAACCCTATTTTCAAAGTTTTTCTTCTTCTATCAATAGTATGTATGTGGGAGACATTCTTTTTGGGTTTTATTTATATCTGCAACCAAAGTATATCCCACTTACATCGATTTTATAAAACTTGACAAAGCTTAAGGTTTCCAAAGAAACAATGGTTTATTCTCTCAATGTGAACTCTTCTTCCTTTCTTCCCCTCATTTTCCCCCTCTGCTCCCAACCCCTACTGCAAGCTTATGTGAACGAAAACCCAGTTCTAGTTTGTGGGTTTGCAAGCTTTCAGGACTTTTTTTGGTAGTGTTACCTACTGTGTTACAATTTGCTGTGACATGAAGATGTTCATACCATAAAGATTCCTTAATTATCTAAATAAGCTGCTCTTTGTGGGAACCGTCTAGTGTTGTGTCATTTATTAGGCTGCTTTGATTTAACTCCTAGGATCATGCTGCTGAAGATGATGAAAAACTCATGATTACGCTGCAAGTGTGCATTTACACAATGCAAAGGAAGCTTCATAAAGGAGCATTCTGTCTATCTGTAACAGTGTTCCCATTTAGAAAGAAACTCATCTGCCAGTAGATCTATTTTTTTTTWAWYCMWTTKGRARGRARGRRAAAAAAAAAAAGAATTCAAGTTATAAGCAGATGGCTTTTGTGGCTGTGGTGTCGCAGGCGAACAGGCAAGCAATGCCCCAAGACCGGTTTCTGACCATGGGACATGMGGTGATCTGAGAGGAAGGGGAGATGAGGAGGAAGTTTGATGCAAGGACCACTGATGAATGGAGATCGATCTTATGCATGCCTTTCCCCAAGTCCTCCTTGACTTTTTATGTATTTCCTTACTCACAAAGGAATGTACAGAAGACTCTCTTCACTAATTGAGAGGACATCATTAGTTCATAGTATAAATATTTTAAAATATTATGGAAGCGTATTAGTAATTTAACAATTGTCTTTTGTTAAAAACACATTTTGACAAAAGTGCTGACACTGATTTCTACCTCCCCTCTTCACTGTTAGGTAAAAGGTGATACATCTCCATCTGTCACTCTTTTGCATGTGACTGTTTTTCCCATAATTTGTGTATGATCAGCCACTCGTGCATGGAAATATGTCTTAAGTAGCTCGTGCTGTTTAACTGAAGTGGCTCATTCTTGTATGCAAGAAGTGCTCAAAAATGAAGTTGGATTCATTACTCTTCATACAGGAGTGTGTTGACCACAGTGAATTTCAAGTGTAGAAAGAGAAACTCCTGAATAATCTGTTCCTAGAATCGGGTAACAGAGAGTCCCACCAAAGTATTTTCTCAAGGAAATGGTTATGGACTAAGCCAGTGTCCTTTCTGAGATGCAAAGGGGCAATCCGGACCAGCCTAACCTAGAGAAGAAAAAGAACAAAAGTGATGATCTACTAGAAGCTGATGCAGAGCCATGGTGAGGGAAAGAGCAGCCCTTCAGGACTASGAGATGTCTAACGTCTTTCTCAGTATACCTGAGCTCTCGCAAAAGGAGTCAGCCTGAGTTGAAATTATTTCTATCCTTGTCCGATCCTTTTGTACTTAAGGGTAGGGTAAGAGGTGGAGCTCTTGATAAAGCTTCAAGACAGAACAATTTTGTGAGAATCTCAACTATTCTGTGAATAGTGGATGAACAAGCTTCAAATTCTCATGGATTAAAAGTTTCAAAACACCCAAAAACTTAAATGGTAGAAGTGTTTTATTATTTTAAAAAACACWAATTTGCTTTTAGTGGTCTAACTCATACAAAGGTTTGGTGACACATAGATTCTGTCATGAAATAATACTAATGTYGCGTTGGCTCTCTGCCAAAGTAATTCCTCAAAACACCTAGTTAATGCTTTTAATGATGTGTGTCTGCTTTCTGGCTCTGGTCTGCCATTATACCTGCCAATCTACCTCCTCCCTTTGCAGATGATTTCTAAAACTGCCACATTTATGTATTCCCTTTATAAATTCTTCATTTTTCTCTTTCTTTCGCAGGTTTAAAAAAAGACTGTTCAATGCTAAATTGTTTGCAGAATTGCTAACAGAGCCATCCTAGCAGTATAATGAAGAGGCACAAGTACAGAGGAGTTGAGAACACTGGCTTTGCATATTTGTCCTCACATACTTGACTGTTTAAAATCAGAAAGTGTACATTGGCCTTGAAGTGCATCKTCATGAAAGCTCTTAACAAAGCTTTTTGTTTTGCATAACAATATTTGGGAGCTTGCTATTCTACATTTAGAGAACATTGTACTTTTTGCTTAGTTTTGTTTTCAGTAGAGGATAATAGTTTTGAGGTAAAGGTTGCTGTGTGTAAACTCAACACAAAATAGACTCTAAAGAAACTCTACAGTCTTACAGTTAACTCCATCATATTCCTTCTGAATTTGACCTGTACCGAGGACTGGATCTTTTATGTGATGCTTTGAATGTTGAGTGTGGACACAATACTTCCTCTTCCCCTTCCTTATCATTACTGATTATACTTGGGGAAAGTCCCTTCACCTTTCAGTGGTTTGGGTTTTCCCCTTCCTAAAATTAAGGTAGTGATTATAAATTTTATGTTTTTATGAAGTAAAAACATGATAACAAATTGTTGGCAAGGTTGCTACAGGGCTTGGGCGGAAAGCTGTAGTTCATACTTCCTTAAGAATGCCTCAGTTCTTACGGAAGTAATAACTACAGCTTTCAGCCCAAGCCCCGSAGCAACATTGCCAACTTTTCTCTCGTATTCCCTTAAATCTCCCCAATTCCTCCTGCCCTGCCTGACCTGTGCTACTTGGGCAGTCAATCCACTTCCCAAAATCTTTAATCAGTCCTCACTAGAGATGCCAACAGTAATAGATCAGTGCTATTGCCAGTGCTGGGCCAGGACCTTTAATACGGATGCCGCTAGAGAGACACCAATGAAGATTAACTACTATTTGTTAGATTTTTAAAGGAAGTCTTTTAGCTGTTTAAAAAGAGAGTAGGGATTGCTCCAAACAGCTAAAAGACTTATTTCTTCAATGTAACAAATGTCAGTTTATCTCGATTGCTGCTACTGCAGAAGCTGTGCCTGTATCAAAGGGATCAGTGTAGTAGAGCCACAGTAATGGCAAGGTAGAAAAGGTAGAAACTATGGCTGGGATTCACAGTGCTTGAGGAACTGACCTAGGCTCCCAAAAAAAACACATCTGTAGGAGACTAGGAAAAGGAATAAGCCAAGGAGGTAGGGAGAGAGGTAAATAGGGTGGCACAAATGCAAAGTGAAGGGCATGCGAGTCCTCTCTATCTGCCCATCTCTAATTCTGCCTCTTAAAGTAGTTACCAGCAACTCCTGAAGCTGGAAGAGAGGGATCAGATGTAGCCTAAGTCTGAAAGCTCCTTCACACAGGACATATCTGTAGATTAACTTGACTTTGATGAGGTCATCCCTGGAGATGCCAATATATGGAGAGGACATAACATTTAAATCGGATTCACAGGTACCTGATGGGTCATGTTGCAATGAAGATGAAGTCAAGGCACTCAATGGTATGCTGAGCAKCAGTCCTCATCAAAGTGCAGTAAAGCAGAGCCTGATCTTCAAGTTCTGGAGTTAGCCAAACACTGTAATACCAGTTGGACCATGCTGAACATAGTACTCTTGATTTTAGGTTTATCTACATTCAGGGATATGTCTAATTCTGGAGAGTCACCTCTGCATCCCCTTCTGCACAGCTATGCCTTTAATGCTGCATTGTAGAACCTGTAACAACCAATTTATCCTAGTATGAGTCCACCTACTTAGCTGCTTTCATAGCCAGGAGAGAACTCAGAGAGAACATGACAAAACCAGGCCCCGTCTAGAGGCAACATTTTCAATGTTTAATTATTCTATCAGCTATGTCTTTTTAAAGCAGTGATATCATTTTTATGTTCAGTGTCCCTTAGCCCAGATGCACCTTGCAGCCTCAAAACACCCAAGAGATGTCTGCATATTTATTTTTAAGTTTTAGAAAAATCTGCATAKAGTAAAAAACATTTTGAAAACATCCTGGTAGCAATAATATTTCATCACTCTCCACCCACAATCTATTGAGACTGAATGTTTGCTTCCTCTGAGCTACCTCGTTGCCTCTAAACCTATTCATGTGCCTCTAAAAATGCTTTTGCTGCATTCTGCAAATCACCAAGCTCAGGTTAGGTAGGAGAAATTCTTCCACTGGTAAATGGACTGATTATAGTGGTACCCTGGTGTGGTTTCTCTCTGTTTTTTAATCATGTGGTAGTCCCATAATCCTACTGCATTTTTCTTCTCCCCATCCTTGTATGCACAAACTTACTCCTTGGAGATAGTCTAGCTTCCAAAACTCGGGAGTCTGAAATGTGTGTCCTTTACAGAAGGAATAATTACTTACATGTGAATTGTAGTTCTCTGAAATGTATCTCAAAAATTACCCCTCACCCACATACTCACCTTCCCACTGAGTTGAGATTTCTCTGCATTTTATGGGCTTTAAAAACAGGGTGTCCCTCCCCCCACTTCTTAATTTGCTGCTGTATTGGGAGGGTTTTTTACTTTCTTCTGCAGAAAAAGCGGGCTTTTGGAGGATTCAGGATAGCTGAAACATCTCAGCAGGTGTGGTGTGAAACTCTGCTTGCTGTGAACACTGACTTACAACTTTGAGCTCAGAGGCATCCCACTGAGTGTCTGTTCAGGTGAACAAAATGCCACTTCTTCCAAGAATGTTACAGGCTGGATCACCAAATGGGACAAAAAGGCATGGCCCCATTTATTTGAATGAAGCTGTGCTAATTTACATCAATTAAAAAATCTGATTTTAAAGGATAATCCCTAGTTAAACCCTACAGTGGGTAAGTAACGGTCTCTAAATGTGGCCCTTATGGTACTTATTTTCTGTTAAATTGATTTTGTAACTTTTCTGTAGATTTTTGTAGCAAATGAAAATTTATTTTTCTGGAAGGGGGAGATATACCTGCAGCTCATTGTTACAGTGAAAGTGAGAGAGTAGGAGCAACAGAGATTTGTCTTTCTCCTTGCTGATTGCATGAGGCAATGTGGATCACGTGAATTAATTCCTTATATTTAGTGTGGCTTCTTTGTTGCCCACCCCTCCAAAAGTAATACAGAGTTTTAAATTTAATCTTTACATTTCTATCTTAATTCCTGCCTCAGTTCTCTGCACTGTACTTGGAGTGGTGTCTTTTAATATTATGCCCAAAAATAGTTTATGAATGATATTCATGTTAACAATAATGATATTATTGCTAATCATTTGGTAACTAAAGTGCATAGCTTCTTGTTTTTAGTAGTTTCATGGCTGCATGCTTGTTATAAATTTCTGGATGTTGCTTAACAAAACATGCCAGGAGAGCAGAAGGGCAAACTGCCCTTTACCCTTATTAATATTGTTGTTGTTTTTCCTGTAGGGACTGGTTCTTATGTCACTAGTCTTGATCCTTTTGTAAAGTTAGTAGGTACTTGCTACTATTTTAACTTTTCTGCTGCAGAGCATCCTTTTAAGAATCAGTTACATACACTGGAATAATTATTTATTCTTAATTAATGTGCTAGTTTTATTCATGGGTATTGATGATCTTTTACTGGTTGTCTGTTCTTTTATTTTAAATCCAGGGCTGGTAAAATTTCTTTGCCTGCAGTTGCTTGAGAGAAAGTTATACAACTAATTGAACCCCTTGGCTCTAGTCGATGGCCTGTAAATGTCCATCTTGCTCAAACAGCAGTATAGGATTTTCCAGGCTAGCAGGCTGGTCTGATATTCAGAGTCTAGCTTTATTCACTCAGTTCAATTATCATTTGTCCCAAGAGAAAAAAAGGTGAAGACACCTTGTAGTGAAGTATGCTGCAAGAATTAGGAAGCTGATTCACCCGTCAGGTGTTTAGTTATCAGCCAGACATCACTGTTTTTATCCTGTTTTTATCTAAACAGGAGTATCGTATCATGCACAATTATTAAAATATTCAGATAATTACAAGACAAATGCAGGAAGCCTAACCTGATAGCTGACACAATACCTGGTGTTCAGCTCAGTATTCCTCCTTGGCCTTACAGATAGCAAGACAAGATCAGTCAGAAGATGTATGTGTTGTATTAATGGATCATCATACTGATGTGTGTCATTCAAATTCATTTTAGGAAACAGGTCCAGGTATGTAAGGTGTAATAATGAAGTAATCATGTATAGTATTGACTGATGTCGAAGGGCTTAAATGCATAGAATTGCAATTCTACATGGCATGATAGAAATTAAGTAAAAATACTATGACAAAGACAGACCCAAGTGGGTATATTTGCATAGGTATTCCATATAGCCCTCATGGTTTCCAGCCCGCAGAGTTTGTGCTGGTGTTGTAGAGTTTATCACAAAGTGAGCTCACCCAGGCAGGAGTACTAACAACATGGTACTCTTGTTGTCCATTGTGATGCTAGTCTAAGTAGTGCCACCAAATGTTGTCTCCATCAAGAAATGAGAAGAAAAGCCTTAGCTGTTAGACCCTGTCATCTTTTCTAATCACTTCAAGCACTTAGTTCAGAAGGACCATTTTTCTAAATTCACATAAATGTATTCTTGTATCTTAGTCCCATTTTCATATCCTGGCTGATTATTTTATGGTGTTCTTGGAGATGGCAGGCAGTGTGCACACACCGGCAAGCCAGCTGTGCTGCATGGGGCACTCCAGAAAGTTTAGGAGGGAGCAAAATCCTAACAGCTGCGCTCAGCCTCCCAGGTTTAAACGTCAGAGGGAAACGAGCGAGAAGCTGCTGTTCATTGCCAGCGACCTGTATGGATGGAGAGGCTTCTGAGAGTTCCTAACCACTGTTTGAAGTTCTGCTTAATGAAGGGAAAATCAGTTGTCCTTATGTAAAGGCAGAGGTGCCTCCATGCAGCGCAAGGCAGGTGTGGTGGGTTGGCCTTGGCTGAGGGCCAGGTGCCCACCCAGCCGCTCTCTCACTCCCCCTCCTCAACAGGACCGGGGGACAAAATAAGAGGAAAAAGCTCGTGGGCCAAGATAAAGATGGGGAGATCGCTTACCAATCACCCTCACAGACTCAACAGACAGGGCAAAACAGACTCAACTTGCGGAAAATTAATTTAGTTTATTGCTTGGGCACCAGGAGTGCCTCCTCCTCCTCCCCAGACCTRGGCACTTGCTGGGCTGTTTCTCACACTTTTTTCCTCATTCCTCACTGCCTCTGTGGTGTTTTGCCCTTTCTTAAATACATTTTCCCAGAGGTGCCACTGGTGTCGCTGACGGGCTCAGCAGTGCCCTGCGGTGGGCAGAGCCGGCTGGAACCTGCTGGAACCGGCTGGAACCGGCTGTGTCCGGCACGGGGCAGCCCCAGCCTCGCCTCACAGAGGAGCTCCCACAGCCAGCACCCGGACCCGCGCACCCGGTGCAGCTGGATTTCTGGGTTGTGGTCTTGAGTCCGGCACGTTTCTGGAGGATTTTGGTGTCGAGGGCTGTGAGGAGGGAGCCCCAGCGGCTGCGCCTCAGCTTCCTGACGCCGGGAGGGCCAGGTAAACTCCAGAGGCTCCTGTCACAAACCCATGTGTGTGGGTATGAGGGGGGTTTACAGGGCAGCTTGGAGTTAAAAGGCTGCCTAAGACGTTGAATAGATATCTGGCTCTGTTAGTTTATTCTTTCCCCATAAGGAAACRTCTTTCCCTGTGTCTTTCCATATCCTTGTCCTTTGGTGGCCCTGTAGTCATGACTGCACACCCACGGGTTCTCGTGGACAAAGTGTTTTGCCTGTTGCCTAAATGACATGAAGTGGTTCTCAAAGACCTGCCAAAATATGGCCTTGAAATCATAATCTTATTAACATAAGCTCATATTGGTGCTGTTCCATTTYGATCTACTTATGTGGTCTCTACAGACTTGCTTTAACATTGTCTTTGTTTCATCTGGACATTACAGTGTGGCCTACATAAATGCCTACTAAATTTATTTTACCACTGGCTTTAGCAGGATACCATCCCACACAGTTGACATGCTGTGCTTATCAACTGATCATGTAAATAAGCTCAGAAAAACACTACAGAAATTACTAGTTTGGTTACTCAGTATGTGTGTGCTTTCATAGACCGGGAGCTATATTTCTCCCACACGCCCTGCAGTGCCTTTGGCTTGGCGTGGTTTCATTGCACTGGGGAGTTTGCAGGTACATGCTTTCTTAGCGAAGTCTGAGAATTCACCCCCATTCTATTACTGTGGTGACAGCAGTACGTCTTTGCTTGGCTCGGTCAGATGTTCAGTAGGCAGCAGCTTGCGGCAGAGTTGAGCTTGGCCCTGTGCTGGAAAGATTTCAAGGCTTGGGCTGGAGGTTGCAGGTAGAGAGATTGCCTCTGTCCCTAAACAYGTAAGTCTGAATCTGGGTTCAGTCAATAGCACCTCACTGGGTTAAGCTTCTGCGCAGGGATGTAAGAGGAAAGGCGTTCCCTGGACGAGGTATGCCCTGTCCACCTCCCCGGTAGCAATCCAGCCTGAGGTTCAAAGAGCAGAGACAAATGGATGACACATCTCTCTCCATCCTGAACAGTTGCTCCTACTCATGGGTAGAGCTCAGTGTCCCAAAGCATGCCTTTTTATAACAGCAAACAATGTATTTTGTCTGCTGTGTTCTCTGATTTGAAATTTAAKGTACAAATGTGTATTGAATTTTAAAATTCAAACCTCTTTCTCATCCTTTCTTGCAGGACATTGTGTTGTCTTGCAAGCCAGGCCTGAGGTGACTGAGCATGATAGCATTTTGTAATTTTTTATTAAATAAGTAGACTCTGAAAGTGAAACAAATCTAATGGCTCCTGTGGAAGGAGTCCATGATCCATGGATCATGATTTTCTGAGGAAGAGACCTTGGCTTCTTTGTCCGAATGCAGCAACTTTTTATTTTAGTCAAAATTTTTGAGGATATAAAGGGGGGAGCTAAAGGACCTGAAACATAAAGTATTAAATACAGAGTAATTTAGCAGTAACATACATCTTTGTGTAGCCTTTTTTACTAAGAAAGAAGGTGTCCACCACATATGATAGTCTTTCAGATAGCAGTAGTATAAAGTGCTCTTCTGCATAAAAAAGGAAGTGAATTCAAATGGACAGAGTTGCTGTTGCTCCAAAAATTATCTTTGTTGAAAACTAAATAAAACAGACATACAGAACAGAACAGCAAAATAAAAATTTCTTGTCTAGAGGTAATTCTCGCTTGCAGCCTCACRGCTGAAGAATTATGGAGAGAGCAGATAGTCTTAGCCACTCAGAGACTGCAAGTTTGCGTGAGAGCCAGGCTGCTTTAAATTGTTGCTTTTCAAAGCTGCTCTCCTGGCCCACAGCTGCCAAAGACACAGGCTTAGCAGCCTAAGCCAGATTCTCATTAGAGGAAAGGGATAACAGTAAGAAGAGTAGTTTACAGAAAGAAAAGCATACACATCAGGGAGAGGACAATATCAGGAATTAAAAATCCATTTAACTGGCGGTATGTGGGTTGCTCAAGCTGATGGAGATAATATTTCTGATTATTTCTTCTATACTTCCATGTCTGGTCAGGACTTCTTCAAATATCAGGTCGATGAGATCTCGATAGTGTCATACTATCTCAGGAGCTCGAAGCAGCAAATTGTTTTGAGTTCATCTTTATATGGGTGCCTAACAAAAATCTTTTATAGCTACCCCAAAGGGATTGGTAAATAACTAACTACCACCACTATATATATATTTTCAATAATCTATTTTTAATCTTGGCATATTGTCTTTGTTCCACTGATTTTCTAGTTAATTCTCCTTTTGCTTTCTACTCATAATCAGAACACAGTTCTCGGTAWTATTAGCAATATTTATTTGGATAAATTTAGACCTAATAATCTTTTTGTACTAAAATGTGACAACATTCATCATCACTGGYAACTGACCCTTTATGAGTTTTTATCCGTGCAAGAGCAGTGATGCTCAGGATCCCTTGACCCCCAGTTGTGAAAAGAATGAAATTATAACCTTGCTGAAGCCAGTGGGAAAACACCTTCTTCAAAGGCAGGGATAAAAGATCACTATTTTGGGAAATGCTGGACATCCATAAATATAAGTGCACATATTATGTCTCTTTTTATACATCGCCTTGAGAACTATGATGCTATCTATTAAAAGAGGCTACAGTACCTGTTATATCCTCACTGGATTTCTCCCTTTCCAACTCCCATTACAGTGCCTTTTAGTAAGTTTTGGAATCTGGGTAAATTTCTTACTCTTAGAAGTACTTTATATTTAAGACTTAAAAGTCTTAAATTTCTTACTCTTTGTAATGTATTCTGCAAAGGAATCATATTCAGCTGGCCTCCATAGTATCGTTACTCCAAGTAAATGTTGTGGGCTAAATGAATTGTCAGGCATCAAATAACAAACATACGCATGCACTTAAACACTGTGGATTTCATACAAATAAATGAGTATGTAGTATTCATTCTTGTACAGTGTGAACACAGCTTTCCTATATTTCTAAGATTTTTTTACAAATCTTCATGAGGGTCTTAATTATTCAGTACCTATTATGAGCCTCAGAGAGCGGAATGAGAAGTGCATTTCCTAGAAATGAAACATGGAGATGTTCTCYAAGCTATTTTAATGCTAATTCTTGTTCACTTTTTCAGAGCTTGAGCTTTAAATACCACAACTGTCAAAAGATCAGACCRAATTGAGAAACGTATTTTGGCCATAGAGATGAAATTGTGAATTGGCATTTAATCGTGGAAAGTGATTCTGTAGCAAGTTTTAGATTTTTCAATTGGTATGAGTCAGTGAGCTTTATGTTAACAAAATTGCACAGTAGGCTTTAATTGTGCATAATTATTGCACTGCATGGTGCAGAGTACTATATTCTAGGCATTCAACTGCATTCTGTTGAATTTTTTTATTGAACTCTGTAAAGAAGTGTACCTGATGGTATTTGATGTATGCTTGTTTAATCTGCTCGTGCTTTTTTGTCTTAGGAAAATTAAAATAATTATAGTAGAATATTTTTTCCTTTTTTTCCCCCCAGTTCCCAGACAACTAATTATACTGTATGGGCTACCTAGGGGCATCTGCTAAAATTAACTGGAGCCTTATTTCTGATTTCAGCTGCAAGAATGTTATGGAAGGTCTTTGGGGTTTAGGAGTGTAACTTTAAATAATACAGGGTTCAGGTTTTTTTGCATACATCTGTGCATCCTTAAGGCTGAATGATACTTGGTGGACTTTCATCTTGTTACTTCAGTAATCTATAGCTGTTTCCAATTTGATTATTTTTCTTTCCTGAGTATTTTATGTCTGCTGGATCTTACCAGTACATCCAGCTAGGGTACAGCCTGTGATTCAGGATTAGGAAAATTTTATTTCCTTCTCTATAAGTAAGTAAAACATTTTTATCACTGTGGACCTAGTGATTTGTGAAATCCTGTTGTATTTTGTTTTTTCTCCTGCTGTACTTTCAAGTTGTCATGAGTGATCTGATTGTTTCCCATCTTTTCACCAATAATGGAACCCAGGCCAGCACTCTGTTGCTCTCATGAATTCACTATCAGAGTTCTCAGTCATCAAAAAGCCTTTATGATGTTTCTGGGATGTGACATTTCTGTGGAAAAACAGCTTTGGGTTCAGAGCTTGGGGTTTTTTCGGGGGATGAAAAAATCGAGTCTGATGATAGAATTGTAATTACTGTACCACAAGATTCTGTAGTTCTCTTTCCCTGCCAGGGATGAAAGTACTGTATAACGAACAGGAGCTATAGCAGATCTTTTTCCTATCTGTATTGATGAACTTGCCGTTGTTATAATGTAGATAACAAACCTTACAATAGTCCTCTTTCTTGTTAGCATCTTCCAGCACAGCAACTTCTGTAGCTGGTCTCAAAGAACAAACCCCAGGAAGAATTAATTTTGATTGCACCRCTGCAAAGCCTTTTTTGTTCTTCTTGTTTGTATAGTAAAAATGAAGTAGCAGGAATAAGCTTCATTTTTTTAATTGTCTATTCTGTATTATTCCAAGACATTCTGAAGAATATTGTTACAGGTGGGGTTAAGCCAGGCAGGGATTTTTTTCCCCTYCCAGTCTATTTACCTACACTTATACCTGGTGATCTATATAATTCAAAASGAACACGTGAAAATTGCTCTAATGGCTTTACAGTTCTTTCAGTAAGAATGTGTGCATTCGGGAACAATGCAGGATCGTTGGCATCCCACCCTACTCTGAATTTTACCAGGGAGATGAGCAGTGTTTCTAGCTTTTATCATTTCTGCTTCACTACTTACATCAATGGGAAGTAACTGTACAAACACGAAGTCCTGTCTGATGCCTGCCTTCCTACGGTGATCTCAGCCAAGAGTGCAGAGAGAACAGACACCTCTGTGGGAGGGTGAGGGGTAGCTGTTGATAGGAACTGTGAAAGGAAACATTTAAACACATTTTAAGACCCTTCTCTTCTTTATAGGCAGTAGCTGTTAAGTGGGGTCTAATCCACAGTTAAATAAGGTCATTTTACAATATGGCAGGTTTAAATGTTTATT
Organism: Oceanodroma leucorhoa; assembly: GCA_030449065.1. NCBI lineage: Eukaryota > Metazoa > Chordata > Aves > Procellariiformes > Oceanodroma > Oceanodroma leucorhoa. Next base: position 6,627,158 of record JASVER010000037.1, on the reverse strand, counting down.
TACTTCAAAAGCCATTGCACTTCCAGAGATAATCAAGTCTTTGACTATGTGCCCTAGAACTGCATCAACTGTGATGCTTCGGTCTGTGTTTTTGTTTTGTTTTTTAAAAAAAAAGGTTGGTGGGGTTTTCTTTCCTTTTTCCTTGCTTTAGTTTTAGGACAGGAGGAGGAATGAGCAACAGTAAAAAGCAAGAAATTTGTATTATCTTATTGCCTCAGAAGACAATTTGGATATAGTCCCAGATTATACATCTGCCCCTCTAATGTACATTTGAAATAATATTAATACCAAAACAGACATCTGTGTGCTAGATGTGTTCAGCTGCTTGTGAGTGTGCTGCTGCTGCTGCATCTGCAGAGAACAGCCTGAGCTTCCTCCTGTGCTTAGCAAGGAATGGCAAGAGGAAAGTGCAGCCTTCGTGCCCGGGCTCACCACCCAATTCAAAAAGGTCTGTTTGGCATTTCACTCTCCAGTTTTCATCCTACTTGCTCTAACACCCATAATGTTCTCTAGCTCACGTCCAGAGTCAGGTTGTGCTTCAGAATTASAAAAGCAATTAAAATAAAAATGTTTTCTCAACTTATTGTTAACTGGACAGATGCCAGCATTGAGGTCCTGATGGATCTCGGATGGGAGGTCAGGGCAGTTTTTCCATGCAGTGTTGAAGCCTGAAATGGAGAAAATTGCAATGGCCTGGCTGTACCAGTTATGCAGGCATATTCATCTAACTGTTCTTAGCCAGTACGGTTAAATGAATTAAATTTACTTAAACACTTGCAGCCTTTCAAAGASAGCTGAAGCTTTGTTGCAGCTCAGGTGAAGTTACAGGCTGGGACAGGATAGTGAAAAGGTTTACCATCTTTATTTATTCATATAAATGTACTTATACTTTTGTATTTTGCTAATGCTTCTAACTATAAACTAGTCCCAGAGTGGAAAGACCCATTTATATTTGACATCTTTTGTGAGATAGCTTCATTTACAATGTAGAAAGAAGACTGATATTCAATAGGTCCCTCCTTTCAGGTTCCTTTTCCAAAGACTTCATTTATAGGTTGCCAGGTAACCAGAAGTCTTTGACTTTTAAATAATATTTAATACAGGTACAAAAAGTGAGATTTTTCCRGACTGAAATGGCAATAGCTATCTGAAGTGAACAGTAGTCTTAGCAAATGCCTAAGGAGCTGACCACTGATACGCACACACACAAACGTGAAAGCAGCAGTTTGGTAAACTCTTCAGTAGCTGTATGGATCCAATTTCAAGTACAGACAGTGTGTTATTTTCCTAGATTATTATTAAATTGAATCTGCATATTCTTACTTAAGGTCATATTGCTGTTCAATAGGTAAATCATATTCTTCATCTCCTCCTGGAAAACCAGGTGTGTGCTGCTCCCAGTCTGCTTTTGCTTCTCCKCTGAGTTGGCTAGGTTTTCTGCAGTATGGAAGAGAGGGATAAAAAAGATAAGGGTAATTGAAATTGTTGGCATTAACATGACCAGCCAAATGTCCCTAAAGGATAGTGGCAGCTCTTCCTTTCTCCTTCTTCTACCTTCACCTTAGAAGAAGGAGCCCAGTGCTGTGGATTACCCAGATTCACTCATGGAGCTGGAACAAACGCGAAGTGCCCCAGAAAGAGCTTCATCGAGGATCTGCTAATTTTTCAGCCATCTACAAGGCTATGGCTCAGCTACCATTTAGGTAGCTACCTTATTCTAAGGATCTAATCCAATATAAATCAAAGTTAAACATGTGCTTATTACTGCCCTATGCTAACTGGCATCAGTGAGAGGATGCAGTTAATTTTCGTTGTAATCCTGCCTAACTAAAGCACCCCAGTCCTGACTGTGGGTAGGGGCAGGAGAGGCCAAGCCTGGGGAACAGGATCTTTATGGATCTCAAAAATTGTTGGTGTGGCCAAAGACAGAATCAATTTCCACAGCAGTTAAAGTTGTGACAGCGTGGAGCTAGCCTTAACAGCAAGAAGCTTGTGCAATAGGATTGCTTGAAGACTCCTCCTGCCCTAGGTGGCTTTGAGGTGAATCTTGCACAAGAGCAGCTTTTGGTCTGCATCTTGCCACGGTGAGTCCAAGGGGCAGTTCGCCTGCCTCGGAGTGATTGCCTCTAATTCTTGCCTCTCTCTGATGTTTAGCAATGGGGCAGGAGTTGCAGTGCACCCCTGTCAGCAAGGAGCTGCCCTGAGACAGGTATCTTGTTTCATACAGTGTGGCAAYGAATTTCAGTTCTTACTTGACCAGCTTTGAGTTTAAGCTCTCCACACAACATCTTTCCTTTCCCTTTAAAGTCTGGGTTTTGAAAGTTTTCTTTTTCACAGTATTTTTACTGTGGAGATACTTCTGAGGTCATTGTGAAATATCTTACTCAACATTCAAGCCAAATCAATTCTATTTCCAGAGCTTTGTCACGGCAGCAATGTATTAGAACAACTTAATAAAATGTTTATATCAATGTCTGAAGGTCACAGTAATCTGAGAGTGTGCAATGACATCTGTAGGATAAGTTATACAGCTCAGCACTGAAACATGACCATGGTACAAAGTATATTGTTTGGAAATCCACTGTCGGACATGAAATCCAGCTCTGCAATTTTTGCTTCAGAATTTACACTGACAACTTTTTATCATAAACGAGAGACACTTACATGCCATCCTTTGGGCATTCCAGTCCAGTCTGAATACTTCAGGATCAAAACTGGTGCAGAAAACACAGCCTGTGTATCATTAAAAACAGCCAGACTTTTCCTAGTAGTGTGCTTATTTTAGCTATACAGATAAGGTAAAACTGATAATGCATTTATCAGGTGTTTTGCTACATCTGTCCTTCTGATGAAGTGCTCTGAAACTATAGCATAAAGACTGCAGGTTTATTTCAGCAGAACCCAAAAGTCTTAATCCTTCACTGCTGCAAAAGCATACAACTGTCCTTATAATCAGCCTAAAACAAGACAACAGAACACAGAGAAGATTGCTTCCACGCAGAGTCACTGCAGTTCTTGGGTAATAGGTTACCCATTTGTACCTCAGTATATGTTTATTTATATATGTCAAACTAGGAGTAGTTTAGTAACATAAAGTAGAAATTTGGCCTGCATTTCTCTGTTTGCATTCCTACCAAAACCTAGTAAAAAAACACAGATACACACCTCCCAAAAGTACCAAAAAGCCTACATCAAAGCTAATGCATCGATTTGCTAAAATTGCAAATGGAAGTGATTCATCTCTTCCAGATGCTGGCTTCCTACTATTAGTTCAGGAATATTAAGGAGATGTGGGGGGAGCTGGAAAAGCTCATTTCAACAGCTTTTTTCATTCATAATTTAGTTGGGGCTGGACCCAAACCTGTCGAAGAATTATTGCAGTTAATTGCAGTAGGATTGTAGTATCCAGCTCTTTACTACACAGACAGAGAAAAGAAGAGCTTAGAAATGAAGTAAGGCCATGTGATGCAATGGAATATTCCAGTCAAATCACAGCCAAATCCTYCATACACTACTCAAGTGTTAAGCTGTTTCCAGGTGAAGACAGCAAAATTGTTTGTAATGACTCAGAAACGTTCAATGAAGTTTCTTGGTCAATATCACAGAAGGATGACTTGTTTTAACAAGTTTAAATCAGCAGACTTGGATGTCTTACATTTCACAAAACTGAAAAGAGGATTTTTAAAAGGGCATCTCTGTCCTTGTGATGCTTTTTTAAAATCATGAGATGTGGGGTAAAATAGCTAATGTAATAACATATTCCAAAGACTTAAAAAACTTGACATGGGTAAGAAACTATATGCTTAGCCTTATGTCAGTCCTGGGCAAAATAATGGAAAAGTTAATAAGGGATTTAAATGATAGAGATTCAAAGGACAGAAATATAAGAAATGCTAATCAGCACAGTTTTTCTGAAAAATATTGCTTATGCAGCAAACCTGATTTTGAATGAGATCATAAATGTGTTGATAATGGTGGTTGTGTAGATTTTGATAATATTTTCCTCATATTCTGATGAAAAATTTTGCGTTCAGTGAAACATGCGTTACAAATGAGCTAATGGATAGATCTCAAAAATGAGATATCATTGGCAATTATTACAGAACTCTTAAAGTGCTCTAGGGAGGTTGGTCCGGGGAACCTTAAACAAAATGTGGCAGATAGACCGAGCAGCTAGGGCTAATCAAGGGTTGGAGCCAGGCACCCCCTCTGGGAATCAGGAAAACTTGGATGTATTTCAAACAACATCTGAAACTACTGGACATCTTAATCAATGATCCAGCTGCGAATACATGAATTAAAGCCTGGGGCAGTGCTGCAGGTTGAGGGTAGGGTATCCCAGTTTGCTGTATAGGTTACTTGATAATCTGAGCCCATTCACAAAATGCAACCAATGCAAAAAGACAAGCTTTAAAGGACACATCCACAGAAGAGAGAATTATTTCCTGGAAAACAGCAACTTTAAAGATGTTTTAGGCTATCAAGTGAAATTCAATGCAACTTGTCAATGTAATACTGTAGCAGAAAGGAGGAGAAGACAGACGCACAAGCTGAGGAACAGCTGATAGGATTAGGGTGGTATATCCCAGGTRTACCATCCTGGTGACACTAAATGCAATAATGCTTTTTGATGTGAAACCCTGACTTAAAAGATGTAAAAAGCTGGATTCTGTGTAGAAAACAAACAAATATGACTAGAAGGCCAGAGGTAGCACCTTGATATAAGAAAGAAATAATCAGAAGGACCACACATAGGTGACAATACACAGGTGACTGGCATAGACTATACGTACTTTTTCAAGGGCTGTTTAACTTAAACCAGAGTCACAACAAGAACTAGTGTCTAGAGGCAAAAATCAAACAAGTACAAATGAGCAACTGTCCTTACATTTTTAAGGAACTACAAAAAGAAATGTTGGTGTTTTCATCTCTTGAGATCTTCAGGTTAAGAAGGGTATAGATATTTTAGCCAAACAGAAGCTAATGTACTCACAGCAGGGGGCCTGGGTGATTGTCATGGGATCCAACTAGCCYGTTCACTTCTGATCTTAAATGTAATGAACCCACAAATGAAAAAGCAGAGCTTTCATTGAAGACAGTTAAATTTTGCCTAGAGAAGTACTGCAGCATAATTCCAGGTTTTTGAAAATTGGACAAAGTTCTTGGTTCTGAATACAAATCCTGTCTCAGTGTTGCTGTTTGCACACATCACAGAATTCTTGAGCTATTTAATCCTCATTAGTGAAGCATTATTAATCCACAACACTGAAGGATAGGAGGTATAATTTAGAGAAATCCTTATGGGAAGGATCTCGTAAGAGATAAAAAGGAATTAGAGAGTTTCCATAGAGTAGTAACACAAATCGTGGCATTCTAATGCAGTTATTTTTTAATGTTGCAAATTTAAAATTCTGCGGAAGAGTTTTGGTTTCCTATGGGTGCTACAGGGTTAGGGAGTAATTTTCATTTTTAACTTGTGTTATATCTAACCTTGGTGTATGGGATTCCCATCTTTTGTGTTCCATGAGGCTTTCCAGTACTGTAATGTGTTAGAGAATCACTGAACTGTTCAGCTCACTATCTTGCGATTATTTTCTTTTATACTCACTAGCAGTTTAACCTGTCAAAAACAATTATTATGCAATTTGTAACACAGTAGAGACATAAATGGTCTCAAAAAGCTTACGACTGAAAAAAAGAGCAATGACTTGCTAGAGCTTCTGTATTTGTAGAAATCTGTAACAACCTGTTTCCCAGAGGTTAGAATACTTGAAAATCATTTGGAAGGTTAGAATATTTGGAAATTATCCATCTGGATTTTTGATAACCTCTCTACTGATATAAACATTGCCATTTTGTGCAACGGCCACCTCTTCGCTGTGGAGCAGGTGCAACCTTCCTCAGATAGAAGGCCTTGCAAAAACAGTAGTGCCTTCAGCTGTGCAAACTGGCATCAAATGGTGTTGTCACTCCTGGTCAGCTCATGGCCATATTAGACAGGAGTGCTCTTAACAGAAACCCTCAAGTTTGCACTAACTGAGCCAGATCCACTGTGAAAAATAATACAGCCATGTCAGTATGGCATTCCAGAGGCTGGRCTTTTTTTTTCTCCCACTTCCTCTCTTCATTTAAAACCAGAACTGATCCCTCCGTCCATCCCATAACACATCCCAGGAGAAAGRGGGAAGAGCTTTATGGCCACCTGCTCAGGGAGAGAGAGAAATCCCTCTGCACAGGGGAGTCGCTTCCTACRTTTCTGGTAGGCATTGCGGAGAGGAGCATTTCTCAGGGACACATCCCAAGTCCCATGGGAAGGACGTGCCTCCCCTCAGTTTGAGAAGCTGGATCTGTCATTTCTCACAACTYAAAAGAGATGCAATGCCGTGGAAACAGCAGTCTCCATGAGCAATGCTGCAATCAAAGTGGAAATGAAACAATGGTGCTTTACACAGCACAGTCACAGAAAGCTTACAGGCGTGATACTATATTCCAGAATGTTTCAGTGTGGGAGGCAAATTATCTCAGTCAATAACAGCAAAGCGAGCAAATAAAAGAGCTTGTATTTCCACTTAACAAAAGGAAATGGCTGTTTTGACCACATTTAGTACTTCCTCAGCTCCTTCTCACTGGATTCATCCCATAGTGGTGTTAAAGACATGAGGTACTTACATTTAAYACTGACATTTATTTTTACTGCAGCACCACATAACTTCCAGAGCAGCAACCTCCAGTCTGGGGCTTCCTACAACCCCTGCAGTCAGGCTTGACCTCAGTGTTGGTAATACGGGGCTTCGCCATTTCAGGACGCAAATATCAGGCAGAGTCCAAAACAGGAGAGAAACCTCAGCCTGTAGGAGTCTCTTACTGCARGTCTTTTGAGCATCATCTAAAATGGAAGATAACAATTATTCTCTGGCACCCACCAAGCCCTAAGCCTGTCTCTTGATTTGCTCACTTCTTATTTCCTTTCCTTTACCAAATTATGTGTACATATATCTCACCTAGGAGAGGAGGATGTTCATGAAAATGCACTCTCCTATCCACTTYAGGGTTTCTATGTGAAAAAGTAGTCTTTGGCTCTGTCTCTCTAGGCTAGTCTTGGGTACAGATCCTCTACCAAGGATTTCTTTTGGAGACGGGTGCTGAAAATTGGAGTGAGGTTTAAGTCCTGCACAGCCTCCAGAGCTTCACTGTAACTGCAAAGTCGCTGAGTCATTCATTTGGAGGCCTCTGTGCAAGTCTCACACAGATTTTGCAAATGGGTTTTTAAACTTAACTTACATGTAGACAGAACCCAAGACCAACTCTAAAACTTGCAACCACCTACACACAAAACACTTCCTAGGAGACCTTCCTGCCTTAGCACTCTTTTAGGATTTTGATTGATGTTTTGCAGTTGCAAGTTTCTTTCTTCCTAGAGAGTCTTTTCTTCCTCTGGGTAGTACACAAATTTGAGTTAAAACTTTGAATTTTTACAAATTCCTGTTCCTTCTTTCTGGGTAGTATCTGGAGAGACTATCTTTCTTAGGATAGTGTCTCCAGATAACTTCTATTCCTTATGGAGTGTTTATTTAGGAGCAAACCAGGCAAAGTCCATCCTGGAAGAATTATTTCCCTTGGCCTAGAGCCAAGTCTTTTATCTATTTGAATGGATATCCTGTAAAACTAATGACTCTTGAACAGTCTGTATTGCTAGCTCTTTTCCGCGTGCAATGATTCTTCCTGATAGCTCTTAAGTCAAAGAGAAGTTAAGACTGGAAGCTGCAATAACAAAGAAAAGTCAAAGATTGCCAACAGTTGGGCAATCAAAGTAACATTCACAAAACATGTGGGATATATCAGCTGATACACATACAAAGATTGGATTTGTCTCACATCCCTTTACATGCTGTCTCTACAGTGTAGATATTACAGCTGTTATTTGTGCTAGGAGCCCTTTTTGTCAACAGAGAGAAATAGGTACTCCTGGGGCTGCAGGCATATTTTACACATCTTCTTTAGAATGGTGTCAGTCAGGTTGTGGTTCCACTGAGGAGGATCTTCACTGACATCAGGCAATCCTGGAGTGACAGTGTCAGATGCCACAGCGGGCCTTGTGGCAGCAGGTTGGCATTTACAGCTGTTTAAAGCACGTATTTTCTTAGTAGGAATAGTATGCCAAGGAACAAATACAGAAACTATTGTCAAGAGGGGAGGGAATGAGGGGGAGAGAATTAGASATTCAGAGAGCAAAGAGAAAAAAGTGATAACTAAAATATTTTCACATGAACTTTATATAATTCATGCTTCAAAAATTATATAATAGCAGCTGGTTTGCTCCAGACAAAGGAGTTTCTGTATTTTTCCAAAACAGAAGAGCTCTACTTACCTGGTATGGGAAGTCCCAACAATTTATTGATCAYATATATGTACTGACAGGTAGTCCTGTTTGTACTTTAACAACCACCTGGACAGAATATGGTACCACATAAACATAGGTGAAAACACCGTTGAAAAAACAGTTTGGGATCCCATTTCCTATTTATTTCCATGTTCAGTTTCAGGATTTGGATCTGTAGGACAGTGACCAGCCACTTCTKATGTCAATGTTTAGTAGAAGAATTTCAGAAGTAAAAGAAGTTACACAGATAAAGTAAGCCTTACTGCATGCCCAACGCAAATCAGGACACCCCCCCCCACACACACACACTGTCCAGGGACATCAGAAATAAGCATTGCAAGGAACACAAACGTTAACACCTAGGTAAAGTGTGTGCTCTAAATTTAGATCAGCTCACTTTCACATTTGTTTGTTTTATATTTTCTTTGCTTGACTTACATTTACCAATATAGTACTAAATTGCCAAATAGTCCCATTACACTGTTAATATTTGCCTCTGCATTTTAATGACAGCTAAAATGCAGTGAAGAAAAAATGCAGTCCTCCCATGAGTCAATACTGAGCTGGTGGGGAAGTATGCTACTGCCACAGAGTTAATTCATTGCCCAGTGTAAGCAGAGGGCAGGAGACACACAGAGCTACTGGGGACTGGTGGGGAACAGTTTCACTGTGCCCACAGGGCCCTGACATGAGGCAGTGAGCCTTGCTGAGCCTTTACTGGTTGTCACTTCCCAGCCAGGGTCTCCTTTCAGGGCTGCTCCGGATCTCCACGCCATCTCCCCTGTCCTCAGGCTGTGATTTAAGGCTCTCCAGGCTCACTTCCCCAGYCACCTGCACGGCAATGCTTTTGCTGTGACTGGTGTGCGTGGGACTTTGCATCAGACCCAGTGTGCTGCTGCTAGCTCAAGATGGCAGGCTGCCGACCTGGAGCGAGGCTGCAGCCTAAATCGTTCAAGCACAGATTGTCCTCCAAAGCTTTCTCAGATTTCCCCAGCTACTATGGTGGAGGARCAGCCCGGCATGCAGCAGCACAGAACACCTGCCCCAAGAAGCCCTGGTGATATGCACCAGCATGAGGACAGCAGGAATGAGGACAACTTGGGTCAGTAATTGGAGTCTGGTGGTTCAGCTGGACAGTGACTGAAGGTTCAGTGTTTCACAGAGCCTGCGGTGATGGCATATGCTGGAGCCAAAACTCTTGAAATTCACCTAGTGTTTTCCCTGAGAACAAGAACCGAAGCCCTGCATTCTGGCCAAATTTCAGCTCTGACAGATTTTACATGTTTTACTCAGAAACCCACATGTGGCATCCCCTATACTCACAAATTACTATGTAATGTTAATTGTCCTGCTCTACCCAGAGGTAGCTGCACCACTGCAGCAACAAGTGAAGCACTCCGCCTTTTTTTACAACCTATTTAAAATTGAATTTATTGAAGATCCTGCAAGGGAAGGAACTATATAATGGTAAAATACAAGTTCCTTAAAGTGAGAAGTTGGATATTTTGAGCCTTGGCATCATGTATGTATTGTAAATGAGAACGAACAGGGTGACAGAAGTGCCCTTGCTGTGGTGACATGCTGCTAGGACTCCTTAGAAGCAGGTCAAAAAGCTGTCATTAGCTTGCTTCAGGCTAAACCCCATCAGCTGAGTTTTGAAAAGAGGCAAAATGATTCTGTAATAGCTCAGCTGGGCACATGAGTGCAAGTCCTGATGGTGATGAGATGGCAAGCACAAGAAGGAAGCAAGGAGATATTTTTTTGCTTCTCCTTGCAAGCSTAAATCTTAATATTGCTATAAAGAGATTTTTCAGGAGACCAAGAGTGAACCATCGGCATTTTTTAGAAGATTGCCTGTTGGTTGGTAGCAAACAAAGAAGAGCATGTACTCTGAATTGCARTGTTTTGGTACCTGCATGTGATGGCCATTTCCATAGATTATTGATGTTGCAGATTCATAACAAAAATTACAGAGAATTCAGACTGTGAGAAGATGCACTTTTACAGAAGTTCTTTCTGTCTTGCAACTTTAATCAACTAGCTATATTCAGAGAAAGAAATCTGAAGTTTTTTCTAGGGCAATAGCATAACAACATCCAAAAGGATGAACCTCTRTTAAAAGATGGGTTGGAAAAGTACAGTGCATATACGAGTTTTACTTGACAGTGTAAAAATATGGCATGAAGTAATAAGTATGCTCTTAAACAGGAGTTTTGAATTGTATTTTGAAGCCATTAACATCTATTTGGACCAGGCAGTTCAGAAGTTACACAGAGAAAAATGAGATTTGATTCAGTGTGCTGGGGATTGTGCCCCAAGGCTCACAGTGGTGATTTCTTGAACCAGATGTTGTGCTCTGGTGCCACTGTGCTTAAGATAAAGGGGAGTCTGACTGGATTATTTCAGGAAATGCGTTCAGTACAGTCGATTCATGATTATTGAGACCTGGGCTTAGCATATGTGTTCATTTTGTTTTTAAGTTACAGCTCCTTTGTCAAGCCTGGGATATAAATAAACTCATTTCCTTTGGTGCCTCATTCCCAAAGGATGCGAAAAGGATGATCTCGTTTCAGCAGGAGACTTGCTTTACTTGCTTTTCCCAGCCTGTCTAATCAGCTTCTCTCCATTTGGGGTCACAGCTGCCGGCCTTTTTTTGGCCTCCTAACAGTGTCAAGGGACAGAGAGAAGTGCATCTCTTTCCTTAYTCCAAGAGTGGAAAATTAACCCTTTCACTTTCTTGCCAGGCAGAGTGCACTCCCACCTAATCACAGCAACCCACAGACCTCCTACTGCATTTGGTTTACTTCAGACAATGCTGTAATTGAGTGAAGGCTTTGAACAGCTTTCATGTCTTTAATTTACGAAGGTGATCAGAAAGCAGGTGGTGTATTGTTCAACAATTCCAGATATGACTAAATACAATAATTATGTGTTTTGGTGCTGTAAATGTGTTTTAATTGCTATGAATTAACATCAGTTACAACCACCAGAGCAACTAGTGAAGAGCTGTGTAAATGCATTTCTTGCTCTGTAGTCTGTATGCTGCAGGTCATGTGAGGAAGTTAGCTGAAATCCAGCGCATTGGTGAGGAGGCTTAGGTGTTGCACTGATTTTCTGTATCTTGGATAATGCATTTAGTCTCACTGTCCCCAGTTTCTTCTCATGTTGCTTGCCAATTTGTAAAATACACTGGAAGTAGTGAAGTGCTTTGATCTATTTATTTAGATGGAATGATTTGGAGCAGAGATCGCTTTTTACTGTGTATCCTGGAGGCACATTTGAAACCCCCTTCTCTATCCTCCAGATAAGCAAATACAATATGATATTCCAAGAAGATGGCATTACAGCAGGTAACACTGCACATCATTAAATAAAAGATGGCAGCTTTCCATGTGTCACCTTTCTAGAGGTAATCTAATCTAATTAGATTAGAATTAATTATGGATATACAGGTTACACAGCACATCCATTGCCCAGATTGCGGGCAATCTCTCATGTTGCCAGAAGAAAAGGAGCCAAGCAGTTAACAGCATAGTGGTTGTTAGACYGTGTTGCCCAAAACCAAACTCTTAGGGAAATTAAGAAGAAATAAATTTAACAAATGACTTGTACTTATTTATATTAACTATCATCATTATGTTTCAAAGAAGAAAAATATAATTCAAGAAAAACTCACCAGAAGAATACAAAGGGATCTTAACAGTAAAGAAGAGGCTTGTTAGATTTCAGAAAACAGAAAGAAACTTTAAGTTATCTGAATACAGTCTTTAATTATTTAAATTTTTAATGAAAAAAAATTTTAAAAGCTAACATGAGCTGTCTCACACAAATTGATTTCTTAAAACATCTAAAATCATTTGGACACTTCACTTGTCTGTRTTGTTTTTTCCTTTTATTCCTACAGCACTTTCCCCTCTGCCTGTGCAGATCAGAGTAGCTGCCTTCTGCAGAACAGCAATCTCATTTTGTTTACCTTGTGTTTCAAAGAGAATTGAACAAGCCCAGGATTTGCCTTCTCTAAACAAATACTGGCAAGACAAAGGTATCACAGCTATTCTAGGGACAAGAGGTTTGTTGAGATGGAGAATGGTAAAGACTGGCAAGGAAAAAAAGTCAATGTGTTTTTATCGGAAAAAAAAAGTTAATCCTTTTCACAGCCTCATTTTCTTTGCTTTTGAGATAGCTCTCCTTTTTCATTTAAGTTTTAGAGTTCTTCAGCTAAAGGAAGCAAGAAACCGAGGTATTTTCTTTGTTCCTGTCAAGTAGCTTGAACAGTTTGAGAACAGAAACCAGTCAGAGCAGTGTGATTAGCGTAGCCAATTAGGGTGGATTTGCATATTCACAACACGGCTATCGAGAAATAATTCTGCAGAGATAACACAAGTGTGGCAATGCCTGTCTGCCAATCAGAGCACCCTGGCTCCCGTGCTATATGGTAATTGAGAAACAACCATAGAGCGATTCTGCAGATTGGGCACCCTGAGCCAATCCACATGCCGGCACTACGCAGCTGGGGAAGAAAAGTGCATTTGTAAGGCGGTAGCAATACGATACCCCTGCACCCTGGAAAAGGTTAATCTACAATCCATTTACCTAAAATGCAACAGCAGCTGTCAAATGAGTTTGTTCTTCCAAGATTCCTTCTAGCTACAACTTGTGCTAACTGCCACTTTCGGGGGCCCAACCTYGTCAGGAGTTTGGGGACTTGGCTTTTAATGAGACGGCAGTTGGCCAAGGACTGAGTGCCCTGCAGCCCCTCCTGCCCTTCAGCTCAGCCAGTGGTCCATGGGCGTGGCGGGTGCTAGATGATGCACTACACAAGGTGCAGAAGGTGAGCTTTGCGCAATGGCCTAAAGGACGGGCGATAAAGCTCTGCTTTCTTCTGCCCCAAAAGGCCTTTCACCAGTGTGTTATCCAAGGACCAGGCAAGAAAGCAAACAGCCCTTCAGGAAACCTTACAGACTCTGTTGGATAACAAACTGGGGCGGATGATCACAGCAGCTTTATTACCGCTGAAAGTGAAAAATCACCTTATATACTACAGCGACAACAATCAGTGCTCCATCTCAATGTTTYTCTGGCTTCCACCACTTGTCATCTCTTACCAACAACTGCATCGCTGCAAGCGTTCAGGTGAGTGYGACTGTGGCCGAGCAGGTGGCGTGCAGAGCCAGCTGCCACCCTGTGCCATGTAACCTGCGTCTTCAGGATGCTCTGTTTTCTTACCAAGGGGCTGACAAGTGATTGGCTGCAGTGTGCAGCATCCATGTGTGCTGATTTTAGAAAGAAATATGGTGATCTCTATCCTTAATGCTCTTGACTCCTCTTTGGTGCTGGGGGCTGAAGTCATGGTGTGCAATTGCAACAAAYTGGGTCAGGAGGGACTCCCTGGAGCGTTCTCCCAGGTACAACTACACAGGCCACATTCACTTTCAAAACTGCTAAGGSAAAGGCAGCAACAGAAAAATTAACTTGTGGTACTCACTGCTACAAGATACYGAGGAAAAYGTAACAAAATCCCTAAAATTAGACCATTACACAAATCATAAGTTTATCAACTGGTATCATATCCRCCAGGGTAAAGACTATGAGCTCTCAACCGCCATGCCACAAAGAGGCATTAAGCACATTTAGTTCGGGAGAAATGTCTCCCTCCAGGAAGATGTATTTTTTTACAATCATCCATGATAGGGATTTTATACCTATCTCTGGAATACTCACTGCTGGTTTATCTAGTCCAGTAACCTATGTAAGATTTTTTTTTTTTAATGGTTTCAGTCTATGAGTATCCACAATTGTCTCTTTCCTTCCTATCCCCTTTGTGGCACCAGCTCTTTATTAGAAAGTTAATAAACTTTGTGTATGTTCTAAAGATAATATTGAAAACTGCAAAATTGTGTTCTGCATTTTATAATTGGTGTGGAAAAAAGGGGGAGATCTAATCCTATTGGGCCTTCTCTCTCTTTTGCTCTCTCTCTCCCTTTTTCCCTTTTGATGGTAAGCAGCAAATTTTAATTAGCTTCATTKCCACAATTCAGTCATGCATATGTAATCTTTGTTCACACTTTTATAAAGTAAAATTAAGTGAAAGAAATTGGGTAATAATAGAAAGCTTGTCTGAGCAGAACAAATGTGAATTATCAAACATAAGGAAAGATGACTGGGACTACAGGGCTTGAAGTTGTGCAAGGTTTGAGGTGATTTTTCTGAAACAGGAATGCATAAATAATGCATAGAAACAGGTGCTGATTATCCTGTTTTGGGCATCTTTTGTTCGTTATATACTTGGGCTGCTGAGGTACAGTGATAACCACTGAATGTGAGGAGACTGCTTAATAACAGCTTTCTAATGTTTCTCTTTTATCATGAGCTGAAAGTGTCACATGAGCTTGTCTAGTTAATAAAAATCACTTTGTGAACCCACTGTTCTTAGATTGGGTATTGGAGCAAATCACTGTACTGGACCTCTCTCTTGATTATAGCTGCAAAAGCTGTTCTGCCGTTTTGCGTTGTAATTTAAAGGTTTCCTAATCCATATACACACCCTCTAATTAAATGTTTCCAGGGGTTACCTTGGGAGCCTTCAGTGCTATGATTTGAAACTAAAACTAATGAGTGYATTAAATTCATTTCCCCTGGGGTGAGACACAGGAGGGGGGAAGTACATTTTCATCCCCTGCTACTCCAGATTATTTGAAAGCATGAGCATGATCGGGATTACTAACTTCATTGGTTTTGTTATCTAACATGAGAAGATGGAAATTTAAAGGGAGACAATGTGTCTAAATCTAGAGTTCAGCTTATTTTATAACTTCTGAGAAGACTCTTTACAGTCTAAACAGTTATTTTAAGAAGCTAGCAGTTCATCATCAGCAACTAAAAACCAGAACCTCCTGTTGATGTAAATCATTCTGTGGCTGCACAAGCTGCATAACAAGCACTGCTGCGGCAGATGCCGAGGTCTTCATTAAAGGAAATGTAAAGTAGTGAAGCGTGTTGGCATTAGCGCATACAGAAGTAAAGTCTGAAGCCCAGTTAATCTTAAACTCATGAGCAGATACTTTCTCTTCAGCGCTTGTTCACACATTCAGCCTGACCCCACCAATCTAACAGCTTTAGGAGAAACACCTCTTTTTGTCCCTGAGAAGGAGCTCCTATTACAGGAAGTGAATTTCAGACTTCAGACTTGGGTGGCTTTCTTTTTTTTTTTTAACAAACCTGCTTTGCTGCCAGTGACTAGGGGTAGCCAAGATTTAGGTTAATGTTTAACAGAGCAGCGATAACCACACAGAAACTCTGACTTCCTCCTGCTGGGGCCAGGACCAAAAGCTGCCGTTTCTTGCAGAGGAAGAGGCAAGCACTGAAAGGAGAGCAGGTCACACAGCAAAGGGCTGGAAAACGGCAGCTTCACTCAGTAGAGAAAAGAGGAGGAAAATCCAAAAGGAGCAAGAGGAGTTTGCCATAAAGATAGGTAAGAGCTGAAACGCTTTCCTGCTCAGCTTATTGACTCAGTGGCTGTTGCTGACAAAACCCGCAGGTGTGGCTAGTTGAGACTCGTTCCTTGCACCTGACTGCTCTGACCTGTGCATCTCGTTCAGAGGGGCAAAGCGAGAAAGGATCTAGTTGCTGTGAAGTTGAACGTCAGAGAGRGCAGGAAGGCTCTTCCTCCCTCCCCCCCACCCCGGGGGCTGCTCATGGCARGACAGACATCCCCTTCAGACTGTACTCATCTCATTGACCACAGCCACATCCCTGAGTTTGAGGTGTCTCTTTGGATCAAGATCGCTTTGGCCTCAGTGTATGTCTGCATCTTTGTTGCGGGTATCTTGGGCAACAGCATCACCATCAAGGCCACCAGGATCCTGCAGAAGAAAGGCTACCTGCAGAAGGAGGTCACGGACCACATGGTGAGCCTGGCCTGCTCTGACCTGCTGGTCATCCTGCTGGGCATGCCCGTGGAGTTCTTCAGTACCATCTGGAGCCCCTTTTCCACCCCCAACGGCAACATGGCTTGCAAGCTCTACTACTTCCTCTTTGAAGCCTGCAGTTATGCCACTGTGCTGCATGTGGCCACCCTCAGCTTTGAGAGGTACGTGGCTATCTGCCACCCCTTCAAATTCAAGGCAGTCTCTGGACCCTGCACGGTGAAGCTGCTCATCGCCTTTGTCTGGGGTACGTCTGTCATAGTGGCTCTGCCCCTGCCCTTTGCTATGGGCACAGAATATCCCCTGGAAACCATCGAGGGCTACCAAGGTATGACTGCCTGCGTCAAGCCTACACCCAAGCACCACTTCCCTGAGCAGAAGCACAATATGACCATCTGTACCAGCCTCTCCTCCAAGTGGTCTGTCTTTCAGGCCAGCATCTTCAGCGCCTTTGCTGTGTACATCATAGTGCTGGGATCTGTCACCTTCATGTGCCGCAGCATGATGAAAACCCTGATGATCCACAAGGAAGGAACTGTGGCAGTGAAGGGTGGACTAAGACACCAGGAGCAGTACCTAAGGAAAAGTGAGAGCTCGGAGGCCAAGAGCTCCAGGAGACAGATCATTTTATTCCTGGGTAAGAGCCCCRTCCTACCCTGCCTCCCCTCCCCTGCCCCCTTTCCACATGGGAAGGAAACCCAGAAGCCTCCATTTTATCTCACCACATTCCCCCAAATGGGGGATGTATGGTTTGAAACTGGTGCAAAATGAGGGCGAGGGATACTTTTGGTTGTGATGATATATTTTAAGAAACGTGATTTCCCTGCATGTTTTTGACTCACTCTTTTTGTCATTAGAACAGRTGGGAGGGAAGAAGGAAAAATCCATTTACTCTCTGCTATTTATGTTGTTTGATTATACTGCATGCCTACATGCAGCAATATGGGTAACAGGGTGTTGCTGCTCAACCTTTGGGATAGCAATAGGCAACGGTTGCTTGGATATAAAGTAGCTCTACTTGCATGTTTTCCCATTAAATTACAAATATGTGCATGTTTAGTAAGGCTCTTGATGGGAGGGAAGACTGTCTTGCAAGATCTGAAGCTTGTCCCACTCCAAAGGCATGTCCCTGTTAATTCAAGATGCTCTCTGGAGGGTACATATTTAGCCTCAGCAGTTGTGGCTGTGTTGCATCTGAGCGTTAAGATAGCTGGGCTGGAGAGTTGATTTGGTCTTGCAAATTGCTGTTGCCCTCTTTGAATTTTTTTTCCTGGTTTTATTTGAAGGCCTTGGAATTATGTTTGATTCTGATCTCTCTCACCACATTTGTCAGACAAAAACTAATCAAGCTGTCATTTCACCAACTTGGAATCTTTCTGGGCTGTGATCCATGTAGTCTCCACGTTTGTTGATACTCTTAGAGGCACCCTTAATCATGCCCTGGCTGAATTACTGCTAGTTCTTGTTTTGTTGGGTTGCTTAATATGATACTGGATATAATAAATGAACCATCTAGAATATGAATGCACAGTAGACCCAGTATTCTGTGTTGCTTTTTGGTGCTCTGCTTGATATTCTAGGGGGGGAATTGAAACTCGTGGGTCTGTCCACTTCTACAGCTTTAAGAACTTTTTTTTTGTTTTTTTGAGCATTCTCTGCTTCCTCATCTAGTCCTGCTTTTGCCATGGTCTATGGTTGGGATGTGAAGCTGCAGGGTAAGGARTCCAGGGTGCACCCAGCTCCTTTTCTGCTGCACCTGTATTAGAGTTGGGAACATGGTGAAAACCTGTCATACAGACAAGGCATATGACTCAAAGATTTGGGGAAAGGGTGGAGCTGCACACTGTACCAGCAGAGAGGGTGACAGAGGCTTCAAATGGGAGGTGTGACACTCCAGGATGTACAAAGCTCTTCCTCATACTCAGGGTGTACATCTAATGAAAAAATCATCTCCTCGCGCAAGGCGTCTGTTAGTCTGGGACAAGAGGCCTCGTATCTGGGTGATTAAAAGGGCTCTCAGTATCCTTACTCCACCAAAAGTACTGATTTCTGGAGTAGAGGCTTAGCAGCTAATGCTAAATACAGCATGTTGCACAAAGCAGACAAAGAGATAAGGCAGTGCTCCTTAAGTTAAGTGCTACTGTGGGATTCTTAAATGTCTGTGGATCTTTCTCCCCTTGTAAATTATCATCCACAGCTACATTAAAGCCCAGTCCAAAGATCAAAATCCTGTAGCAAGTTCTAGCTAGGTTGATAGATGAAGGTAAATTGCCGCAGCTTTTCTTCCGCTCCTTGATTATTGTTCTTGCTTGGTTATGGTCTAGCATGGAATAGGGAAGACCTAGTGCTGCTTGCAGAAGTGTTAAAAAGCTAAATGAAAGTGATTGGCTTATCCTTTATCTTTAGAGAATTTACTGCCAGTATCTGGCGCTTTCTCTGCACTCTCAGCTTTCTGGAGCCAGTAGATACTTCTGTGAATTCCCCAAAATTATTTCAGTGGCAAGACTCTTAATATGAGTCTTGCTAATTTACTTGGGTTGGGAAATAAATTAATAAACTGAGGAGGAAGAAACTGTGGCCTGAGAACAATGCAAAGCAATTTAATTTGGAGATTTCATARGAGTGATGCTTTAGGGCAGTTTTAACCCAGAAGAAATGAACATATAAATTGTTTACAAATCGCTGAATTTAAATATAGTGATTTAGAAGTCCTCTTTGTTTTTCATTTAACAGATGGGTCAAATTAAAACAAATAACTTGCACATTCCCAACGTATTTCACTTTTAATATGAAATGTAAATGACAGTATATAGCATAATGTCTTTGAACATCTAACTGCAATAAAAACAATTTAGCATTTTCTTCTTCTAGTTGTTAAAAGTGATAAGTTCTATAAAACAGAGATTAAATTCATAAATCTCCTGACGATGAGAAAAAGCTAAGTAGAAGGAGACACAAGAAGGAACTGATGCTTTTTTAGTGTCATGTTATTGTGTGGCACTTGAGAAAATTCATGAAAATGAATTTTAAGTGTTGGAAGTGAAAGAATACTTGCTGTAGGTAATATTGATGCTTGCAAGATGGGCTCCAGATGGGGTGACACCACTGCTGTGATGGAGGAGGAAGGTGACAAGGGACCAAGCAAGGAGAGCACCACCGTGCTGGGCAGGCTGAGCTCATGTGGGGAAGAGCTTTTGTCCAAGGAAGGTGGCTGCAAGGTTCAAATCTTTCGGCTTAAAGCCCAGACGGTCTGGTTGGGGATTTGAAGTCCTTGATATAGAGATATCAGTTCGTTTTGTTTCTGGCTACCTTGCTACGCTCGTGGTGGAGAGGAGGGACTGGCCCAACGGCTGCAATAACAACTCTATGCTGGGTGTTGGGGGAGGGGTACTTCCAGGGGCTGTTCAGCTCAAATTTTGGTAGATTTGCCCCAGTGGAGGAATGCAAATTTGTACCCATATTTTGGAGAAAATGAATTCTGTTTTTATAAAGTAGGCTGTGCAATGCTATTCCTTCCAACTTCTTTCCCACTATTGCTGTTGGCTTCAAGAAAAACATGATAGCACATGTAAGTCGCTGCTTAATGCTCCTGCTCCTGAAATTAAGCATTTTGTGCTTCTGGATAGACTGGGGCATACTTTCCACAATCTCTGTGTGTGTGATTTATTTAATCATCTTCTGAGTCATGTGGTAAAACTCCACTGCCTCCAGTGGGTCAGCTCATCCATATGAGCAGCGTAGGTCAGACTGGTTGACACTGTGTCGGTTACCTATGTTTATTGTTAAAGCAGCTTTGTTCATGTTGGGATAGCAGATCTTTCTTCTAGTCARGGGCTACATGGATCTGGATGAGTGTGGCCTGTCATGAATAGCAGGGAAAACATAGCTGAACTTAATTTTTTGATTGGTTCATGGCAGCATTTGTTAATAAAAGTTTCTCCATTCCCAGCAGCAGAAACTGGATAGCTATAGTGCTTATGAAAATACTTGGCTGATGGCACTTTGATGAAATGCAAGCTTTTAACAGTATTTAAAACCTCCTAATGTTTGGCCCACCCCACGAGGGATTGATTCAGTCTTTGTGGCTGCTCGATCTCGTCTTTCTCCTGTGGCTGTAAAGGGCAGGGCAATGATCAGAGGGCTACCTAGATGGTCATGAGGTGCCGCTGGGGACCTCTTGCTGCTCCAACACCTGAGCTCAGGCCCCTGCCACCATAGCAGTGAGCTCTTAAGAAAGGGTGAGTCTGGAGACTTATATGTATCATTAGATATATTATAACTGAGTTATAGCAAGCAAAGAAGGAGAATGTAATGGAAGGATTCTGTAAAAGAGAGATCCAGCTAGTGCAATAATGATAAATGTTAAAAAAAGAAGGCACTTYCATAGCTGAAACTATGTAAATTAAAAATCTTTAGGAAATGTTAACAGGTGGCCTGCTCACTGGGAAGGGGGAATGGTATGGGACAAGCCTCCATGTTAGCTGCTGGTGGGGTGGGCTTCAGCACCAGTGGCTCCGTGCCAGCAGTGCCTGCTCACTGGCCATGGCTACATCCTTCTTAATCTGGCCAATAATATAAAGCCACATTTATACAAAAGCAGCTGTGTGGTTTGTCATCAGACTAGATCTGACTGACCTGATCTTATACTCTACAATGAAGTGAGTTTTGACTATCCCAGATGAAAAATTTATTGCTTCTAAAGCTTCTGTGATACTTCCCTTGGCAGCTTCAGATTTGTGCTTCTGCTAAAAGCCTTACTTATTTTGTATAAAGCAGCCTCAAGCCTACCACAGTAAATATATTGAAATAAAAAAGTCCTATAGTGTTGCTACATTCTCTGCTTTTCTTTGTATACACTGCCAATTTGCCCTTTGGAGCAATATTCTTGTGTTTGCACTGCAGAGGGGTCCCACTGCATGGGGCTAGGCGCTGTGGGTGCTTTGCCATTTGCCAGCCAGTATCTGGGCAGCGCTTTTCTGTCTCCTGACCATGATGAAATGTCCATCCATCCAAAGCTCTTCCTTCCAGAAAAGAGAAATATCAAAGTAATCTGGCTGCTATGAAAGTGTTGAGGTAGATGCGTTAAAGCACTGCTGTAGCTGCAACAGTTGGCAACAGCCAGAGCTGGACCTACCTAACTGGAGATGCTRCTGCTACCAGCCTGGCTCCACCAGCTACCCCATGCCAAGCGGGGCAGATAATTCTCTCTGCTGTCTCTTTCCCATCAATTACAGAACTGTAGCTTTTCTGCTTTGGGACCTTCTGATGCAAGATGAATTTCACCTACATGCCTGGACAGCAAATATCATACAGCTTCTTTAACGAGCAGGGAAGGGAATTGCTTATTATAATTATGGCAGTGCCTCCATCTGAGAAAGGCAGTGTGGTGGTGGTTTTTTAATTATTTTTCTTTGGTCTAACACTTAAGTATGTCAAATACACTGAGTGTCATCCTGAAGACAGTAGCAGTGGTGGTTTCTTGTGATGTGGTATGGTACAGGTAGCTTCAGGTCTGGTCTGCTTTATAGAGCAATAGCAGCTAGAGGCTTTACTGAGACTCTGGTAGGTGCTGTAGAAGGAAAGAGAGTCCCTGTCTTTAAATCCAAATAAAATGGGCAAAAGGGAAGGGCTGGAAAAGCTAGACAGAAAGAAGTCAGTGACCTGACCAAGACCATAAATGCTATGGAGAGTCACGAATGCATCTGCTGGATCTTGTGCTAAAGCCCTATCTGCTGGGCTGCCTGGCCCCTCTCTGCCACTTTTTTGGTGGTGACTGTTAAAACAGTGCCAGGCTATTCTATAACAATACCAAATGCCACTGTAAACACCATGGGCACAGCTGTGCCTGGCCATAAGCTAAATCCAGGTAAAACTTTAAGTCAGAAATTAAAAAGACCTCTTAGAACTTAAGCCAGAGCACCATTTTTTCCCCCATATACTAGTGCTGGCAGATTAATGTTTTGCTCAGAATAAAGGTATTGTGTGTAGAAATAGCCTTTCCAAAGATCACTACGGAAATGTATTTTGTAAGGCACTTGGCAAATGGGTTTTCAGGAGGCAGATTACTTCAAGTGGTTGTGAAAAATATGTGGTTGTCATCTAGAGATGACTCAGGCACAGTATAACTTGACAATGGTAGGACTTCTGTTACGGGAAAATTAGATGCTTCTTCACAGGCTGGAAATTGGCTGTTTTTTTTCCGTACTGAAAAAGGTAAAGCTTGGGGATAGAACAAAAATTGAAAGAATAACCTAAGTGATTAGATTCCAGAACACAGCTCCAGCCCATGTTCTTTAAACTCGGCTTCATTGACTCCTCTTGGTTCATTTCTTTAATCATTCCACTCAGCTGCCTTTCTTCAGAGACTTTGTTGGAGAGGTGCCTGAAGATAAATACATTGTAGGTTGGGTATGATTTTCATCTCTGTGTTTTATATGGTGTCTCCATCCACATATTTCCCTGAGCAGAGCTTCGAATTACACAAGATAAGTAGGAGACTGAATGCACTGAAATGGGTAGCAGGGCTGAGCAGGGAACGTGGAACACTTAGACCAACAGACCAGGGTCYGGCCATTCAACTGAATGGGACACCCACCCTCTGTCACTAGTAAGATTTTTCTTTTAGCTGCTACTTTCTGGAAAAGAGATAAAAGCAAAGGATTTACCTACTGGTGTTCAGTAAAATTTGCTTTCCTCTTCTCTGCAAAAGTATTAACCTGATGTCAACAGCAAAACCGATCAATGCTACTGAATGCTGGTAGCATAAAACCGAAGCTCAGCTATTCAACAGATGACAATGCAAAGGCTGCATTCAAGGATTATGGCTTCTTGGGGCAATTGTGTACAAACAACCTCCTCTGAAGAGCTGTGGGACTTCTATTGGTTTTAAAAAAAAATACATAGCCACAGTAAAATAGACTCAAGGCAAACTTCCAAAATCAAGATATCTGTACGTTCAGTTTTCCCACACTGTAATTTAAAAATGAACGTAAGCAGAAACCAGCATAATTTTCCTCCCTATTATACAGAAAGCAATTTATCTACTGCTGCTTTTAACTGGACTCATGTAATAGAAGACTGTGCTTTTGGCTTAAGTAGACAGTCTTCCTTTCCACCTACGCCGAGGGATGGCAAAATGATACAGAGAGAAAAAGAATGGAAGAATAGGGACTAATTGAGGCCAGCACCCCCAGGGTATTTAAGACTTTTGTAGTTTTAATGGAAAAATCAATGTGTGATTACACTTTGCATTAGAGTACTTAAAAATTGCTTCAACATGAAAAGTCTGCAGCTTTAAAACCAACCTAACCCTGCAAATACTGTAGTCAGAAAACCAAATTCACCACTAGTGTAATCCACGTAATTCTCCATATGTGATATCCTGGCAGATATGGTCTCTGTGGACACGTGACCACTGTCTTTGCTTCTGTGCACGAGAAGCCCGCAAGTGCTTTACTGGTGCTTAATGAAAATCGCGGCCATGCTTGTGTCTTTCAGCGGATGTCTACAAGAAGACTGGTATTTCACCTGGTCTGATAGTGAGCTGTAGGTGTTGGCACACTGCATCAGCCTAGCTTATCCTGTGGCACAGGAAGCACAAGTGTCTTTCCACTTCTTTATGCTCTACCATCTGTGTTGTCCAGAGACTAAGTGGACAGCTGAGATTTCTTAAGTACTTCTGCCCTATATTTGCCTCTACCCAAAGTCTTTAAGCCTCTTTAAAGACTGTTACCAGTGTTGGCCTTAAACTTAGTATTACTAATCGCGCTCTCTCTCTCTCTCTTACAAGCTGTAGATAATAAGCCTATCGGCCCTTGGTTCTTCCGGCACCCGTAGGTATATGCTAAGAGAAGGAAGGAGGGAAGTGGAGGACATCCCTCGCTGTGGCAGCGTGAGCCAAGAAACAGGCAGGGGGCTGCTGCCCTTGGGGAGCTGAGGTCTGGCTGTGTCATCTCAGCTTCTGAAAAACACAATCTGTATCATGGCAAACCCTCTCTAGGGTATGTTTTCTTACAAGTAGAAGCCTTGGAAGCTGTCTCTTTCTTCAAAGAGTGGATAAGAAAGGAGGAAGATTTATTTCCATCAAAGTGGAGAAATACAGATGTTGCTCCAGGTATGAAATGAGTTGAGGGAGATAGCCCTCAGATAGAATACAKCAGCCTTACATTACATAACCCTGTCCCATCAGTTTTGGTCTACTGCCCTCATTCTTTGGTCAAGAGACTATTGTCTTGAGCATTAATTTTCCAATTTCTCTCTGTTTTCTTGCTATCTCTTCTGAGCCAGACACCATCTCAAATGCAGATTGCTCTTGCAACTCCCCAGTTTCAGTAGATAGGACTCATTTGTGGCAAGTTCACAGATGATTTATTGAAGTCTTCACCTGTGAAAACTAAATGCATTATCTATTCCTCTATTGTTTCATATGCCAATTATACCGCATTTCACAAAATTAAATCTTTTGTTTTCCTAGCTGATGTTAAGACCATTATCTTTAAGCAATGATTGCTAGCCTGTGAATTTTAATAGAAGACAGCTTTAATATCTGAGCATTTATTAGTAATGTGAAGCTTTCCATTTTATCTTACATAACTTTTTGATTTCCTAAAGCCAACATTTGTGTTAGAAACTGAGAACCAACCAACTGCCAACCGTTAGGTTAAAGATTATTTTTTCCCCTTTCATTGTTGTGAGTTCCTAAACCTATAATTTTACTGGATAGGTAGTACATTTGAAAAACTAGTAAGAAGGAATTTTAAAATTATGTTTTCCACTGAAGATAAACAGTTAAAATTTCAAATCACATTTGGCACAATGTGCTGTAGCGCTTTTTTAGCCTTTTTTGAGGGCATCATAAGCACATTTATGCTGCTAGATGCCAGCCTTATACTTAAGTGAGAAAGCAGTTATCCTTCTGATCTCTGTTGTGGATGCATAAGTAATACCAAGGTCAAAATATTATGGATTAAATGAGTCTGCCAAGAACCTCTTAATTGTATAAATAATGACTTACAAGGAAAGTTGAAACTGAGAAAGAGGTCTGGTACTGTTATGAGCTAAGTTTTCCTTGTTTCCCCTTAAGCTGTTTTTAGGCCTGTGGTTGTTGCATTTAATTCTCTCTTAAAAGCACTTACTATGTTTGTTTTTATGAATTTTTAAAAGAAGGTATTTAAGTTGAAAGTGCAGCTTATGGAGTTAGAGTTGGGGATCTCTCTGACAGCAAGTGTATGCTTGTAAACATGTAGAGAGAGTTCTGTGAGCACTCAAAAAACACTTGACATCCACTTGTGAACAGCTGCACGTATGTAAGAATTACCAGGGAACTCAACTTTACTCATTAATATAAAGAAACCCAGACACAGAAGTGCATTAGAGAAGATAACATTGCTTAGCTATCCATCCTTGTCCTCACTCAGTATAAATGGCTTTCTTTTCTCATGTTTTATTAGGTAGCATCTGCACAGATATTCAGGAAGCCGTTCTGCTCCAGTCTCTAGCTGAACCCTGCAGAAGAGCTCAGATACAGCCCCTTGCAGAGGGTAGTCTAAATATTTTTTCCCTATTCATATAGCATTTCTGCAAATCCACCTTGCTTTGCTCCTTCAGATAATATTGCCAGCTTGCTTTTTGTTGAGTGTATCATTGTCCTACATAGCTAAAGGAGGGGCTGCCTCACGCTCAGCCTTGTGTTTTAGTGGTATATCTGCCATGGTGCTGCTGAAGGTGATTTTGATTTGAAGAAATATTAGAAGACTGTCCTGATTGCTCCTTCCTAGAAAAATCCCTGGAGTTCAGTGTATGTGTACCCCTGCTATTAAATTGCGGTAACTACAATTATTCTAGCACTTTTTCCATAAAGCATAAAATTTAAATTGTGGAACTTACTGTTGTGGAGGCCAAATGTAAAAGTGGGCTCCAAAAGCGATTAAATCTAACCTTGAAGGATAGTGCTGTCAAGAACAAGATATAATCTCCGCTTTAGAAAGTCCTGATATTGCTGAGTGCCAGAAACGCGGTGTGAATAGTACAGGAAAACCCCTCTATGCTTGTTCCTTCTCCTGCAGATGTCTATGTGGGATCATCATGGAGAGAAAGTAATGGATAGATGAGTCCTAGATCTGTCCCAGTATGTCTGCTCTTAATTTGAAACTTTCTGTATATGCCAAAATAGGCAAGTAATCAGTCTGCCTTCAGCCAGGTACAGGAACATGAGCTTTTTAAGACAGTAGAACAAAAAGTTTGATTGGACAAGAAAAAAAAAATCTATTAAAATGCTCTCCCTCAAATTTAGGTTAATTTTTTCCTACACCTCCCTGCCCCCCCAACCATAAACTTTTCAAGAAAAAGATGTATTCATTACTGGGTGTGAGTTTTATCTGTGTGTGTGTGTGTGTGTGTGTCAAAATGTGTCTCGTTTGATCAGTTGGTATTTGTTGATTTTTTCCTTCCTGTACCTCACATTCTGTCTCTCCAATAAAGACAACTTTTGAGCTTTCTGATTTTGAAAATAAAACTGAACTTAAATTTATTCTTTAAAGGCCTTAAAATGAAGGTCCTCACTGAATTTCTTAGTAATGCTTAAAGGATATCTGTAGAAGAGAAGTTCTTGAAACTGCTATGACTGAGYCAACAATCAGAATTAAACTTTTAAGGTAACTAAAGATTGCAGTACCTCAGCAATAAGGTACACAGAGATTCAAAATCTTTATCATGGACACGACTTTAACATGTCAGGTTTTTAACCATTAGATAAGAACTAACGTGGTATGGTGAAGGATAAATAGAAGTCAAAAGCAAGCATGCTGCTCAAGTTTGCCCTTGCCCTTCAGACAGTGAAATTGCTAAAAGCCTTCCAACTTTCTGTTACAAGTTTCTTCAACAGATCTTTCTGATCTGAAATGCAGGTCTAAAGTGGATGGAATGGGTTGTGTACAGGTGTTCAAAAGATGGTATTTAAGTGATCTTTTTGTCTTGACAGCCGAAATACCTAAATTCTAGTGGTAGTAGTAATGATGACATCAACTCCTGCCAAAATGTGTAAAAGCATCTATTGGTATTTGCAGCTGTACACATATCTTTGAAAATCTTGGACACTTATTCTAGGGGGTAACTTAGCTACTGAAGTATAATGGGTTAAAATATATCTTTTTTTAAAGTTGAACTTTTGAAAAAATGCAATGTCTAACTACCCATGTTGAGGTTGGAGAAAAGGGCCACTAAGATGACTAGAGAATGGGGAGACAAACCTTTAACAGAAGCTAAAACAGAAGCCAAAGAGGTGGTATTGTTTAATGTAGCAAAATGACGAATATGGCTGGCTTTGASTTGTCTGTAAATACATTGGGGCAGTGAGTACCAAGGAAGGAGGAAGATCTGGTTTGTACCCTCATTTGAAAATCTTGCAAAACTGATTCAGGAACARTCATGTGCAGAGTGACTCTGGGTACAATCAATCTGATCTCATTGTGCAATGAGTTAAGCTTAGSAGTCTTGCTGTGCATCTTTAGAAACTGCCCAGGGAGCCCAGCCTGTTTAAGTTAGGCCTTATGTCAAGGAGTTTGCAGTTGTCTTTTTTTCAGTTGTAGGGCCAAGGACCTTCCCTCCAGCATGARCAAATCTTCCTCTTCAGCTAGAGATTTGAGTCTGAAAGTTGTAGTACCCTTGATTAACTCTGAATTTACAGAGCTCTCAATCCATGCTGAGTATGGATTCGCTAATTTGGTCTATAAAAAAACCCAAACAGCAATAGAAGAACAAAACGAGAGAGGAGTTCTGAAACTGCTATCTGCTGGTCTGGTGGATACAAAGGGCTGTCTCTGAGCAAAGCYAGAGCAGATCTGATGTCTGTGCCTGTGGAGGTTTGTGAGTGTGTACCTCTTCCCTCTTTCAGTGCTTCTTGTGTGCCCTTTCTTAAAAGATTTTCCCCACCTACTGTACTTGGAGGCAGCCTTGGGAGTTCATTGTTAWAAGTTAATGTCTGGAGCTTGAAACTTTCCATTGTCTTGATTCCCTTCCCTTTTCCTATTCCTGCTCATATACACGTCTACTGAATTCTAAAAAGCTTTTTGATAGCGACTTGAAATTCAAATGTCCCCTTTCTATTTGTCTTCTGGTCCAAGCCAACATTTAAATGCATTCTTTTCTATTATAAAGAGCATATTGACAATTTAGGAAACATTGTCCTGCAGTGCAAACGCTCTGATATTACAAAATATTGCCATGTTCTCTGCATTGATCTAAATGATGGCATTGGCACAAGAACTAATAGGTCTATAGGGGCCATGAATGAGTACAGACAGAAATGAGAAAATTTCTAATCATGAGAAGGACATGTTCAGGGACAGCCTTCCAAATGGAGGGCTGGACCAAACTAGTTCAGTTTCTGGGGTAGAGAACATGATCATTTCTGCAAGTCCATGATGTAGTTGCCTGTGGCAGGAGTGGAGGCATGTCTCTGGTCATAAAACCCAGATCTCCACTGGGTCGGAAGGAAGAGGTTATGTTTATTGCTCCTTGGTGTGGCACTGCGTGACTCTGTATCCTTCTTTGGGAAGGTGCTGAACTTGCAGAGAAGGTCCAGCAAGCTTACCCAAGCTGAACATATTCTTGGCAAATACCTGTTGCCAAAAGGAGACTTTCAGAAAGCTGGCCTGGGACCACACAGCTTGGTGCACACATGGGCCTCTGCCTGTAAATGAAGGACCCATTTCCTGCGTGTTTTGGTCTCTGAATCAAGGTCAAGATATCACCTGTGCTGCTCCTCCTCTTGCTGCTGCAGATCCACTCTGCCAGCCTGCCTTGATACCCTCCTTCACAACCTACATGGCTGTCAGTCTCCCTGTCCGCGATGACTAGCATTCAAAAGCCTGCCTCTGAGTCCCTATCTCCAAGAGGGAATTGCTTTAACCTTATCAAATGGAAGTGAAATTTAAAATGACTTAATGTTTATTTGCTGACAGGCAGGAATGTCGTCTAAATTGACTGTCACAGCTTGAACGCAGTACTGTAGGACCAAATCATAACCTCTTGTTGGCCTTCAATGAAACAATGTTAAGTTTGGGGAGTGGAGATATTATTTTGGCCTCCCTGGATGTATGGATAGCATTCTCATTTTGAAGTTTTATACAATGAAGTTATATTTGATATTTGCATAATTCAAATAGATGAAATCCTCAAACAGGCACAGAAGGCTTGATTTCATTAACTTGGGATGCAGCCATTCCCATCTCTCATGCAAATGGCAAATACCTTTCCTGTAAGTATACTTTAAAGATTCATTTCTTTCTCTAATCAAGTGGTGAAATCCTACCCATGGGAACCAGAATTGATTTCTTTTCCCTTCAGACTGAACAGCATAGACCTTATTTGGGTTAACTTCTGTCATGAAATTTAAGGTTAACCCTTCTGTGTGCTGCGAATCAGCTAAATGTGTTCCTGTTTGCCGCTCCAACACGCTGAAAATGCACAGGGTGCAGTCGTCCTGCAAATGAAGCCGTCAGCTCTGCTAAGCTCAGGGAAGCTCTGCCGATTGTCARCAAGGATCTATATACACTGAAACCCTGACCTTGAAAGTTGGTTTTTAAATTTCCGCCTGGGCCTTGAACGCTGTAATTGATTATGGTTGTTTTGGTTTTAGTCTTTAACAATCAAGGTGAAGAATTGCTCCCAAATTTGTTAAGATGTCAGGAGRAAGGCAGCTTCCCCACACCGCATGGACGGTGTCAAGGAGCCACAATGGACCCTTGCAAGCCTGCCACGAAGCACTGACATTTCTGGTTGGAATTAGAAATCAGACGGAAATGGAAATCGGACAGAAATGCTCCTCTCTTGGACTTGGCACCTGTGCCTTGCTCTCCARGCGGGACCTCTTGGGGCATGAGAGCACGCCACTGCATTAATGCAATTTAATAGGCATCAGTGGAGGATTAAAGGTATCTGATGTTGGTCCAAGTAGTCTTAGGRAATAGTCCCTCACACTATGTAGTCTGAGCCCATGGCTGGGACTCCTGTCCATAGCAGTGCTTAGGTGAATTTCCCCCTCTCCTTACTACTGAATTGTCCGCATATTTTTTATGCTATTTTCTGGTTCACTTTCTTGGTAATAGAGCTTTGCATTTATTTTCTGTCTTTCAGATATATCACTTTGCACTTCAATTGTCTTATATTAGTTGAAACTGATAGCCTGACCCCTTGGCCACTGTGCCTCTCTGAAACATTTCCCAGTACTTTCATCAAAAGCAGAATGCTCTGCTACATTCTAATGAAGAGCTRCTTTAAAAACAAAYCAAAAAAAAGAAAACAAAAAARAAAAAGAGGAAAAAATGTATTTTTCTTGATAATTTGGGATGCTTAGTTTTCTGGTTCTCTTTGTCTTAGAACACAAAGTAGTACATTCCTCTGTACTGCAAGTGAATTTATGGTGTGCTCTGCCTCTCCTGCCCACCAGCCTGCCCTGTAGAAGAAAGCAGTAGGAGGTCAGCTGCACTGAACGGCTCAAGAAAAGCCAAGATGTCCTGGGTTTTCCTCTTGTATGAAAGGAATATTTTACTCTGTAATTGGCACTAATTAGTAAACCCTCAAGTGTGTATACACATTGTGGTATTTGACCCCTAAAATTCCTAGTGTGGGGATGCAYACTGGGTAGCAATCACTGAGCTTGCTCTGGTGTTTTGCTTCCTATATCAGATGTCAGCTGCCTTTCACGAATGAGTTTAAAAGTTCAGCACTGTCGTTCCCGAGAGCTTTTGATCAGTCTGGCTTTACTGCTTCATTTAGTTAAACCTTGCACTGCCCCTTCAAACCTCTGAGTTGCCTGCACTGCTGGGGCATGCAAGGCCCGATACCTGGTATCAGCTCATACAAAGGAAGCAGTAGACTGAGATATACTCTGTCTCTGTTTTTCTGGGGGTTCACATGACACCAAAAAAATGTGGCTTTTTGACACCAGGAAATGCTGAAACAGTCTATATCTATATATACCCACAGATGTGTGTATGTGTATATATACATAAATATATAGGTGTATTGACTAATTAGGAGCAGCCATTCCCACCAAACCATATGTCGTATCTCAAGGCACGTTCCTCACGCTGAGCAGCTTCCTCACACTTTGGAGTTACAGCAACCCAGAGCCCTCTTGGTTGGCAACATGTTGCATTTTACAAGAAAAGCAGCCCAAAATAATAGGGCCTGAAACAATTGCTTCGTCTTTGTGTATCTGGAAATTTTGCAGGTTTCTTTTCAGTTTTGGGGTGGGTTTTTGGTTTGTTGGTTTGTTCTAGTCTTTAAGCAGACCCAGCTCAGGRGGCCTCAGCTCCCATCCTGAGAAGCCACATTTTGGAAAAAGCCTCATTCAGCAAAAGCCCCAAGAGGCTAGAGAGTGAGGCAAACACCATGCCTGTCAGGGTGCACTGGAGGTCAATGCACTGAATTCAGTAGGAGCTAGAAGCATTTCAGACTTTTGGTGACAAAAATCTTGTTGACTGAACTCTACTGAACTCTACTTTCAGGTCATTTCAGGTCAGGAATAATTGCCATCTTTACATCACCATTTTCAAATTCTTTATCCCTTGAAGCAACGCTGAGAAAGTCATTGTCCCTAAGGTTCAAATCTTCTTTATTTAATTTTCCTACTATTTTAATATATCATGGTTCTGATCATTTTTGCTCAATATGGTTTTGAGGAGAAAGTTCTGAGGCGTGAAGAAATCTGTTTAAAGTGAAACATCATGCTTTTGATCCAAGGACTGATGTTCTATAGGAGGAATAGAAACAAAAATCTCATGATAACCCTTCTGCTTTCCTAAAATAGAAAACCTGCCTAGTTAATGAATATAAATGAATGTACATTCACTTCCTTTTTTTGAGGTTACTAAAGCTGATTAACATTAGGTACCACAATTTATTTAAAGCAGTTGAGTAATTGTTCTGCTTCCTATCCCATGAACATGCAACTTATTTATTACTGAGGGTTTGGGGTTTTTTTAAAGTGTATCCTTGAAATCACATTGGGGACATATCTTTGTCATCATCAGAGTTTTAAAGTAAGTATTTTACAATAAGTAATTCTGGTATACAAGCAAAGAAGAAAAATTGGGCAATGCTATATAGAAATTCAATAAAATGTGATGCATCGTCTTACAGAAAAGGACCTGAAATCCTTAGGAGCGAAATAATATATTGACAATTTGGGGTTACACAAGTAGAATTCAATATTCAGCATAATTAAATTAGATAGCTTCAGCAAAACAAAACAGTTTTTGATATAAAATTTAAAACAGRTGAAGCTACTTTGCTTTATTGTGACACTGGGTGGATCAAGGTGCTTTGGCTGAGAGTTATTTTCCAGCAGATCATCATAAAGTGACTTGTATGTGTTGGGCTTTCCTGTTACGTTAGTCTAATGAGAATTTATTCTCTGCTTGCTAGTAGAGGCTGCCATAGCTTCTGCTGTGTTGCTAGTTGTGCCAAGCAGGTTAAGTTACTCTGTCTAGGTCTATCTTTGCTAAAATTGCATCTTTCCTTCTCTCCAACCATCCATCCTCAGGACTGAGAAAAACAGACAGAAAAGTGAGCACGTACTGGCTGCAGTCGGAGGTGGCCGGGAGCTGTGCAGTTGTGGAGATTTTGCAGACTTGTTCCTTGTTGTCCCTTTTGTTAACTTTAATAAGCTGGCTGTTGAACAGAAATCCCTTTAACCTGTTTAAAAGTTGTTCTCTAAGTTTGCATAGTTTGAGATATTATCGGGGAGTACTTTAATTCCTCATGCTTGGTATAAGGGCATGTAAAATTGTGTGTGAAGGAAAAGAAACAYTGAGATTCTTAAACACAATATTATTATTTTAAATGTAGTAACACCGTTCTATATTAACTATCACTTCAGTATGAAAGTTCTATTTCAGAATTAATGACTGAATCTTAGGCACCTCTAGCCAAAATAAATGAAACTGTTGATGTGAGCAGCGTAACAGAGCAGAGAGTTTCAGTATTAGGTCTGCCTTCCCACAGGAACACATGCATAGCTCTCATTAATATTTGCAAGTTCTGAGTACGTACCCGTAGAGGAACATACACCACTTAAAAGCTGGGGGAAAATCAAAAAGAATCTGCTCTGGAAGTTTCCCTGCCAAAGCACTTGAACTTCATCTAAGGAGTATTAAGGGACAGAAAAAAGTTCTGGTAAACTTTATGGAAAAATTGCATTTCATCCTCAGACCAGTTGTAAAAAGACAAGTTAAAATAAATCTTCTACATTCTGCAGATGTGCAGACAATTCATGAATAAAATGTAATTCTGCAAGCAACCTATTATGACTATAATAACAAGTTACAAAAATTCAGAGCAGCTGGATGCTGCTCATTGAGAATCACCAACTTCTGAAAACARTGATATCTGGTAGCCTATCCTGACTTAGCAGAAGCCGTACTGATTTGTACAAATATAGGTACTTCAGTGATGTATCTTGTAATTTATCTATTACATGGTGGTATTTTGGAGCCCAATCTGAGACCAGGGGCCCATTGTATTATGCACTGTACAGACAGGAAGAAAGAATCTCTATGTCAAAACATACTCAGTCTACGTAGTTTGAACCAGAAAGCATGATAAAAAGGAAATTTGACATATACAGTTGATCTTCTCTAGCTTTTATTAACACAGCTGTTGCATATTAAGTGCATGTATTAAATATTTTCAAACTAGATAAGAAATACTTATTTACTGAAGAAAAGTGGCCCAGCTACTTCTGAGAACTACAGGCTAAGTGACAACTGTGTAGCATGTTTTAGGTAATTCAGTTTTGCATTTCCTGAAAATGCACATGCAAGAATCTTCATTGTAAAAGCAATTATTTTTCTTTGAAGAGCTCACCATTACCAGGAGTTCCAACATGTGTTGCATTTTTAAAGATATTCATCATGGGTTAGTAGATGAAAATGAACTGCAGTCAGCTGTCAAGGGGAGATGGATTTGAGTAGCAAGAAATGCTGCTTGCAGACTTTCATTGTCAGCCACCTCTGATGCTGGTGTTGGAAGATGAAGAGGATTATTTGCACCAGCTTGTAGCTGCTCAGAGGAAAAATAACTTCTGTGTATTTGCAGATTAGACTAGACATAGGCTTTGTTTCTCTGAAGAAAACTCCTTAATATAACTTGCATTGAGGCTCTGAAATGCAGCCTGTTTGTTTTTCTCCCTTGGCAGTGTTAGAAAACCTCACCTCTCCCTGATCTGCATTTGAACAGTCTTCATTTTTATCTCTTTTAGATAAGGGACTTCTCTGCTTTAAACACTTCCTCTCTTTCTCTCTCATTTGAGCATGGAGATGTTGGAAGTTATTTTTTTCTTCATCTTGAGCCTGTGCAATAGTCCAGCTATTTGCTTTACAGCATCTCTGGTTTGTCATTGATGGGCAGTCATATTTCCAAACGGACTGACTGAGCGTTTCTCTCCTGGGTGAGTCTGTTTTGTCTGATTGTGTCTTGGAGTAACACAGGGACAGCCTGCAGGCCTGTTTGTTCATATTCCCGCACATTCAGACACATTGGTGCATTAGATGTCTGTGCTTTATGCATTTAGGAGGGCAGGCTTCCCGTGACACGTAGGGTGTAGGCTTATAATTTCTAATAAATCTGCAGTTTCATGTGCAAAAGAATTATATGGAGTGTAGAAAAATTAAGTGAGCAATGAAACTGTACAGTTTAATTCAGGCACACATCACTCCACAGGAATAGCCATTTGTGTGAGTGATGTGGGTGTCACTTTAATGCTTGCTGCACAACCAAATATTTTGGACTTTTGAAAAGACCAGCATCTGATGCTAATAGTCCAGGTTTTCTGAGCCCATGATATCAAGATGTGAAAAAATGAAGCTGAAACCTCTCCTTCCTTTCCCCTTCTTGCTTTACATCTTCCACCCATATGCCAGTTCCAGGTCAGTCAGCAATGAACAAATGTGCGGGATCTCTAAATGGGATAAATGCATACAGTTTACTACTGTCACTTGATTTGAGACCAAACGTGAGTAATTAATCAGTTTTTGGAGACTGATCTTCCTTTTTGCCCTACCTGCAAGCCCTTTCTCCTCAGCTGGCTGAACAGCAGTCTGTGAGTATGCACCTGCAGATAATACAAGAAATTGCTTTGAAGCCTTCTTTCCCTGAGTATCTTCCCTGCCTTTAATTTGGTAGTTTATATGTGGAAAATATGATTATATAGGCTGTGATTTGACAGAGGGCGTTTTCCCCTTGAATGCCTGTAAGACCAAAAGTGATTGCAAAGTGTCCATCACTTTATGCTTCAAAGACAACTTCCTCTTTGTAGCTTATAAAATCCTATAAGCCAGGAACGTCTCATGTTCATAAAATCTATGGCTCCCTCTTGCATCCTAGCCATAATAGTTTTTTTACGGCTCTTGTGCTCTTCCTCAAGCGGGCAGGACAGTCGCCTGAAAACAAGCACCAAATCTGTTGACTGGAGGTATATGCATAGTCTGATTGAGGAAGAGGTAATATTGTCTGCTTTCTTGTTTTGGAGCCAGGCCTAATAGCACTTTTTAATTCTCTGGTTGGAGAAAGAGGTGGTAGCTTCATAAAGCCATATTACTTGTTAACTGTTACAGATGAAGATAATCTGAAACACAAGAACTGTCAATAACAGAAAGCACTGGACAGAAGAAGATTTTCTATATGGGAAATTGCCCATCCACAGCATACTAAAGATTTTATTCCTTTCATAAGTCAGGATTCTGACTTCACCCAAAGCTTTTATGACTTCAAATTTTTATCCTACTGTCCAGCTGCCTGTTCGTTTCTTTTGGAGAGCCAGTTAAGGGTTTTCTTTTAAAACACCTTTTCCATGCCCCAGCACCATACACCAAAGTATATGCATATACTTTGCTTAGAGTCTGGCCAGGGTTATTTATTATTTAACTTACTTGCAATTAAGGTTCTAAAAACGAAACTGGTTTGACCCCTTCACAGTTACAGAGCAAACAGCAATTTCCTCAGTGCTCAGTAGTAGCAAACTCTCTCCYTCATTCTCCCCTTCTTCCCCCAAATCAGAAGTAAATAGGATTTATTTCATTCCCCCAGCCCCCGCCTTAAGTTGTTCTGTCTCAATGGCACCATCACAGTGATTTTATTTAACAAGTTTCGTTCTTTACACCTTTTGAAATAAACACGTTTACTAGCAACAACTTTGCTAAATTTGTAACCCTTACACTCAGGGACTATGCCCTCAGGTCTTCTGTGATTTGCTGTAGAAGGATTGGACAGGATTTCAGATGGTGTAGCTGGAAGAAGAAGAACAACCTTCCAAGTATCATTTTCTTTTCTTTTAAAAAGCAGCAGAAATTATTTCAATGACACACAAAGATTTGTGTTGCAGAATAGCTGGAAAGAGGGTTTCCCTCCATTTGTATTCATGACAGCTTCTACAGATCCAACTATCAAAGCCTATTATGAAGAGCTGTATTATAGTGTAGATAGATTTTTATGCTTGTCATAATACAGATCTATAGGTAAATTTGTCAATGATACATCCACTGTCATATTGCCACATTTCTTATAGAAAATATTCTTAATGAGAACTACCAAGTTAAATATCCTTACTGTGTAAGTCTGAGTTTATTTGGTTGCTCGGTTTTAAGAAGAATGTTTTAAATTATCAGGGTTTTTTCAGTTTGGAGCAAATTTAGAAACACAACATTGAAACCAAAAGTAATTTACTGGGCTAGTTACTTTCTACATCCTGTTTTTTTAATAAGGTATGCATGGTCCAACAAGCTTCTTTCTATGAGTTCCAGTGCTAGATTTTACCTTCTTCCCATTTATACATGACTTGTCCAGGCCATGTTAGCTGCTTATTCTGGAATAAATTTTGACAGGTTGATAAAAAATCAACTCTCCTCGATTCCCATTTTGAAGCTCTAGGGCTCCCATTTGTTTGAGCTCTAGGGCTCAAGCCTCAAAATCTAAAAAAGAAAAATCCTCTGTGTGCTTTTGTTAGAAAATCTCCCAATGAAAGGAGTAACTTCCTCCATTTCTTCAGTGTTTTAGTTCTCATCCTGTCTTCCCTCCTGTATTTCTCCATTCCCTSTTATTAGCTGAAATGGGGCTGAGGGTGGGGTGACCATGCAGTTATCGGGAGGGAGCATGAGGGAAAGGAATGGGGGGGGGGATGGGGAAAAAAGGGTCACCCATTTGTTTCAGAACTGAAACTCAGGGTTTTTTCCTCATCAAACTGGAGATATTTAGAACAACAATTTTGTTGTTTAAAAATCTTTTTTTTCTCACAAAGATTAAAATAAAAGTGCTTGGTCTCTTTAGCTCAGCACTTAGGAATACGAAGCCCCTAATATATCAAGAACATAAAGCCAAAAGGCATTGACATGATGGTTTGGTCTGATCTGCAAAATCAACAGCTGAGGTGTCCCCTGCTCCTCCCATCCGTAAACAGCAAACCCATCTGGGGCTGGGGAGAAGGAAGAACTGAGGGCACAGCCTGGTTTTGGGGCTCTCCAGGTTGTATCACATCCGTGGTGACACTCCCGAACGCCCACTAATGCACACTAACCTCACTTCTCACATGCACAAGCCCAGAGGCACAGACCTGCTGCAGTACCAGAAATTACTGCTGTTATCCTTGGGCTCTGACTAATTTCCTTTCCAAACATAAAAGTTACATCAACCAGTGAAAGACAAACTAGGTGATGCCAAGAGGAAAAAGAAATCCGAGTTAAAGGATGCCCCCCCTTCCCCGCCCGGGGAAAAGTCCAGGAGAGTGCTGGGAGTGCTGGGAGTGCCCCGTTACAGGTACCCTGGGGAGGTGACAGGGCTCAGCCACACCAGGAAGACTCAGTACGTGCAAATGGGACAGCTCAGCCCGCACAAGTCAGTTACTGCATGTTGACTTGTCCCGTGGGCGGTTGTGGAGCCACCCAAAAAGTGCCTTTGTGTGAGGTGTGAGGCAAAGGACAACTGCTGTTCCCCTCACACAGTGCTTTCCCAGAGTCAGGAGCCGAACAGCGTGACCTTTCTCTGCAGTGATTTGCAAAGCCTGGTTTTCAACTCAAGACGTATTTGTCTGCTTGAAACCAAAGCTTATGTATGGGCACTGCATGTTACATGTACAAACAGCCAGTGAGGTACCTACGCAATATGGTTTGGCAATACTGAGTTGGATCTGCCCACAATTATAAGCCTGCTGCAAGTAAGATTTCTGTTAGATCTCTGCATCTGTTTCTGGGTTCATTTGCCTCTCCCAATCACTCCCTGTCTTTGCAGATTCCATCATAGCTTCTGGTTTGGGTTGTGAGCACGTGCAAAAATCTGCAAATTAGCTAATTTCTGAGACACAATGCATAGTTTCCCTGCTGAAGGACTTGTGCTCCAAAGAAAAAGGTATAAAGCTAGTCAGAGGAGTGTTTCTGACTCCATTCTACCGGGCTGCTTCTGTGTTTCTTTTCCCAAATTGCCCTGCAGGTTAAACTACTATTCCATGTTCCCTGTCGTTCAGTCCAAGTACAGTACATACTATGGCAACAGCATTGAAGATGAACCCAAATTAGGTCTGTGTCTGTGAGGGAGACAAAATAAAAAGAGCAAACTAGTTTAATTACTCCCCATTCAGATGTAATTCAGTTGCACTGCACTAAGAAAAATAAATGCTGCTGGGATGTTATGAGACAATTAGTAAGATAATGGAAAATAGTTAATACCCCTCACGTCTGTGAAAGAATGCTCTCCCCTTTTCAGAGTAGTCTTGAAAGGCTTTTCTGAATTGTATTTCCAAGCAAGAATATCCTTTCCCTTTGGAAAGATAACAAAATCCTGTCGCAGTCCAATATGGTTATTTACAGCTTGGAAATCATACAGTTCAGAGAAATCACCTTGGTCCAGGACACAGGGTGCAGATCCAGGCGCTGTAAGAATACTCCTCCTTTGGGAACGAGGAGTGATAGGTACACTTTCTCACCTGGCAGTTTTGATTGCGCCCTGTGTTTCCTAGCAGGCACATTTAAATGCATCCTCGGGCCTTTCACAGTAGCCATTCGAAACATTTAGTGAATATCTCAGGCACTCAAATGTG
The DNA here is from genome assembly GCA_030449065.1 of Oceanodroma leucorhoa. NCBI lineage: Eukaryota > Metazoa > Chordata > Aves > Procellariiformes > Oceanodroma > Oceanodroma leucorhoa. The sequence goes on along the minus strand of JASVER010000037.1, from coordinate 6,587,767 downwards.
TCACAAGTATCTTCCTTTATTATGTTGAAGATGGAGGACTTTTTCCTCTTCCACTGTGACAGCAAAGTTAGAACAGCAAATTTGCCAATAACTTGTCAGCTTATCTTCCCAGCACCTGTCAGCTATAAATGCACTTGCCCCTTGGCTACGGGGCCTGAGACTTGGGCTCTGATCCCAGCTCCTCTGTGGTCCCGCTGAGTGACCTTGTTCAACCTGTACGGTCTCCCTGTGCCTCGGACACTTCTGCACCGTAGGGATAATGATTTCTGACTCCTTTGTAAGTGTGTTTTATTTGCTACAGTAGAGTCCAATTATCCTGGCTTTTGCTGCTGCATGAATTACCAGCTACCAGCACCCGTGGGCACAGCAGGGTGAGCTTGAGCACATGTGTGGGCATTATCGCAGATTTCCTCAGTTCTCTTGTTCTGAAGTTCTTCCGTTGGCGCAAGGAGTTTGGGGATTTTTTTCTGTGTGTTAGTCTCTCAGCTGCGCAACTCCCATTAGAAGTCAACCTCCCTGTGCAACTTGATCGAAAAAAATCCTGTTTAATGTGAGATTAGTTTAGGCTTTTGTACTTGGTTTCCTTGGGACTCTAATGGCAGTCTGAAAAAGAAAATCACCCCTGAGAACGTCTAGCACTTTGGGTTTCACATAAATGTAATCCAATTACCCCAGTCTAGGCCATGCAGAACTATTTGGTCTGAGGTGTACATCAATCTAGGAGAAGTACAATATACTGAACTGAAAAGAAGGCAGATTGGGCATATTTCTTAATAGCATGACACAATGCAATTGCCAAAGGAAAGGCATATGCTTCTGTCCTGCATTACTCAGTGCTTGAACTGAGTAATTTGGGGGGGGAGAGGGAGTGAAGTCCTTGCAGGGAGGGATTTTAGAGGCATCTTCCCTGGAGGCCAGTTTTGTAAAGGCATACCATCTGGTGCATTCAAAATGCAAAAAGATTTGTTCTTCAGAAGTCTGAGCCAGGGATAAAAGTCCATCCCTGCCAGGGATGGCTTAGCAGTATCCAGAGAGAGGGATGAGTTTTATCACAAACAGTGAAATTCTCCTTTTCCTCCGCCCTTAACCTCTAATTCAAACATCAAATAGACTGATCTTACTGTAGCTGCTGGTTTCTATAATGAAGGTTTCTGATGTCCTTGCTTACTGTGAACTGAGCAATGAACTGTTTCATTACTATTTCTGCTTTGCTTCCAGGCACCTTCATTTTACACAGAGGTCAGAAGGGGGTTAAACACAAATGCTGACTTTATCCCAAGCAAAGCCTGTACTGGGACTCAAACTGTCTGCTCCTCCCTTGCATGCCTTGAGCAGCAGTCAGACGACTACTGTGGTGCAGAAGCTTATGGCTGCTCTCAGTATCAGCCTCAATATTGGCATCTCTCAGGCCTGAGCTGTAATGATTAAGTCTCTTTGTAGAATTAAGCATTTTTTGCCCCGTGCCTTGCAGAATAGATTTCAAATTGTCTTTTAGAGGAACGGGTGGACGTTTAGCTTGCCTTGGAGACACCGCTGGCTTTGGTGATGGAAGCCCTCAGTGCATCACTGTCACAACTGAAGCTCTCTGCAGAGGCTGGAGGCCTGCAGGAGGCAGCCGCTGGCTCATGCTTCCTCCGAGCACAAGCTATTTGGGGCTTACAGTGTGCTTAACGCTCCTATCGGATGGGCTCAGGCTATTCACAAGAACATGCTGTCTAAGCAGAAGTTAAGAGTTTACAACACAAGATGGTGTAACCACTGGATAAGAAGACATTGTTGCATCGTGCCTGAATCCTCAAGAATGTGATCACAGCCCCATGGCTCCTGGCATAGCTCATGGCTGCGGGGTGAGTTTCCCTCTGGAAACTGGGTCTGCAAGCCGTAAGACAGGAATCTTGAAATACAGATAAATTATGCTAAACTCTAGCTATTAGTGCCATGTATATCTGCGCCTGCACAAAAGCAGCAAGACAAGCGCTGTGGGCTGTGCCTGCTTTAGCTCAGTGGAGCATAACGCTCCTGTGGCTCCCCAGGTCTCAGGTACGCTGCGTGCACAGTGGGTGGTCTCCGTGGACTACTCTCCTGTAGCCAGTGTCCTGGCACCCCTTCTCCTCGCAGTTCGTGTCTGCAGAGCTTCAATCTTGTCTTTATTTTGTTAACTTTAACTTCTCTTTAGCATGCAGCAAATCAATGTGCTAGTCAGATCTGAGTGCTGTCGAACCTCTTTCAAATATGGCTTTTTGGTCTAAGCAGATATAAAAGAAAATCTAACCTTAATCAATTACTTTATTTAAAAACACGTCTTACATTGGCTTTTCTCATACTAGGAAAAAAAATCCTGGCTGCCAAGTAGAAGAGGCCTGTGCAACCTCATCTTCCACAGGTACTTCTGCAAGTGAGAAACTCATAGAAAATAACTTCTGGTCTGTTCCTTTTAATTTCTTCTGCTCTTCCTCCGGATTTGTGGATAGACTTTCCTGTGTCTTTGAAGCTTGATAGCTTTAATCTCATTCCAGACTTCCTTCAGTTTGGGTACCTAATGTGTAATAGCATGGACCTCAGAGGGTAGTAAGTCACTGAAAAGTTATTGGGCATCTTCCTGATGCCCTGTAACTAATGGATGCTTCAGCCTTCAGGAAGTGAGCTGGGTCCTAGTGGTGACGCTTTGCTTTGTGTTCCCTTTACTTGTTCCTTATTGTTCTCTGAAATCCATTTCATAGAATCATAGAATCATAGAATCATTAAGGTTGGAAAAGACCTCTAAGATCATCGTGTCCAACCATCAACCCAACACCCATGCCCACTAAACCATGTCCCGCCACTAAACCATGTCCCGAAGCGCCACATCCACACGTTTTTTGAACACCTCCAGGGATGGTGACTCCACCACTTCCCTGGGCAGCCTGTTCCAATGCCCGACTACCCTTTCAGTGAAGAAATTTTTCCTAATATCCAATCTAAACCTCCCCTGGTGCAACTTGAGGCCATTTCCTCTCATCCTATCGCTTGTTACTTGGGAGAAGAGACCAACACCCGCCTCTCTACAGCCTCCTTTCAGGTAGTTGTAGAGAGCAATAAGGTCTCCCCTCAGCCTCCTCTTCTCTAGGCTAAACAACCCCAGCTCCCTCAGCCGCTCCTCATAAGACCTGTTCTCCAGACCCTTCACCAGCCTCGTCGCCCTTCTCTGGACACGCTCCAGCACCTCAATGTCCTTCTTGTAGTGAGGGGCCCAAAACTGAACACAGGATTCGAGGTGCGACCTTACCAGTGCCGAGTACAGGGGCACGATCACCTCCCTCCACCTGCTGGCCACACTATTCCTGATACAGGCCAAGATGCCGTTGGCCTTCTTGGCCACCTGGGCACACTGCCGGCTCATGTTCAGCCGGCCGTCGACCAGCACCCCCAGGTCCTTTTCTGCTGGGCAGCTTTCCAGCCACTCTTCCCCAAGCCTGTAGCGTTGCCYGGGGTTGTTGTGACCCAAGTGCAGGACCCGGCACTTGGCCTTGTTGAACCTCATGCAATTGGCCTCGGCCCATCGATCCAGCCTGTCCAGATCCCTCTGCAGAGCCTTCCTACCTTCAGGCAGATCAACGCTGCCGCCCATCTTGGTGTCATCCGCGAACTTACTGAGGGTGCACTCGATCCCCTCATCCAGATCATTGATAAAGATATTAAACAAGACGGGCCCCAAAACTGAGCCCTGGGGAACACCGCTCGTGACCGGCCGCCAACTGGTGCAATATTGTTGACTTCTGACAACTCCCACATGACATCTGTTTTTTGTCACTAATTTTGTGATGTTTGCTTGGTTAAGCGCTTACCTGGGTATAACTACACCTTTTAACATTGGCCACAGCTTCTGCCCTGCCCATCTTACTCCTGTCAACTGAAGGAGAAGACGGAGCACAAGAGCAAAATCTGTTTTGTTATTATGATAACCTATGCGATCAGGTAAATTCATGCAAAATAAATGTGTTACAGAGGAGGAGTGATAACAGAGTCCTTGCATTGTCCTTTGTGTGGCCATGATAGGTCTGGCTATTATGAATAAATCAAATTATTTAAACTGGGACTTTTTGCGGTAAGTCATCCTTTCCTACCTTTTGTGTCTGTCCCTTCTCTTACTTGGAGGATCTTTGTGGACTTGACAGAGCTCAAGAGCTGAGGAAATGTATTCAAATGTAACTTGTACGGTAGGGTTAAACACTGCTCTTTGCTTTCCCCATGTGTATGTTCCCCTTCACAACTACCTCAACTGATAGAGCACCGTGTCAGTGAGGCCAAAGGAGCGTAGTCACTATCAAACTTGGGAGAATGTATTAAAGTCGTCTGAAAACCTATTAAAGGTCAAGTTATAAGCAGTGTTATTCTTCACCCGCCTATTCCTTTTAAGGTCTTTTCTAACCATCCATGTTATAAATATCTCTGACTCAGAAGAGTGTTTCAGGTGGAAGTGTGGGAAAAAATGTGTTGACCATTACAGCAAAATGCCAAAGCATCATTAAGTGCTGTAAATATCCTATTAATAAAACACAGTTATTTAGAGTGGTTAGCCCTAATCTGCCATGCTATGCAAAGGACATGTGATTTAAAACTTTGTTTCCCCCCCTGTCATCTTGGGTAAGGAGGGCTTTGTGGATTAATGGTGAGATGGTGAAGGGGAAAACTGGCGAGAGAGGCTGTTGCTAGAATAAATTACCCTGAACTTCCCACTTTAAAAGTCAGTACTGCTGCTCTTCACCTTCCTTTTGTGGCACCCTTTCCTCCTTAGCACTAAGAAACTCTCCAGAGGCTCGTTGAGGGCTCACTCAGAAGGGTAAGCTGCTTTTTGCTCTTTATGTGCCTAGGCTGCTTTTGTGCGATACAGGGCCTTGAGTCATTTCAGCTGTGAGGGTCAAATTTCCCTTCTGTCTCCGGGGGTATAACACTTCTAGAAGTCACTGAACTGTTGTTGGCAATGAGCAAGAAAGGTGTATGATGTTGACGTGAGTAAATGCCAAGGCTGTAATGATATAGCTTTCCTTCTGTCTCGTTCCCCACTGGAAATACTCGAGACAGGCAGGACATTTCAAGTGTCTGTAATTGAAGGCATTAAGGTTTTACTCGGCTCTGCTTAAATCGGTGGTCTCAAGCATGTAGTCCACTGCAATTATATATTGCTCCATGCTTGATTTTATGGTTCTGCTCACATAAACTTCTGCTGGAGCTTTTTCAGGCATAAGTAAATCTGAAATGTACAGATCATTAGAGGAAGTATTGAACCATTTACTTGTAGAATAGACATAGATTAACTGGGAATGGATCAGTGCACTTTTATCACATAGCATCAATAGTAAGACTGAAAATTTCTTTGGGATAAAAAAAAAATARTAGTTTGCAGTTACAAGGAGATGAGGGACAGCTTGAGAGAGCATGGTGTGAGATGCACGGCAGCCTGCATCCTCTAAATGGAAGTAACTATTTGAAAGCAGACTTCAGTCCTAGTTTAAGTGAAATTTCAGAAGTAAAAAAAACACTGAGGGGGTACACAGGGAAAAGGGACTGGCACTGAGCTGTGCTTTCTCCCCTTGCCAGCCCGAGTGCTGGTAACTTGCTCCCTGTCACCAAGTCTCTGCCCGCCAGTGTGGTGTGGGGAAGCGTTGCTCTCCCCTCCTTCCTCCATGCTGCAACGGCAGCAGGGATCGATTCACAGGGAGAGTCCTATGACCCATGTTTATTGAGCGGGTCAGACTAGGAGATTATAGTGGTTCATTCTGCCTTTCTAATCTAATAACCTGCTTTTATCCAGTTACCCTCTGGACTTTAATTTGAGCTACTATTCGATCAGAGCACAAACAAATGATAGAAACCCTCAATGACAGCATGCCAGAGGAAATGCTACAAAACCAGAATTAATTGAAAATATATATTCGAAGAGTGAGATATGGACCCTTTTTCTAATAGACTTAGACTTGGATATTATTACTGAAATACTGGCAAATTCACACATCAATGTAAATTGTCTTGCTGCATCTGTCAACAGGCACCTAAAGCAGTAATAAAGGCAGAATAGCTCCTCATAAATATCCAATATCCTAATTATCAGAGCTTGACTTAACCAATGTCAGGGTAATAAAAAATGAGATTTTTTTGATCTTTTGCCATGAAAAATGCATACTTTATTCTTTGAAGACTGACTGCAGTGTCACAACTTTTGTGGCAAATAGAGCATGAAGCATATTGTCAAAAATATGGTTAGGGAATATGAAGCCACTAAATATTTTATCTTCCTGGCAATGTACTAGGAGAAAAGTATAAACCTTAAATCTATCAGGTTCCTCCTCCCACCTCCCAAACTGTTTTAATAATATAGAAATTCAAGTTCCTGAGAGAAAAGCAACACATCCATTTTCCAGTGTGCTTTGATATAGTGACTATCATGAATTATGTAGTGTTTGCACTGGGGTTTAAAATGTCATCAGTGTATATCTCTAAGAATTGTTTTTCAGTCAGGCGTTATGAACATCTATTTTTTTCCTTTTCACTGATCAATCAAGATGTGCTGGTTGGATGCAAACCTCTTCTGACTGGGTGTCCCAGGGGCGGTGGGAGATGGGGGGACAGGAGGGACCCCAGGGAGGGACAGGCGGTCACATCTGCTGTCAGAAAGTGTTGTCCCTCCTGGCAGGGTCAGGCCCCTGCATGCTGTCCTTCTCACACACCCGCTGCCAGCCGCTTTGTCACTGAATCTTCTTTCTGAAAACCTGGCAGGACGTCCTGCCTGCCCGGCTGTGGCACAGTCAGCGCTGGCCCAGCGGGACGGATGCCCCAGCTCTGCAGCACACTCGCCTGCGGGTCAGGCAGCCCTACGGTATGACATTGCCTTGCAATGGTCCTCCTGGGTTTTTTTCATGGTGCTTGCCTGTGCTCCAAGTTGAATTTCAGCCATGAAATTAACTCTACGGCAAGGAACAAGCCATGTTCTTCTCTGTAACTTGCATCTGTGTGTGTGTGTTAGTAAGTGTGGCTAAATGATCCTTTCCCCTTCCTCATCATTCCGTCATTCTGTTATGAAAATCAAAGCTCTACAATGTATTACTCCTGTTGGCTTTGTGGCATGGTGCGAGACTTGACTCTTAAAAGATGCTGTCTTTGATTGCCAGCATGGCCTTTGACTTTGCGCGAGCAAGGAGATGATCTGCTCTGCCTCATTCCTCATTAGTGACCCTGGCTTACCTTGCACTGACCCCTGATTTTGTCATTAATGAGCATTTGTCTCCAGGTGCTGTTAGGGAGAGGGTAGGAACCATGACACTGGTGGAAGCAGTTATCCCCTGGATGTCTGCTCAAAGATCCCTCCAGCAAAACAGCTGGATTAATAGAGTTACACTTGAAGGCAGATGGATGGAGAGGCTCCAGGAGTAACAGGATCCATCCCATTTTTTCCTCCTGTGGTCATTGCTGTGGTTAGGAACACACGACTTCACTCAGTGAATTGGTGAAAGTCAGTACTAAAACCATGAATCTATACTGAGCAACTGAATATATGCTGTAGTTCACATTTTAATTTATTAAAACAAAGCACCTTTTTACAGTGTAGTCAGGACATATTACCTTCGTGGCAAGGATACATAGGGCCCTTGACTGACTGCTGTCATTCACCTGACCCTTGTGAAAAAGATGTGCTGATGAGAAAGTATCTGGGTTATAAAATAGTTTTCTGCTGTTCATTACTATGTAAAGGGAAAAGGGCATGGGTGTGTGGAGTTGGGTGATGTGAGGGCTCCAGTTACACAGCTAAAAAACCCAGCTTTCTGCTCTCCAAGAGACTGGGTTTTCTGTTATACCAGTGATGTGGGGACAAATTATTTCAGGGTGAGAAGTCAATTCCTGCTTTATAAGGAGGAATCTCTAGACTTAAATGCTGCCTTTTCTCTCCTTGGTTTCCTTGAGAGAGCCAAATAGAGGTTTCCCAGTCTTGCCCCACACAGGGCTGCGGTCACAGCCTGTATCAGCATGATGGGGAGGAGAGCTGGCCTTCCTCCTGGGGAGGACGTGTGGGGCTCACATCCCCCTCGCAGTCTCAGTGAAAACTCTGGTGTTCACTCAAAGTGTCGAAAYCTTGTGCATCAAATTATTTCTTGAGGAGACCTGGAAACGGGAATACATTATATACAGATCTTATTGGTGAACTCTGCTCTTCTACTGTAGGAATTTAAGTGCTCTGTACAATGGTGCTGGCATAAAAATATTGCATTCACTACACTCCATGTGGTTTGAAATAAAAAGGACTTCGAGCACATAGTAATGTTTTGACAACAGTGCTTTTTGGGAGGCTTTATAACAGGGACTGTTGCTTTTTTGATGACAAAAGCTTACAGATGAATGTGCGTAAAGCAGAGGAGTCCAATTTTTCACAACCTGGGAAAAAAAAAGCTCCTTTTCATAACACATTGCTCATGCTCCAAGTGTGTTCACCTCTCTATTTTAAAGCACGAGAATGCGTAACAGCCAGGACAGCGCTGAGAGTACACCCTTTAGAAAGGATAGTCTATCATCTTGTCTCTGGCTTTATACTCCCTGTTGAACAAATCTGCCAACATGACACTGGATACTGATGAGCAATTTGTATGGTTATAAAAATATTGGCAGAACTCCATTGTTTTGCTATTTAATTCTTAATTTACATTTTTAATGTGCTGTGTCCTCATTCATATTACAGGTTTTACTCTTCTGTGTACATCTATAATAGAATGATTTTTTTTCTAAAAAATAATTATGAATACTAAAGAGCTGTTACAATTGCACTATGTTTGAATTAAGGACTGTGCCTGTCTTTTAAGATACGCTTCCTTAGGAAGGGAGTACATTTGCAAGGGACAGGGGAAAACAGAGTAGGTATATGGTATAGAGTAGGTGTATTTTTAAGTGTTCTGCCTGAGCTACAGATTGCCTTCCAGTAATCAGACTGGCAAAAATATGTAATAAATGATGGGGACTGGAGACTCAACCTCCGAATAGACTGTTTCAATGTATTTATTAGTCTTCTCACCCTTCCTCCTCCTCAACCCCCGGTTTTTGATGAGAAGGATGACATGTTTTTTGCCAACCCAAGGAAATAAGGGCTTAGCAACCGTACCTTCACTCTCTGTATTCAAGTTGTGTTTTTAAATTGCTGTGTCCAGTAAAACTTTTTTGCTGGACTATGATCTGCGCTAGAACTAAACTGCTGGTAATAGATTTGGTTTTCACCTCCAGAACAACTCACCCTCGGAAAGCATCCTAATATGAGTGTATTTTTGTTCTGTATTCACACAACACTTGAGCTGTTAGGGGAGGCAGAGAAATACCACGTGCACCGGCTAAAACAGGGGCTGAGCAGTAGGAGCGAGCTGCAGCCACCGAGGTCCTGCTCTGTCCTTCCTGCCCCGCGTGGGGAACTGGGAGTGAGCAGCCCTGCCGCCGGCTCACTGCAGCCGTGAGCGGCAAGAGGTACCACCTCCCACATGGAAAAACCAGAGGCGTAAGCTGCTGTAGAGAGAACTGTCTGCGAGCATTTTATTCCATTAAACAGACCGTCATTCCCAGTGATTAATGACTTCTTATGGAACAGCAATACAGTGAAAATATTGACGGTAGGTTTAAAGTATAGTTTAAGGACTCTGAACCCAGAGAAATAACAGCAAACAACTTTATGTGGCACAGGCTTATTAACTTGCTGCAGTGAGAAACTAGTGCAAAACACAGGAAGAGAAAATGGATGTGTTCCTGAGAGCAGTGTACGCGCAGGACACCCCAGTGCTCCCGTACCAGTGCTGTAGTTCCTGTGTCCTGCAAATGCACTGGGGAAGACTTCTTATTTACAATGCTTTGCTCTAGCAGAGAGCTTTAAAGTTGCCGTGAAACCTGGGAACTTCAGGGCTCCGTTCATTAGTGCACACTTTCCCCGAGTGGGGACCATGTGTGTGCCCGCGCCGAGTGGTCGGTAGCCCGTGAGGGTGCAGCAGAAGCAATTTTTGCTGTGTAATCACAGAGGGACTTGCAGGAAGACGTGGAGCAATTCACTGAGAGTAGGATTTAGAGTGGAAACAAGTTTTTACATACGCATGTAGACCCATGCATTTTCATGAGGACTCATTAAGTCATGGTTGAGATAAAAGGGCTATGGGGTATGGGAACTAAGTTGTTCAATGGAAGAAATAGGATATTGATTTGATTTCGGGCACATAATGAACAGTGTTGAACCAACCAACTCCTCTTTGGGAGGTGCTTCTGGGAGAGCTTTCTTGAAGTTTAAACCATGGATTTTGTTCAGGAAACCTGGAAAATACAGAAATAATTTTAGTGAGGCTCCTCACTATGCTGCTGAGGAGCTGGAGACCCACAGGGCATAAGCGGAGGAAGGGAGAGAGTGAGCAGAGGAGGGATCATTAGGAGAGAAGCCCACAGCCCTGCAGTCTGGCTCAGCTCTCATGGAATCCCAGGGTTACCAGTTCATATGTATCCCTCTCCTCCCTTTAAAATCTCTTAAAATGTCTGTGTGCATATCACAGGGTCTGTGGGCCTGTGTCGGGGTGGGAGGTGGGAGCAGAAGCCCTCCCAGGTGTGGGGCAAGCAGAGGCGAACCAGCTGTGGGGTGGGTGTCAGTCACCCATGCCCCAGTGGGAGAAGGATGACACGGAGCCATGCTTTGGGGCAGGATCAAAAGGGGACACAGGTGCCCAACCAGACCCCAGGGCTTTTGTTCTTGTTGCTGTCAAAGTGCAACTCCCAGAGCACATTGAGCACTTGCAAGTACTGGAGACGGAAATGCTCAATGAAGCTTGGACATCTTGGGAAATAAGGCAAATCTGATCGACCCAGTCCCCTTGTTTGGCACTTAMATGCCAAAGTTAGATCAAGCCTTGCAGTGTAGGGGAGATGCACAGATGCGTGTTCAAAATGAAATAAAGGCATTCAGGAGAGCCTCACTGTGAACATTATGACTAATTTGTGCAGTCCACAAAGCACACCTGCACCCCGTACATTAACGTATCTCTCACTGAGCTTTCAAGGGAGAAAAATGTCTGCAGAAACTTGTTTGACCCCTGGCTTATTCTGTATCTTAATGTAATATTTTATGGTCACAAGAATCTGTGATGAGCCAGTGTACTCTGTGGGCTTGTTTCATGGGCCTTTTTCTCAAACATGTTAAAGTTTGGAAGAAAGTGTTACTGTGTCATTTTGGGGCATTTTGCTGCTAAATGTTGTGTATATGAGAATTGGAAAGTAAAGCTCTTGGTGAGTCTCTTGTTCTGAACAAATATTAAAAGCTGAAGTATGATTTAGGAGCCCAGGCAACTGGTTTCTTTTACTGAAAGATACTGATGCTGGGTTTGCAAACTGGAATAATGCTTGCTCTTGCAAGTAGTCCCACTGGTTGCTTAGTAGGAAGGTCTTTGTGGGGCATTAAACGTTTTCTAGGATGAGGAGCTTACCGAGCAGCTCTTTGAAATGAGACTGCTGTCTTTAGATCTGTCTGTAAGATACCTTCACTGTTTTTAAGCTGATGTGTTTGCCTAAGAGACATGTAAAAAAAAATTACTTAATCTACTCGTTTTGAATTTGTAAGACTCTGTGCATCCTGGACAACTTTGCTTGGATCACTGGAGATCTGTAATGTACGTCTTGGACCCTAAATGCTCATTGTATGGATTTATATTCTTAACTAATCATTTAATGCTTTATTTTCTTCTACAATGAGCAGTCACAATACTGCTAAAAATAAATGTGGGGGGTTTTACATGTCCAGATTTGAATTTCTCTTGAATCTACCAGTCTTTCAAAGGCATTGGTGGGGAAAGAATTGGGACATCCTCTAACTCACAAGTAAGAGGAGTTCGCCATCTTGGTGGCACTTTATTTTTATTTTTTTGTACTATACATATGAGATATTTATGAAAAGAAAAGACATTATCGAAAGAAATTACACAAGCCCCAGTGAAAGTCTCTTCTCTTCTGTGTGATTTCATATAGTCATACGTTCTTCAGAAAYACTAATAGAGTGTTTGGGAATTTTTAAAAAGTGTCTCTTGCAATGATTTTCCTCTTAAAARCATGGTAAGAGCTCACGGCAGTGCACATGAGAATTGCGGGTGAGATGCTGGAGAAGAGCAGACCTGCTGTTTTAGAGCATCCCCAGGACTATTAGGCAGGTCCTCATCTGGAATGGGACGCTTCCACCCCCGCAGCGTGCCACGTCTCACCCTTCTTCCCAGCATGAGAGTTTCTAAAACATGGGGTAGGTAAGAAAGCACAGAAAGCACAGCCCCTGCAAAGGCCCCGGCAGCGCTCGGCAATGCTCAGCAGCGCACAGAGGGACCTGGTGCTCACCAAGCGGCTGCCTGGAAGGCGTCCAGGGCGGGAGGGGGATGCACTGGGAAGTGTTTATACCTGCTACTTGTGCCTTCTCCAAGGAAATATATTGGAAATGCCACCCTTGGCTCCCTGGACAAATGCTTTTTTGCTTCCTCAGAGCTGCATAGGGTGTAATAAACTGTTAATGCAGGAAGTCTACCGAGCGCTTTAGTTTTAATTCAAAAGATGTCTTTAATCTTCCTGTTGCTTTGTGTAAGTTATAAATTACACAACCCTGCAGAAAATTATATGTAAAGTGGGATTATGATTCTAATTTTTACTATAAAACTGGCTCTGCATGGTAAAAACCGATTCTCACGGTCACTTAATTTTTCATTTACTCTCCGATTTGCATTTCATGTATTAAATTCCTTAAAATCTGGGTGGATTATTGTAATTTGGATATTCCAAATTTATTTATAAACAAACTAGCTAAACAGATGCTGTAGACATCACCTATAAACGACCATAATAGTTGGGGCTGACACGTACCTGCAGCAGGCTCAGCGTGCCAGAGGCTGTTCCTGTGCGTGCGGCTGTACAGAGCAAGAGCTGCTGCGGGGCAGCAGGGTGCTGGGTGCTACAGCCGGACCACAGCAAGTGGCATCCCCTCAGCACCCAGCCCTCGGGGAGCCGGGATGAGGTTCAGGGAAGGTYAGAAGTCAGATTTTGAAGCAGTGCTGCAGACTTTTATGGGAAGGCTGCACTGGGAGTGAAGAGGGCACAGCAACAGAGGGAGCATCTCAGAAACTTGAAATTGGCTGTAACGCCTACTGGTGGTGGCAGTGCTGAGGTAGGGCAGTGGCTTGATAATGTTTAGACTTTTTTTGAGTTCTTACTGAGTTCTGCATTTCTCTGCATCCTCAGTGTTTACTGCTTCGGGGTTTGCAGTGGCTCTGACAGGGGAAGGAGGGTGAGCTGAGGGGCAGAGGGCTTTCCTGAGGGGTGAACTTGAGGTGGGAGTGGGAACAGAACATCAAAGGGAGGGGAAGGAAAATTAAAAATCCTCACAGGACTTTCTCTCTGTCCATGATGCTCCAGATCCCTGCAGGCAGCGGCGGGTGGTTTGGGTGGCCAGGTGCTGCACTGGCCAGTAGACACTTCCCTTTGGGAAGTTCAGCCTCTCCCTGCTGTTTCCAGCTAGCATTGGAGTTATGGCACTAATTGGATCTTTGGTTTAAAATGAGAGTAGAAAAACCACCTCCAGGTACTATGCAGTGCCATTCGACTGCCAGCTTTGTGGGACTGCAAACTGGGTGCCTGGTGCTGCAAGGGAAGGGGAAGTGGGAGGGACTCAGCGAGGACATAGGGATAACTCCCGGCAGCACAGTGGAGATGAGGGATGCCTCTCCCTGTGGGATGCCCTGGGTGAGACTTGGTGAGTACCCCCCCCACATGCTGTGCCCACACCTGCCTGCAGCACTGCCCTGTACCCAGCCCGTGCTGGGGCCGGGCTGCAAAGGATCCCCATCATTTCTCCCTTGCACAGCATGCTTTCCCCCTACTCCTTTCTGTTCCCTGTCCTATATTGTAACACCTTCTTCTTGTGCCCTGAGGCTTACAGCACCTGCCTCTGAAAAGCACAGGAAGGAAGATCAGGTTTAGGTGATAGAGGAAGTGTAGCTGCAATTCATAGGCAATAGTGAAGTCCTTGGCAGTCTCTTGAGTCAGAGGGTCCCAAACAGCACCTGCAAAATCTGCCAGAGACCATTCCTGTGGTGGGGATGGATGAGGCTGGATCTGCCTTAAGTGGTGGAGGGAGAGCCAACTTGTATCTCTGTGTCAYGGGAATACATAGTCATCTGAATGGCAAAGAGCAATGGAGGAACTAGAGACAAGTAAGGAGGCTCAGTAGGACAGGAGAGGAAGTGGGGGAAATGAAAAGGAAATAACTAAATGCAAGACTAGGAGATTTAGTGTAGCACATTAAGCACTAGCTCAAGTAATGTGAAGATCTTCAATGACTTTCTGAGATTTTAATCCTAAAATAAAATATTATAAAGTAGTGCATTATTTCATTGCTAATGTTGAGTGTGCCTTGAATGCATCCTGATTGTTAGGGGTTTCTCCCCCTCCCCCCAGCTGAAGTTTTTGTATTTAGCCTTTCCCTTCTTTACCCTCCCTTCCTTCCTTCCTTGCTCACCCCTCCTTCCTTCCCCTCTCTCTCTCTYTTTCTAATTTAAGTAAAATTGGTTCAGCTGGTTTTGATTTATGCAAGCATGGGGAAAATATGTTTTTCCCATATCTTCAGAATAAAATATGTGCACACTCATAAGCCKAAGCTGGCTGGAACTCGCGATGTCAAATTAGCTTGTTTATAGCCCTCACTGGGGAGTTCCCAGTTTTGGAGAAAATTGGTTCCATGTTTTTAAGTTCTGAATGTGCTGGAAGTCAGCATTTTCATGTACACACATTAGGTGGGGTTTGTTTGKTTTTTTTCTCCTTCCCCTAATGCTTTTAACCTGAACCAGCTTTGAGCATTTAAGGATGCATTGCTAGGAGACTCTTACATTCTGTTCAAGCTGTCTTGCTAAAGCACTTTGGTCACACATGGGTGCGGAAAGTAGCACACTTTCCTTCCTTCTAAATAAACGTATATGAGAACCAAAATGCAGTGGGGAATCTTGAATAATGCAAGCCTAGTGTTTCTAATGCAATGTTAACCATGGGAAATACTTAGTTTTCAGAATGATTGGATTTGTTTCAAAGACCTCTGCCACAACATTTACGGCAGCTGCTGAATGATACGCTCTGTAGCACACGGTATCAAACAGGTGTACAGTAATCTATAAGTGCTTTAAATGCACCGATGTGTACCACCTCGTTGTGCCTGCATGCTCTTGGGGAAGCCCTGTGGGTACCAGCCTCGTACCTCTCTCTGGGGTTGAATTTGTCCCTGCGGTCCCAGCCGTGGCCTCCGCAGTCCGGCCAGAGTTCAGACCCTGCTACTTACTCTGCTTCAGGACTTGGACTCACTGTTAATACAGATCCTGCTTTAGACAAGTATTGGCTGAGGTTAACTCTGGGAATAGAGTGCTAAGAGCCGAGGACTAAAAATAACAAGCAAATTAACCTAACCATAAAGACCTTACCCAGCCTTTTAGCAACTCCTGGCCTACTTGCTTAGAAAGAGCTTTGCTGGGTGAAGACCCGGCTTCTTCCCGTGGCCACGCTGCCAGCGTGCAAATGCTGCTGCTCCCTCCCAGCCAGCACTGCCTCTCTCCAGCTGGGGTGCTTGGGCTTCAGGACCACAACCTTTTGAATGTTAGCTTTTCCTTATTTTTGTCTGTACACATTATTTTTTCCTCTCCTGTTTAAGCTGATCCCTGTCTGCCTTCAAGTGCAAGCGGGTAGTAGTACAAAATTTAACAGGGACCCCTATTGGCACAAAATAATTCACACCTCAGAGCTGTTTTCACTGGAGAGGAGGAAAGAAAAGGAGTTGGAGGCTCTCTCTCTCTTCCTTACCTCACTATTCTTCTCTAGCCATTGAGTGGAGCTCCTGATGCCTGCCCCTRCCCCTTCCCTCCCCACAGTCACCCAGGAGAGATGAGGAAAGTGGGGAGGATCACTGCTGGCACAGCAAAGGAGATGTTGGACTTGAGGCACCTGGTGAAAACCCCTGTAAAAGCAAAGACAACTCCTGGGAAGGGTGGGGTTCAGGATTTGAGGGGCRCAGAGGGCATGCAGTGGATGCTGGGCAGCACAGCATGTCCCCGTCCACMCATACTTTGGCGCCTGCTCCCAAGCCCTGGGGAAACACTTTTATGCTGCAGCGTTTAACCCAAGTGGCTGCATTTGCGTGTCTGGGGAAGTGATCCAATTTTGTGCTGTATTAATGTACCGCATCTCTAATGTAAAATCTGATAGTTAAACTGTGGCTTGGAAAGACAGTTCTTTAAGTCCTGGTGGATGTATTTGACTCTTATACATGACGGTTATACAAGCAGTTATTGTAGCCCTTCAGCATAACCCGCTTCTGTGCAAATGTATCCAAAATCCCTCTCTATCATCGTTAACATTTATCATTGTTAATGAAATTACTTACTTAATCATCTTAACCTTGATGCTACCCTGGATAAAAGACCTATGATATATCTGTAACGGAATAACTACACATTTGATACAGTTGAAAAGATAGCACTAATTTATTTTAGTCTGATTTACGATTAGTACTGCACAGYATGAAGCACTCTGTGCTGCTCTGTACATCACTTAGGGTCCATAGGGTAAATAATTGCTGTACTCACCATCCCAGAACCTGCRTCTGTGGCACTGTGTGTGGTGTCGTGATTTTAGTTTCCAAAAAATATGGGTGTGTTTGAGCAATAAAAAGGCAGCTACGTTTGCAGCAACAGGTGTTTGCATTATTGCCCCTGCGGTATGTGTGTGCATAATACCTGCCRTGGGTATTGGCGTGCTCCCACCGTGGGGAGATGCTGAGCCGAGRTCGGTCTGAGAGGGTGTGCAGTAGGGTGGGAGAAAGAGACCAAGGGGCTTCTGGAGTGCCAGGTATCAACTCCATCAGAATGACAGAAAAGGCTTAATCAGGATTTTACACATTTCTTTTAAGAGAAGTAACCTCCAAAATCTTTCCCCTTTGGCCAACAGAATGACTGTTCAGGGCCCAGATTTCCYCAATAAAGATGCCCAGATTTAAAAGCTGCCTTTGTAATTGTGCTGGGCAGTCTGACAGTGAAGCAACAGTGAAGCAAGATAYGCTGTATTATTTTTGGTTCTTAATTTTAATTTAAGATGACTTTTTCAGCCATACTTTAATCACGTAGTGCATCTCCAATCTACAGAGAGGACTGGATCATTAGGATAATTAGAAGCCATTAAGAGTATAGGATAATATCACTATAAAGCTGTACAGATGTTCTGTATTCTTCAGGTCTCTGTCAAAGGAGGAAATTTAACATATGTCAAGTCCTATCGGTAATGCCTCCTTTATTCCTGTAGCGTRTAGGAATCTTGGAGGGATTCATCATGCTAGACTCAGAATATTTTTTCCTTCCTTGTTTTCCAGTAAAAAAGTGTTTTCTTCTTAAAATCAGTAAAGATACTTTTCTCTCACTCCATTACCCCCTCCCATTATCTGGACTCAGAGGTATAAAACCGGGAGCTCTTGCCAGTTGCTATTTCCCTCTGAATTCCAACTTGCCTTTTTGTCTCTTGCATTTATTCAGCCTGTGATCATCAATTCTGCATTAGATGAACCTGTCTAACCTGTCATATTTTACTCCAGTAAATGGAAGGGATGGCTCTGTGTAACTGTTTGCATCTGTGATAGCTATGGCACTGGGACTGGACCTTGTACACCCACACGTCCGGGYTGGGACAACTGTCCCTACAATATGGTCACACTTTGAATAAGACYTATACCTGGCTGACCCCTGAAACTTCTGTGGATAAATCTAGGTCTTGGTGATTTTATACACCATTTTCAAATAATTTTTTAATTGTTGTTTTTTTAGAGAAACGTGGTTGCTTTGTCATGTCGCAATACATAATTTTAGACTGCACTGTTTAGATTTGGCCTCCTTCTCTCTCTCAAACGTATATTTTAAGGTTGTTGTCATTCTAGATAGCATCTCTGAAATAGATTTCCAGATGATTTTAATGGATACCAAAAGGTATTTTAAGTCTTAATGTTACATTTGGTTCATATCTTTCACTCACTCTCTCTTGCTTGAAAGATGCTTTCAAAATGCAGAGCTCTGGTCCTATATCTGAATGATTGGCACAAAGATTTAATAATCTCTTTTGTCTTTATGGCAGTTCCATTTGTAGCAATTTAAGCATCAGTCTCCAGTGAGSCTGAGTCAAAAACTTTATTTAATATGAGCCAGCTAAATATAATTTCCCATTTCTTTGATCTCCCCTATTTTAATTTGCTTCTTATCAGGTACCTGTAGGGCTAATAGATACAGTTGATGGTTTGCTGCTTAYGGAAAGATCTCATTTAAGCTGCATGGATTATTGTTGGTGAGATATTGCAGTATTCTTCTCATTATGGATATGGTAGTATAGGTTAGAGATGTTGTTGCTAACAAACAGCCTGCAGCTGTTCTGGATAAAGGTTTTGCTTCTGAAACTCCTTCCAGAAACTTCAGTAAAATATAGGGAAGGGATCTGAAGGAAGTGCCTGTTGGTTAACACCGGGGTTCCTACCTCAGTCACYCTAATGTGGCCATGGATGGATGCTGAGTAACCAGAGGCATGCCACACTGTCCCGATGATTAGGAAGATGTGAACACAAGCACAACATTTGCCTTTTGCTCCGCAGCAGCAGTTGGGATCGCTGGGTCAGGATCAGRCCTCTCAGGCTCCCACGTCCTCTGCCCAGCCCAAGGTGTTGGCGTGCCACTCCGTGGTGCAGACTGATGCTCTGGGGACATTCGTGGTATGTGGTCTTAGCTGTGAAGTTGCAGAGAGAGCACCCCKTCTTGAATAGTCTCAAATTTGGGTGCAAGCAAGGCAAGGGTGAAACAAATACAA
Source organism: Oceanodroma leucorhoa (assembly GCA_030449065.1). Classification (NCBI taxonomy): domain Eukaryota; kingdom Metazoa; phylum Chordata; class Aves; order Procellariiformes; genus Oceanodroma; species Oceanodroma leucorhoa. Next base: position 6,568,888 of record JASVER010000037.1, on the reverse strand, counting down.
AGAACAACTAAGTGTGGCCATCGGGTGTCCCAGCTGCCATCACTCACTTGCGTGTCTTCTCAGCCAGGGCCACCTTTTGCAATCAAATTGTGTMCTGAAATGCCTTTTGTGGAGGCAGCTGGGGAAGACAGGAACATGCAAGCCCCCAGTTTTTCTTTTGCTGCATCACTTGTTACTCAGAGCAGCAAGAGGCAAATAGTGCTTCAAAATCCCTGGARGAAAGCATCTCGGGAACAAGTGTGAAATGCAGGAAGGACGAGCCAGGCTCGATTGATGTTTTGTGCTATTGCCTGCGCCCACTGAAGATTTAACCTGCTGTTTGCATTTCCCTTTGCCTGAAGATGAGTATTGAGAATCGGTGAGGGTAGCTCAGTCCTTGTGTCCTCCTCACCTGTGGAGACCACCTGAGCATCTATTTGTAGAAGAAAAAAGCAGCCCGTCTTTCATGTTGTGGATTTTGGTGCTTCTGTTCAGTAGTCTGATAAGGACCTTGGTGCTTGTGAAGTAGAGATCATTGGTGCTTGTGAAGTAGAGATCAGGTGTGCGCATGCACGAACAAGTACATTATACTAATTAGAGGCAATTTAAAAACTAAACTCTTCTGCACTATTTAAAACACAATAAACAGCTTTGCTCCCTAAGTGTTAATCATCTCCTGCTGTTCAGTCTCTGAAGCTAAAACCCTCTACTCACTTCAAAACACTCTCTCAGTAACCAAGTGTGACATCGCAAAAAGGATTTTGAGGACTTCAGTCTGGGAAAAAGCAGATGTGTTTAGGAGAATAAAATCACCAAGGTCTTTGGATCTACAAAGAAACTCCAGGCAAGAGAAGGAGAAGAAATGAAAAAAAACCCTAGTCAGCGTAAGTGGAAGTGCTTTAAAATCAGGTTTTTCGAGTCTCCCTGGAAGATGACACAGGCACCATGCGGGTGCCCGTACRCCCGGGAGGAGTGCAGCAGAGGAGGGAGAGGAGGTGTTGGTCTGTGTGTGCTTCGAGGATCCCCAGCCGTGTGCCACGTGTGCTTGGGGAAGGACTCAGGGAGGGGGTGGCTGTCGCTTTTCCTCRAAGTCCCAATGTGAGAGCAGGCACATCATGCTCTAGGTCAATTATGTGAAAGCTGTACACTCCCAACACGTTTCATCATTGGGAGGCAATGAATTATCTGCTGTACAGATGCATGTACCCATCTCCCTGCAGAGAGGAGACATGCAGCTGGGGGTCTGGAGTACTGCCAGGGGCCTTGAACCCGCTGGGGGGTGAGGCTTGCAGGTGGGCTCCTGCCAGGCAGAGGGAGCTGGTCCCTCCCAGCCTGGCTCCRTCGCCTCCTGCTTTCTCAGCCACTCTGAAGACCAGATCCTGCCGCACCATCGCTACTGTGAGATGGAGTGTGTTATTAAGCTGAACCTAGAAATAAAGAAAGAGTTGAGAAATTGCTACAATCACTGACCCATGCATTTATTATAATTGAGTACATTAGCCTTAATTTTATAATTTCTAAATTAACTTTGCACATTTACAAATGGCCTTAATTGCTTGATGGAGGGAGTTAGGCTTTAACAACRCTAAATGCATAAAAACTGTATCAGTTACATCAGTATCAGTGGGTTTGTTTGTAATGTAATGCTGCCAATTTACATCAGGCAAATTGTTTAGAAAACGCATTGTTGAAGCATCAAAGTTACTTCAAGTCACTCTAGCTAGTAAGAAAAAAAACAAACCTCAACTGGATGTTTCCATGTACAGGTTCCTCCCCATGCTGAAGTCTTTGTGCATGTTAAGCACCTATTTTAAGCGCTGTTGYAGTGCTTACAAAAGGTGTTAGCATGCAAACATTGAACCTAAAATTACATCTCTTTACTAACAGTAGCCTCTATATATCRAAGTCGTCATCCAGAATTTAGGGTCATTCTGGAATTTTTATGTCAATCTGTGCAGAAAGTTCTCTTTTTGTATTATAATCTTCAATGTGGCTTTCTTTTGGACCTGCTGGAAGGAYGTTCTAGTCCCACAGCCTGGTGAGGGAAGGACATCTAGAGAGGAGCTATTTAATCTACAGGTGCATATTAGAGGTTTTGGAAACCATGTTGTTAGGGAACAGTGCTGGAGAGCAACCAAATCCCCAATCATTATTTATTTGTAGCAAATCTAGTGAATAAAAGAAGGTTCCTCCAGTCCATTAAAAGATGTGAAGTGACAAGTGGTTTCAGAGGGCTTATGGGCTCTGCCTACTGGAGATAGCTGTAAGGAAGTAGACGATAAAAAAATCAGTTGCCTTTCAACTTGTGGCTTTTTGTTGTTTTTTTTTTTTAATTCACATAAATGCAGAAATACTCCACCCCTCTTAAAAACCTTACTTTCCTTTTGAGTATGATGAGACACTTGAATTCAGTCCAGCTGGCACATTACCCCAAACGGCCGCTGCTCCTGTCCATCTCCTGACATGAATCTTTTCAGATTGTTTTCCTCATTATTGAGAAACACCAAATTCTAGCACTGAAATGCCTTTGTTGCCAATGACTGCAAAGTGAATATTTTAATGTTTTCCCTGAAACTTTGATGTTTGGTCTTCTTCACAGGTAGCATTTCCTGAAGGCACTGTGAAGTGTAACCAACTGTATGTAGGATCAGCTACTATGGCCACAAAATTGCTGCTGTACTAAACTTCTTAGAGCAAGGTGTTAAGGCTGAAATTTTACTTTTGAATACTTTTATTCAAAGTAAGAAGGGATATGAATTAGAAGTTGTAGTTCTCTCATCTTTATCTAGAGGAAGTAAATTGGGAGTAGAAAAACAAGGGTTGGAAAGTAATTTATTCAAAAGAAAAGAGAATTTTATATATTTGGAGTTATTAATATGCGGCAGTGGCATCTATGCTTGAGAAGAAAGTGAACATAGAGACTTCAGCAGACACTTCTGGTGTGATGTTACAGTATGTTTGATTGTCAGTAGTACACCGCAACTGACATTGAATTGGGACAGGCAAGACCAATTTACATGTTTTCATCTGAAGATGGCAAATGTTTCTTTGCAGATGTGGATGCTTTGATTGAAGCTTGGAAACCGAAGACTCTTAATAAAGTAGGCAGCAACAAGGGGTATAGCTAGATGAAATACTTTTTCCCTTCCATCCTCCATTTCAAAATATCAGTGCTTTTCTCTTTTGCACTAGGATGAACTCCCTCCACCTTTCCTCCCCTTACTTTGTCAAAAGAAAACCTTTTCTACCAGTAATTTGATGGTAGGGGTATTGTTGAAGGTAAACAGCAGAGCCACTGCTATGACCTGGTCTGAACTTCCAGATTACTGGCTATTTTGAGGTTGGGTCTCTGGAGCTATACCAGAAATTTCCCCTATGACTGAATGATCTTTTCCTGGGGAAAGTTTGGTTTAAAACTATACATATATTTCTATAAAAACTTAGGTGTAATATGTATTTTTTCCAAGGTTGGGAGTGGAGAAAGCAAACCCCAGACAGAGAACCCTCTGGAGTTCTGGTCCCAGTGGGACCTAGGTTATTTTCAGAAAATATGGGCCTGTTTAATGCAATTTTTATTATTATACTTCAAAAAACTTATTTTGTTGCTTACTCAATTGGTTATGAATCTGAAATACTTCTGAGAAAAGGGGGAAAATAAAAAAAMMCCCCAAAACTCAAAGAACCAGTATATGGGGAACAAATAATATTTCAGATGGTAGTGACTTTAAAGACGTCACCCATGAATTGTAGCATTCAGGTGCAGGTGAGCTCTGGTGTCCTTCACATTTATGGTGCTACATTACTAATAACAGGAGTCAGAGCGGGAATTGAGGAAATCTTTACAGAAGTAGCTCGCTCTGCTGTCACTGTACCAATTTCCACTGTCTCATCTTTCACCTTCATGGCCTCCACTGAATGCTACAGCCCTCTTAAGTGCAGAATAGCAAATATTTCCCAGCGTGCAAGGATGTATCCCAAACCCATTAAATCTTTCAGCTCTATTCTTTTGTTGGAGTGCCTGGCCTGGAGGTTATAGCATTAATTTTTTCTAAGGCCACTGAAGGCCTCTTCAGTTACAAGTACTGGAAGGAGTCTAAGAGTCTATTGTCTTGATCACTGTCTGACTTCATTTGACTTGGGTTTTCCTTTATTTTTGTCAAAGATTGCAATGTTAAAGGCTGCAAATATTAGAAGTTCAGAGAAAAGCGAAAGTGACAGGACGCAAAGGGTCTTGTTGAGGATCTTAAAATCCAGAAAGGCAGTTTCTTCCTTTTTTTTTTTTTTCTCAGAGGTAAATGAGCAGTAAGAGATAAATTAGATGGACTTCTTGAAGTTTTTTCGTACTTTTTTTGAGTAAAAAGCATGTGCAGAGTTACAGGAATCTGGGCTTTCTGAACAAGACCTATGGAGAGCTGTCATTTGAAGATGGTGTAGAAATGAATATAGGTGTAGTCATGACCTAACTGCAAACTACCTTTTTGATTTGTAAGAGGTTGCAGTAGAGATGGTAATGTTCAGATTGGAGGCTTTAATGGGATGATTTGTATTGCATCCTTTGATGTTTGATAACAGTCAACATCCTTTTGTGTTTAACAATATAGAAACAGTAGCCACAAGCTGTGATTGAATCATGGTGAGGCCTGCGCCATAGGGCTAAGCCCATCCTCTTCCTCCCTGCAGCTGTCCTGCCCTACGGAATCTCATCTGCCTGATGCCTGGTTCATGCAGAGGCTTGTTAGCTCAGAAGAACCCATGGGTGTGTRAGTTTGGTCTCCCCAGGGCAGTGATGTGGGCTGCAAACGCCACAATTAAATGAGGGCATTTTGTACCCCAGCCAGCCCTAGAACCACTGCACTAATATGCAGAGAAGAAATGCCTTTCTCTTCAGTGAGGCTTGGAAGAAGCTGGCACTATGTTTTGTGAGGCACTGCAGGAGAGGTGCTCTCTGGAATTCACCTCCTTAGGGGATTTTTGGGGAAAGGAAAAGCCCTTTCCTGGATCCCCAAGGGATTGAATCCATGGATATGACCCCAGTTCATTTCAGACTGGGGAGTCAAGGTAGCCYCATAGTGCCCCATGTGCTCCCATGCCTGGGACATCCCATGACAGTAGCCCACTGTGGCATAATTGCTGGAGGTAACTTAGAGATCTGATTTATATTAACGTTTTAACAAAAGGAACAGCATTGA